>CM038003.1:1759121-2183095 GCA_021234005.1 Nephelium lappaceum
ATTAATATACTTTCTAGGGAAAAAAAAAAAAAAGCTAATTGATCACATATACTAATTTATTTCTCTCATATAATCCAAAATCTTTTTAAATCAAATTTTGATTTTTAAAAACAAAAATTATCAATCTTTCTTATGATCTTCGAATTATTATTATGTTGGTTAAATTATATCTAAGAAATCTTTCCCTAATACCTTTTTCCTTCTGTCCCTAATTCCATTTCCTCTCTAAAACTATTAAAGATATACTGAAAAATAGTATGACTTTATTTGTAAAGGATTCAAGTTCAAAGAAGACAAAAAGTTCAAGGTTAGAAAAGGAAGATTATGGAAAAAAATATAATAGTAATAACCTTTGGTTTTGATCTTGATTTTATTGTATCCTCACTCTCGGGTTTTTAAAAATTAGATTGTTTTTACAATATTTTTTCTATCTAAACTTTATGTTTATTATTTTGCTTATGTTAAATAACATATTTATATGTTTATAAAAGTTGATTTTTTTTTTTTTTTTAATTTTGTGATAAGTGGTGATACAGATGCAGTTGGAAAAGATAATTGAAAAGAGAATGAAGGCTACTTATGTAATTAAGATGGGTGTATATATTAAATTTGTTTATTGTGAATTTTAAAAGAGGGAGGGTTGAGAAAATGAGTATAGGGAGAAGAAATTTTGGTGGCAATAAAGTCTCCCAAAATTAATATATATTAATAAGTATTTGGTGTACATGTCCTTCATTTTAGCAGATTTGTGCATTTCAACGCTATATTTTAGGAGGCCTACAAAATTTAATTTAATATTAGGTTGAAATGAGAATTTGGAGGCCTTGATGTAAATTGGGGTCATGAACCGTTTAGACTAGTCAATATATTTAAAAAGTAGCGATATTCACACTTATCTAAAAATTGTCTGTGCACCTCTTTAGTAAGCACACATGATCACATATATTTTTAAAATATCCTAATTTATTTAAAAAAATGATTTCAGTAAAATTTATTTACAAATACATAATACAATAAAATTAAGAAAATAATATTTTTGATATTAAATTAGTTCTAAGTATTTATTACATATTTTTTAAAATAAAAATTAATCGGGTGTACTTACAAAAGAGTGTACAAGCAAATTTAGTAGGGTGTAAATATCATCTCTCATATTTAAATCTGACAAGATAAGGATGGCAAAATAATATCTCCATCACAAGGTTTGTGGATTTAGTCATGTTTCTCTCTAAATTTTGAATTAAGTGTCTCGGAATTAATTGTTATAGTTAAAATGGGAAATCACACTAATACCTAGGGATGTCAAAAAATCCCATGAGTATGGATCAAAAACTTATTGGGAGCTTTTCAGTTCCTATTTAGTAATAAAACCTCGCAAGTATACGAATCGTATAGATGTCATAAAGCGGTTGCAGAATCGTCTCCACAGAAACGTGGAAATCGATTACTAAACCAGTCCTAAATGAAAATAAATAAATAATAAAGTGTGCTAGAATTCCAGATTTTACTTAGATTTAAAAATTAATTATCAAAACATTAACGATTTATCGGTTATATTTGTTACTAATTTATCACTCATTGACAGGACCCAATCTGAATCCCTATGTACTTACGTCCGGAGGACCCTACCTGACACTCCAACAGAATCCTCCTAAACTCTGCCAATTGGATTAAAAGAAGTATGTGGAGCGAACCCTTAAAATTTTTTCTTACTTTATAAAACTAAAATGAGTTTTTTTTTTTTTTTCAAATAAAAATTCGACAGCATGACGACTGTATTTTTAACGTTTCCTAAAATTCCTACAAGATAAATAAATACACTCTCAATCTTTCAATTCACAACCCAACTTCTTCCACAACATAATTCAAGGTTTCATTTCCATTTTCATACCATAAAACATGTCAAACATTAAACCCTAAATCACTAGTTAAAAACCAAATTCTTATAAACGATTAACTTAAGTAGACAACATATTTCATAACTTGAATAAAATTTTACAAAGCTTGATACACCTCAAATTATATATGAGTATCAAAACTCACTTTAGAAGCCACTTAAAACATCTCATAAAATACATCAAAATGTGTGGCTTTCAATTTTCTAGGGAATGCAAAATGGTCATGCAAAAGAAGCAATCGTCGGATCTTCGCCCACCTATTTCAACGGAGGGAATCTTGTGCCTTAGTCACCTGCACTTGCACCTGAGGAGGTTTTTAAAACGAAACAGGAAAAGAGTGAGCTTAATGAAGCTCAATGAGTGCACATAAGTATTGAAACTATAACAATTTCTTTTTATAAAATACCTCCATAAAACATTTAATAAAACTTTATTACTTAGTTACCTAAATTGAAATTTCAATGTAGCATAACAAGATAGTAGATTTACCAATACTCAAAGATACATACAACTTTTAATAAAATTTAATAAACATAACACCATACAACACATAAACGAATATAAAATTTCTTTCGAAATATAATTATAGATTGCATGAAAGTAACTTATTTTCAAGCTCACTTTGGCATTTTGAAATGCACCAATGTTACCCCCTAAAACTTACAACCACGTGACAACTAGGTAAACGCTAATCATCGTGAAGTCACGTGGCAATTTAGCTACGAACACCATCCATAACACTTACAAAGACATCCAACGCCACGTGCGAAATTTTACATCGCGAAGTATAGCGTAAGACAACATCCCACACACATAAAGGCGACGCGACGGACTTTAACCCCCCAAGGTTAGTGATGCAGTCCCTCCCATACTTTGACATACACATGTGGGACGTACCGGCCAAGTCTATGAAACTTATAAAGGCGAGTAGACAATTGGCCTTTGAAAACTTATATAAACATAGAATGTTTTTACTTCAAACATTTAAAATTTCAAGCTTCATTTTCATTTGAATAACCATAAAGCATCATCTTAATTGCCAATAACACTTAAAACGTTAAACTTTATTTCAAATAGAATTCACACGTAAAAAATCATGAAAGTTACACTTTCCCGTACCAAACATAATATCAAAAACAAAGCTCATATCAAATTATAACATGGCAAACCAACTTAGAAAAGAATAAAACATTAAAAACAATTAAAACTTTGTAAAAATCATTTTAGCACTTACCTTGAATTTCAACTTCCTTAATGGACTTCAACGGTCCTTTTCGACTTTGCTAGCCTCTCCCTCACACCTACACATCACATATTCACTTAGAATACACTAAATTGAACTTCCCAAAACTTATTACATAACTTCTAATTCAATTAACTTCATTGAACCCTATTATGCCTAAAAGCTTCTCTATACGGTTTTCACTCAATCGAAGCTTTCTAATTCCGATTTCTTTCCATGAATCCTATTCATTTTCACCTAGAAACACTCCCATATACTCGGAATCATCGTTCGAAGCTCGAAACGAAAAATGGTTATTTTTGACCCCCTTTGGCCGAATGGTATGCATAGCCCTACCTAGGGCTATGCTTCACTTCTTTCTTACTCCACACACCTTCTTGACTCGCATTTAGATCACCAGTAAAGCGGTTCTGAAAAATTCCAACTTTTTGGTGTCCAAACCTAGGAAAAACCTCACTTTTTTATCTATTTTTAATTGGCATATTCATATTTTTCATTCTAAACTTTAATTCTCCTTTCCTTAGAGCTATACACACTCAAACCTACTCATACAATCCATTTCAACACATAAAAGAAGTGGCATTCCATAACAACCAATGGTGCCCTTCATACGTGTCTTACAATGCAAGTCATTCAACTTAAATTCTACCATGTTCATAAGATTGTTTGACACTTAAACAACATGAAATCATGCTTAAAACACCTCAATTCCATTGGATTCCTATACCTCTCCATATGGCCTTACAAGCACTAACATACCTTAAGTTCATTTCTTTCAAGTTTTTGATGTTAATTCTCTTGGACATTTTATCAAGCACCTTGCCTACACTTCATCCTATTAGTTTTCAATCCAAAACCAACTTCATAACTCTCTCATACCAACCCTAGCTCATCAATCTTAGTTAGTTTCCATGCCATCTATGCTAGCCTTTAAGTCTCCCAACACTCATTTTTTAATATAGATAAAATCCTCCCATCAAAACCAACTTAACTCTCAACACAAATATCAAGTTCAACAACCATTCCAACAAGATTAAAAATGACAAACTAACCTTTATTTTGCTTGGATCTTGCTCCAAGTTGGATTTTCTAGCTTCGGGAAGCTTGATTACTTGATTAGAAACTTGAAAATTGCTTGAACTAACCTTGATCACTTCTCCTCTCTTTGGCCGAATGACTCTCCCCTCTCTCCCCCCCCTCTCACATTTGTGCTCTCGGCTTTGGCTTTGTGAGTGGCATTTTTGGCTTCTCTAAATTGACTGAGTCTTGCTTTTGTACTTATAACATTCCATCAATGACCAATATGTCTCTTACATAATTGGTTTTTGGTCCTTAACTATTGCGTATTCCATCTTGACCCTTAATTGATTGCTTTTTCATCCTTAACTCTTGCTTATCCTATTTTGACCCCTTACATGTACACTTATTTCTGATTTAGTCTATAGGTCATACTAACTTATAAACTCCAATAACAATGGCCATTTTACCCTTATACTTATTTATGCTTCCAATGAGTTTCAATCAATCTCTATATTTTTACAACAATTTCATTAGTCACTTAAGGTCTTAAAATATCACTTAGAGCTTGTTACTAATGAAATCATAAATAAACATCGAGGGCTTACACTTATTCTCTCAATACATCTCTTCTGATGATGTATCGAACATATTCTCGTCCACTAATACCTATTTTTCGATGGCTATCGAATGAGCGAGCGCTCATTAGATTCAAAATAATCTACTACCTAAGTTGGATTGATATTTTTATGAGATATTCGACTGTCACTCGAGTACTCACGTTGACTTGGCTATCACACGAGTGGCCTATTTCCCTTTCCTAACCTAGGGTATGCATTTTATCAAGCACTTTGTGTGCTATTCCTTTCGGTCTCAACACACAAGCTTAAATCATGCATATAGTGGTCAATCATATACAAGTATTAAGTTCTAAAATCCTTACTTAACATACACAACATCCTAAGCAATAACAATCAACTCTATTAATATTAAAAATCAAAATTCATCATTATCCCAACACAATATAAAATACAACTACATACAAAGGAAAAATTACAAATAAAAGAGAAAAGTTAAAAATACAACCCATGAATCTCCCTTTCTTGAGTTTGAATCTATTGAGCTCCTATCTTTCGAGTTCGAGCTTTTGCATCATCTTCTCCACTCTTGCAAAGCTTTCTTTCTAAAGTATGGGTGAATGATGTTGGTGGGTGAAGAATTGAAGGTGAAATGAAGGTAATTTGGATTAAGAATCAAGGGTGAGAGAAGAGGCATGAGAGCCCCATTCTCAGCCCCTCAAAACTACCCTAAATAATGAAAATTAGTGTATTTATAGGTTGGAGAGTTAGGGCATGAAAATTGGATTGGAAGGTTGCAAAATTATCGTTTTTAAAGTCTTGCGCTCATCGGGGCGCTTGGAGGGGCGTAGGCATACTAGGGGGCATGGTTGTGGCAGTGTGTGGCTCTCACTTGGGCACCTGAAAAGGCGTAAGAGAGCCAAGGAACGCGCTTATGGTAGTGGGATGCGCTCATTGGCGCACAGGTAGTGGCTAGGTAAGCAGAGGGCGCGTCAGGTCTGACATTTGCTCAGTAAATTTGATAGATTGTAGCTCACATAATTCATACCGTCAGTTGCTATAGGAGCTAGATATCTGTAGCTTTAATTTGATAGGTTGTAGCTCACATAACTCAAACCGATGATTCTGTACGAGCTTTCACAAGTCAACCCATCTTTTAAGCCTGAAAATCTATGATTATGTCATTTTTCACAAAATTCAAACCCTACACTTTTTTGACTTGATTTCATATCGAATCCCTTCTAACTAATTGTACACGCCATTTAGAGATTTATTCTCTAAAAAACATTAAAGAACACATAAAAATATTCGAGAACAATGACAAAAATACAGATTTTGAGGCCTAAATCTTTACTTAAAATGCCCTTATCAGGGCCTCATAGGGATCCATCCTGTTTGGGATGGGTTTGGTACATAATAATTAGGGTATGAGGTGGGAACGAGATTGAATGTTATAACTCATTTTGTTTTAGGGCAGGGAATGATAGTTTGAACTCTGCTTTGTTTTGCCATATGAGACCCTATAATTTTATAAATCTTATAATATAATATAAATATTTCAAATTATTAAACTTTACACATTTCAACCAATGCACACCTAGGGACGTAGTCAGGATGTGATATTGGGGTGGGTGGAATAAATGTTTTAAATAAACTCAAACGGTATGAAAATATTTTATAAATTAAAAAATATATATATATATAAGCATACCTAATTAAAGAAGATATAATAAGTTTTATCTCTCAAAATTCATATTACAAACAAATATGTTAACAAAAATAAAAATAAAAAGATTGAACAAAATATTTAAATAATAAAATTTATCAAATATGAGTTATAGTTAATATTGTAACATCAACAATATTTTTTTTAAACATAGACAATCTACATTTCGATAATTATAATTCATAATTACTATTACACTTCAAATTAAAGAATATATTAGGAGAAACACCAAAGATATTAAATTTAAATAATATATTATGCAACATTTTAACCTTTTTTTTTTCTTAATTTCCTTTCTTACGTTAATTATATAAAACATTAAATTTGTTTTTAATGTTATTTTTATATACTTTATTGAAATATTAAAATATAATATATTTCAATAATAATAAAATAAATATTATTTTGAAATTAATTTTAAAGAGTTAGATTTCACTTTTTAAAATAATATTAAACTATTTTTAGTTTTCTTTTATAAGAATAATAAAATAAATAAATATTTTTTGTCTAATCTCATAATAGATCAAACAATGAACACTACTATTTTTAATCAAATCCATACAACAACAAACACATGATAATAATAATTTATCCAATCAATCCTATCCTATCATATCCAATATAATCTCATCGAATTAATTCAATCCAATCACGTATGTCAAACGAGGCCTTAGAGTGTGAGTGTAATTACCGCTAGTTAAATTATAGATATATGCGAATGGAATGACTTTATCAAATATATTATAATAAAATTTGTCATATGATTTAAGAGTTATTTGATTGAGTATTAAAACAATTAATAGGATGTAGAGAGAAAAACAAAATAATTAAAATAAGTCCTAATTCTTAAGGTTAATGTTGTAATTATAGAGAGAATTAGAGAGTAAATTATTAATCTTCAATCTTTAATTTTGGGTGTAGAAAGTAAATAAGTACATTAAAAACTTTTTAGATGAAAACAAAGCTATTCTATTTTTTTATTAATTAGAACAATTGGGTATAATCACTTATCCTTATACAAATCTCGCTCAAATTATATTTCTTGAATATGATATGTTAGTTTATCACAACTACATGATACTGAATAGAAATGATTGTCCTTAGTGTTTTTGTGAACAAATCATTTTTTGATATAAAGTTGTTGGCCAAATCTAACATATTATTAAAAAGGGAAAATCTCATTGTCTCCCTTGTAGTTTGAGATAATCATTGATTAACCCCTGTAGTTTTGTGAAATTTTATTTTACCCCTTACCGTTACTAAAATGACTAAAATTATCAAAGTACCCTTGTAATTTTGCCCATTTACATTAACGGTCAAATTTTGACTTTCAAAGTCAACTTTGATGGCGAAGGGTTTTTTTTTTTGGATATTTTCATGAATTACAAGGGATATTTGATTTATTTTATAAGTCGATAAGGGGAATATAGCGATTTTAAAAAATATTGAGGGATTTTGGTTTTATGTCAAACTACAAAGGGGAAAATAGGATTATCCTATTAAAAAATAAAAAACATATAAAAAAAATGAGAAGGCAAAAAGCCAAAACAAAACAAAAGAGCAAACTATAAAATATTACAACTATGTCATGGAAAGAGAAAGACAACAAAAGTTTCAGCCGAAACCTAACATTTGCAAGTCAAACTCTATTGCATACCTCATTAAAAACCTTATCGAAAAAATCCAATTGGAAAAATCCGATAAGCGAAAAAGAGTGTCCATCCCTGAAGCCAAAACTAAAAAATAGATAACGGCATTTATGAAGAAAATTATCAAAGATAATAGAATCTAAAAAGATAGGAGTCATCCACTACCAAGTGGAGCAAATAAAAGAAGGAAAATGAGAAGCTCAAGCATCTGTAATAAACTTTTTCTCACAATAAATATAAGTCACCATAAAATTCATTTCTTGCAAATAAGAAAGACACAGCTCCCAAGTCAGACGTTAACGCTAGGAAACCTTATAAGAACAGGCAAGAAGAATGGAAATAATATAAACATAATTACTCTCCAACCAAAGCTTCGTTCAATGATACATCCAAGCATACTGGATGACATGAATTGCAACCGCCAGCTCTACCTTAAAAACATAACAAATCCCCAAGGCTAAGTTTGGCACGTGAGATTGGAATGGAATGGAATAGATTAGATTTGATTAAAAAATTGTTATCAAATGTTTGGTAGAACTTGAAATTTGATAAAAAAGTATACCATATTGTGTTTAGTGTAGGTCAGAATTATATTGGAATAAAATTAATTTAAATATTTTATTATATAATCTAAACTAAAATTAATTTTAAAAAATCTAAAAAAAGAAAGGAAAAAAAAAAGTGGTAGGAAAACATCAACCAGTCATCTTTATGTTCATCCATCATCAACCCAATGAAAATCGTTGTCTTCAACCAAAGTAAACTTGAGAAAAGTAGACAACATCTTTCATGGGTTTAACAACAAAATAAAAAATCAGCCTCAAACAAAATAAATATTGAGACCAACACCAAAAAACCTCGAAAAATACAAAACTAAAACAACTTCAAGCAACCTCAGAAAGTACAAAACTAGAACAAAACCTCTCAAACACTAACACGCAAACAACATAAAAAATCAGCCTCAAACAACATCTTTCTTGCAAAATCAACACTAAAGTTTAACATCAAAATCAAGCTTCTCTTTACGATTAATCTAGTCAACAAAATCACAAACCACAACCCAAATCACCGATGATGGCTGATGATGAAGAAGAAGAAGACAATAGCAAAAATAACTGATGAAAAAGAAGACAGAGACGACTTTCATCTAGGTTTGATGAACCCAGATAATAAAAAAAATGGAAGGGAGCAAAGCATCAGCGGTGGCGATGACGAAGAAGATGAAGACAACAGCGGTAGTAGCTGTGAAGAAGCAGACAGCGGTGAACAAAAGGAAGATTGATAGGTGGAGATAAGTCAAGCAAACTGAAGAGAGATGGGTAGGTGGAAATGGAAGGAAGAAGGAAGAAAGAAAGAGAGAGAGAGAGAGAGAGAAAAGAGGAATCTTACCAAGGCAAGAAATGGATTCCCACCATTTTGGTTGGGAATCCATTTCCTGTCTTGGCAAGACTAGATGGTGGGCCTAAGAAGAGAAATGTCCATTCTCTTCCCAAACCCAAACAAAAGATTTAGGGGGAATGGGAAAAAAATTTTCCATTCCCACCTCAAAACCTGTGAAACATAGTCTAAAGGAATAACAAAAGCACTTTAAAAAAAAAAAAAAAAAAAAACCATGATAAGTCCAAAAAAACTCTAGCACAATCAATCAAATTAGGAGCCCAAAAAGCTAAACCATCAGTATTGACCTTAAGCCAACGTGGAAGAGAAGGAGCCCAAACAACCTTTGTAATGCAAGTAGCCTTAAGAGGATGAGCTAAAACATGAAACTTGCATAGAGTGAAAAGATCATCCATTGAATTTTGCATAACCTCAGGACTAAATGAATTTGTCTCTCAAATAGAATGTCAAACAATTGAAAGAAGCTCATGAAGAGAAGGGCATTTACCCTTGAAAGAAGGACCATTTCATGTTACCCAAATAATCCAAAAAATTGTAATGATACCAATATTCCAAATATGTTAAACTTAAGAACAAAAATTAGTAGACTTAGCAACTTTCCATAAATCCATAACAATCTTAGAGAGAGAAATAGTATGACCAAATGCAAATGACAAGAAATGTCAAAGACCTAACACAACAGGATAGGTAAGAAACAGATACTCCAAACTCCTCTTAGCAGACCAACACAAACGATAGCAGGAAAGGAGTATATATTCATGATGCTGGAGAGACAAATCAATAGGTAATCTATCATGCATAACTCTCCAAGCTAGCATAAATCTTGAAGAATAAATAAAAATGGCTCAAATATGCCTTGCCCAATAAAGGTGGGGACGCAACAAGGTCAAGGAAATATAAGCACTAGTTATGGTTACTCTTATATCCATAAAAGGAGTTTGAACTCTTAAATCAGAAGAAGTGTCAATAACCACCCACTCTATATCATCAACTAGATCTGGATGAGACACATAGAACGAAGAAGGAAAACACCAACTATTATCATAGTATACATCTCTAATTCAAGTTAAAAAATGAAACTTCGAAAGAGGTAGATCAGAAGTCTTCTTCACAAAAGGCACATCCATCCAATTGTCCAACCATAGACGTGTCGTTGAACAATGACCCACCAACCATTTAGACTCGAATACTAAAAAAAATAATGACTTTTCATACCAGGTCAAATAGAGGAGAAAAGATATCGCACTCTGAGAAAAAGCGTAAAAGATAGGAATCTAACAAGAAAAAAGTTGAAACCTATAAAATCCTCAATCATGAACCTCTAAACAAATTTCTTAAGGAGAGCATCATTAACAACATGCAAATCTCACAAATTAAGGCCCCTCTCAAATTTTGATCAACAACAAACATTCCGGGAAACTTGAATGGACTTTTTCTCCAATCAACAGAGCCCCGTCTAATAAAAATTTCTAATTAAGGAAGTAAGAGAACATAGGATAGACAATGGCCAATGATACGTTTGAAAATAATTAAGAAATGAACCATAGATCATTTTTCCAATAATTAGTTCATTTTTTAAATTTAACTGTTTCAAATAATTTTTCTATTTTTATTCACTATAGGACAAGAATAACCTTCAACTAACTTTAAATTATTCCTGTCATTTAAAAATTTTTATTAAAATAATAAAATTAGAAACTAAAAAATATTTTTTTTAAAAAAAAAAAAAAGGAACAAAACTCCATTGGCAGTGGAGGATCTACTCCTCAAGGAGGAGTTATTATCACTCCTCCACCGACGGTGAAGCTACTCTTTTTATTATAAAAATTATTTTTTTTAATTTTTTAATTTATTATTTTAATTATAAATGTTAAAATAATATAGAAGCATTTTGATCTTCATGGTGCTATCTGTTGATAAGAAAGTACTAGCATATATATGACTAAATTTGATGGTGTTATCTATTGATAAGAAAGTTCTAGCATATATATGACTAAATTTGATGACAACCCTAATTTAAAGGTCATTCTCAGGGGTATTTTGATCTTCATAGTGCCATTTGTTTACAAAAAAATTATGGTATATGACTAAATTTGATAACATTCCTAAATAAACAGCCATTCTAAGGGCTATTTTGATCTTCAAAAAAAAGTTATGGTATATGACTGAATTTAATAACATCACTAATTTAAAGGCCATTTTTAGGAAGAGAGAGGCTGTTTTTTCTGTAGGAATTGTCTTGAACTTATTTTTGCATAATGCATTTTACTCTTGTGTAAATCGATATACATCTAAGAGAGAGAGAGAGAGGCTCTTGTTTCATTAGGAATTGTCTTGAATTTTTTTGCATAACATGCTATATATACTCATGCATAAATTGATACACATGCAACGCATTTTATGTTAGTGCAAATCAATATGCACCAGTACAAATTGATATTCACCACCGTATATCCGTTTATTGCAAAAAACCTCCTCTAAAATTCATTGACTCCCTTGTTGATCATGTGAGAATTAATTGTTGACCAATATCAACACTTAAAATGTCACATTTACCCTTGATCTTCAACTCCCCCTATTATATAATAAATGGATAAAATATATGATTATGATAAATTAAATAAAAATGTAAATATTAGTAAAAACAAACAAAAAATTAGAAAAAATGGTAAAAGTCATTTTAGTCCCTAAGTTTTGGAAAAGAATAGAATTTTTAACTATGTTTTGAAAGGGATCAAAAAAACCCTAACTTTTCGAAGAAGTGTCAAATTAGTTCCTGCCGTTAGTTAACTAACGGTCAAACCTAACGAAAAATATAAAAAGACTCAATTAACCTTACTATATATGTATAAGAAATCTGCAACGAAAACTTAATCATACATGCACAAGAAATTTACTACTGAAACCTATCATTTATGCACTGAGTCTAAGGTAAACGAGTCTTTTTATGTTTTCTGTTAGGTTTAACAGTCAATTGATTGACGGAAATAACTAATTTGACACTTTTTCAAAAAGTTAAGTTCATTGGATTCTTTTTTGAAACATAGTTAAAAATTGAGTGAAATACACAAAACTCTCCTAACGTAAAGCTTTAATGACACGAAAACGAAGTTTGGTTTTTATAATAAGATAGCCCCAACTTAACAATCAAACGGCGTGAAGTCTAATTGCTGACCGTGTTCTGTGGTAGGAAGATGGAAATACCCTTGATTTTTAAATTAATTTTCATTTAAAATTTAAAATAATTAATATTAATATAATTAAAAATAAATTTAAAAAACAGTAAATCTCTACCGTTCATCTATGAGATAGATGGTATAAATAAATTTTTCTTAAAAAAGAAATGATGATAGTAACGTCATCTAACATCATCATCATCAACAAACACTTTTGTCATCCCAGTAAAACCAAGATCATCTTTAGCCTTCTTCATGCCCATCAACTAAAATAATTTTTTATTTTTTATTTTTAATTTACTATTTATTCAAATGAAGATCTTTAAAAACAATAACTGTAAAAAACATGGAGATGAAACCATAGCACCAGTAGACCAACAAACGGTTCATGTCCACCAACTTTCCCTGTTCATCAATTGTTCATCTCCATGGAAGTGGAGACAGGGAGATGAGCATCATCATCTCAACACACACATACTGCACAAACATCCATCCGTAATACTATACAACATATCCATCTAGAACTAGGCTTTTTTATCATCTTCATTTGAAAACAAAACTCATCTTTAACTTCATGTTTCGAGTTTGATCAAACCCAGAATATCTTCTTGTTTACTTTTAAAAAAACAAACCGACATCAATGAAAACAAAAACTCAGTTCGATTGGAAAAACCAGTATCATCTGAGTTCAAATCAACAACCAACACAAAACCAGCATCAATCAAAACAAAAATTAATTGAATCTTCAACTTGAAGATCCAGGTTTCAAACCCAAGGCTTCAAAAAAAAAAAAAATTGAAGAATCCAATCTGGAAACTAGATTGGATTTGAAAAAAAGAAAAAAAAAAAAAGATTGAAAAACAGTACATTGTTCTCTTCTTCATTCTTTATGTTCTTCTTCATTCTTATGAACAAACAACACAATTAAAAATAAAAATAAAAATAAAAAGACAATCCATCACAAAAAATCTAGGTCTCGTTTTCTGATGATGTATTTTCATCCTTTGTCACTTTCCCTTTGTCAACAAACCCAAACAAACCTGACGGTGGCTAATGATGATGGCGGCTGATGATGATGAAAAACCCAAACGGACCCAGGCTACAACGGCGAGTGATAATGTTCATCTAGGCTTCGAACCCAGACAAGAGAAAGAGAGAGATCGGAGACTTTCTCCCACTACCTTCATCAACATGAAAAATTGAGAGAGAGGGAAAAACGGTCCGGTGGGAGAAGGAAAGCGAAGCAAAAAAAAAAAATGTCTTTTTGTTTTTTTTTTTAAACTTTTTTTTTTTCTAATTTTTTGTTTTTTTCATTTTTATATTAATTTTTTGTTTTTTTTTTAAATAATAATCTCTACCATCCATCACGGATGGTGAACGGTGGAGATTTCATCCTTTTTGTAAAAATATTTTTTCTTTTTTAATTATTTTTTTAATTTTTTTAAATTAAAAAGGTTAATAAAAGGTGAAATTACTCTTAAGCAATGAAACGTTAACTAACAGACACTAATGGCATAGGGGTATCATATTACACAAACCAAATTTCGTTTATACGTCTTTAAAATCTTACGTCAAGGAGGTTTTGTGTATTTTACTCTTAAAGATTTAACAATTTTTCAAAATTTAGGATCTAAAATGATTTTTAAAAGAAAGTTAAAAAAATTACAATTAATGGTTTGATCTCTACAAACTACAACTCTTTCTTCCACAAACGAAACCTCATCTTCTTCTTTCTCTTGGTCAAAGTCATCTTCTTTTTCGATCTCGTCACTGCTTTCATACCCAAATCATCAAACACCTCTCAAATATTCAAACCATTCTAACCAATTGATACATCTCTAGCCACATCTCAAAACGAAAAAAAGTCAAAACTACCAACTAAGAACTCCACCGGCAAAGGGTATTCCATTGTCGGTGGTGTAGGTGCGATCTCTATGGTGAATATTGTACCAAATTTAAAGATCATGTCCAATTTCCACCATGGAGATTCTATCTAATCACCATGCTAACACCATGAAAGAGATCAATCTGATCACGTCTGTTGGTTTGAGAAGATAATTTAATATCTTCCATTGTTTTAAGAAGATCAGATCACTCCAAAATAAAAAAGATCTAGTTTAACCAAATCCCTTCTTCTTTTTTTTTTAATTAATTTTTAAGAATTTGTTTTTTTAATTATTTTATTTTATTTTATTTTGGGATGTGATGTTTCCTATCATGATTTGTATAGGGTCAGATTTTCTAATTTATTCAATATTACACTTGAAAGCCCATTTTACCCTTCACACCATTAGGTCTCAGTTAGTCGTCCGCCGTTTGGTCAATAAATTGTAGGGGAGCTTGCACAGTTAATGGATCTTTTGCATATACATTAATTTCATCTAAAGTCTGGGGAAGTTAGTGTAATTTTTTCTTATTATTATTATTATTGGTGTGTGTGATTTTTTAATTTTTTAATTTATTTATTTTTTTTGTGTAACATGTTTTACACTTGTGCAAATCAATATGTTCCATGCATAATTATAGGTCCCAAAAAACTGAAGACCAGTGCTTAGTAGAAAATTATCTATGGTAAGGTGGTTCTGAAATATTTTTTCGAGACCATTTGTTCTACAACGTGCAAAACAAGTTTCGTAATGTTAAAAAACTGATATTACAACATCACAAAATGAATGGTTTTGAAAAAATAAATAAATAAATAAATAAAAATCAGTGAACACTGCCTACATAATACTAAATTATAGTTGAGGAATTTGTTACGTTAGTACACACCGAGTAAAGTCAGACAATCACATACAATAATGATAATAATAATAATAATTAGTAAAAACTGTCTTTAGATAAAATTTCACGACCATCAATTCAAATCACTCAGTTTCTCTCACCTTAATGATCGGACCGGCTTAAAATAAATTTTTCAGGACCGGCTTTATATATATATAATCTAAAATTGTTTTTTAAACAATTAATTAAGATGTATATATAAAATAAATAGTATCTAAAATTGTTTTTTAAACAATTACTTAAGATATATATATCTAGTAACTTTCCAAAGAATCAACGGTTGTATGATTTGATTGTTCTATATGCACAGATAAAAAATTAAGTTGCATGATAGAGTACTGTGTACACGCCAATTGGAAATTAGTAAGTTATTGAAAAACTTCATTTAGTTTTGGAGGCATTGGAAACTAATAGACTTTAAAAATCTTTTGAAAACAATACTTTTCATCTCTACAGTATTGACAACTCCATAAAAAAGTTTAAATCATTTGTCAACTGACAATCAAAGAAGGCAAAAAGTTTGGACGGGAAGGGTATTATTGACCTTTTGCAAACAGAGCTATTATTGTGATATGTGTACGGTCAAGATTTAAAAAAAATAGGGAAAAAAAAGCCATTAAAATGAAAAATATGTCCTTCAATGGATTGACAAACTTAAATAAGAAATCAAACTTTTTTAAAAAAAAATTATAAAAAAATAAAATATCTCTATAGTCCATCTCTATTACACTTTAATTTAAAAATAATAAATAAATAAATAAATACCTTAAAAAACTCAACCCATATCTTCAACATCTAGGTTGAAGAGGATTTAATATTTGGATTTGAACCTAAATGAACATACAACTATATGAAAACCAAAAAAAAAAAAAAAAAAAAAAAAACCTTGTATCTTCATTTGGGAGCCATCGCCATCAAACCCAAATCTTCATATGGGAACCAAAAAGCCCAAAAAAAAAAGAAAGAAAAGAGCACAAGAAAAGGGAACCTAGATCGTTGGTTCAAGAACCTAGTTCGTCCAAACGATTTGGATTCCACAACAATTTGGTTTTAAGAACCAAATTGTCATTTGGGTTTTAGAACCCAAATAACTAGATCTGGGTTTTGAAACCCAGACAGTCGAATGCCCAGACAGCTTAAGTTCAATTGACTATGAAGGTTGTTTTGGTGGCTTCGATGAAGTGTTGTTTGGTTGATTCATTCTTGGTGGTTTGATGGTGGCCTATTTGTTGGTGGTCTATTAATAATGGTGGTTTCTTGATGAATGATCTTGATGGTGATCTATTCATCATTGATCACTTTAATGCTTAAATTTTAAATGTTAGAGGATAAAATGGTACTTTTATCTCTTTTAAATCCATTAAAGATAAAATAGTTATTTTACAATTTCTATTATGATCAAACGTTCAAAATCTTATCAGAGGGATCAAGTTGATGTATTTCCAAAACCTTGGGAATAAAAAGAGTTATTTTCAAAATATTTTTCAAAACTTGATAATTTCTATACTTCAGAGACCAAAATGAAGTTTTACCGTGAGTTGGCTCAGCATATTCTAAAACTCAATGAAAAGAAAAGGAAGATAGGTAAAAGTTGTTAGTTGGTATGTCATGTTGGTATCACGATTCCATTTCTAAGATATTTCTTGCATCAGCATCAGTCTTTTTCCTACTCTCTCTCTCACTCTATAGAGGGGAATCTTTTCTTTTTTCCTTTTTTGTGGAGAATTCCCTTTTAGCATAAACGGTGTATCGGGTCATCTATATGCTTATCCACTTAAAAAAAAGGGTTACTAGTCTAAAGTATTGTATATGATTGGACGGTAAAAAAGAATTAAAATTTAAAAGTTTAATGTTGTATGTTTTGAGTGGACGAATACACAACAATCATTCCGCTTGAGATTTTCTCCTCTCTCATATTAGCCCGTGAATTCTCTCTCAACAACTAGGAAACTACCACCCTTCTACAAACCACACAAAGAAGAGGAAGTTTCTTGTTAGTTTGCTCTTAAAAAACCTTACTTTCTGATGTACCTATACAGAGAAATTTAGCAATCTTGTATTTTGCTGTTACACACCTTACTTCCCTTGAGAACACTACAAAATCCGAAAAAAGGGTACTGGTTTGTTAATTTGGTATTTAAATCTACAGTTTTCCATCAATACATAAAAGAGAAAAAGGGTCTTTCTCAGTTCTCTCTCATACTAAGGCTCACAGTAGTACTTATCGAACCTTGTCTGTTCTTTTATGCTTGCTTCCAAAAGAAAATAACACACAATAGGGACCCGGCACCAAGTGTCCTTCCAATGTCTGCATCACTCACATGCACAACCAGCAGGCAAATCACATGTTTTTGTGTATTGTTATCTCTTCCCTACTTTCTTGAGAGCTGTGACTTCTCCATGCATGCATGAACACTTACATTTATAAAAGATTATATATATATATATATATATGTCTATTGCCTATGCAAGAAATACTTTCTAAAGTCAAATTTAGAATTATGGATGATTTTGAGTTAAAGACTTACAAAAAATCTTGTACAAATTTGATTATATATTATTATGAGTGATTAAAATCTGTTTTTTTGTTGTATTTTCATGTATTGTCTCTCCATCATATTGTATGTATTTCAGTCATTAAAATAGTTAATAAAAATAACCATAAGAATAAATGGAGAAAGATCGTTTTATGAGATTGACTTCACAGTCGCTACATATTGAAATGCCTAACGTTTCTTTGCCCTGCTACCATTATTGCATGACAATGAGATCACTAACCTATTCAAGCCAATTTTAGTCAACCAACGTTGTCATGGAAGGAGCCATTAGGGAGGTGAAGGAAAAGTATGCAAAAGCTGGATCTATGGCTAATTGAAGTTCTTGATTTAACACCACAAGCAGCTACGTCCTCATATAAAATGTTGCACAAATAAACATAGTTTAGGAGTTAAAGTGAATTTGATTGGAAACTGCAACCTCATTGGTAAAGGAAAATTTTCATTTTTCCCTAAGGTAATTAAAAATTATCAGATTTTGAAAGCTCTTTTGAAAATAATTCTTTTTATCACTAACTTATCCAAAACTCTTTAAAAAAAAGTTCAAACTCGTCAATTAATTTACGGTTAATATTAATAGGATAAAAAATATATATTTTTATCCTTGGTGGTTGTTAATAGCATGTAATTTATTGGATTATCGTCAAAAAATATAAAATTTATAAATTAAATTTTCTAAAATATCTCTAAATTTAAATTATTAAATTATAATTTAAATTACTTAAAATCATAGTTAACCGTCAATTAACTGACGGTTTGAACTTTTTTGAAAAGTTTTAAAAAAGTTAGAAATGGAAAGAGTTGTTTCTAAAAAAGTTCTAAAAACTTGATATTTTTAAAAACTTCAAGAACTAAAATAAAGTTTTTTCATTAATAAATGATTTCTTACTCGGCCAAATTAACTTCGTTAGGTGTCGTTTTAACAGTTAGCCTTTACATGTTGGAATTAAACCAAGCGTAATTTGAGTAGGATGATAATTTATAATGTTAATCAAGTTAGATTTCCTGCTAGTTCAAATTATAATAGAATGTTTGAATCCAAATGAGACTTAAAAATGTAATCAGTTCTTCATAAATAATAGGATAATAATTTGTAATGTTAATCAAGTTAGATTTCTTAATTCAAGTTAGAATAGAATGTTTGAACCGAATGAGCTTTTAAAAATGTAATTAGTTCTCTACAAATAGGTTTGTCAAGTTGAACAATCAAAATGAATAAAAAGGAAATATTGATTAGGACAAAGAGCCTAATTAAAGAATGTAAAGTCAAAAGGTCGATAATGACCAATTTTAAGAGACCGACAACAATAAAAGAAGTAAAGTTTGAAAGACTAATTACATCAAAACAATATTTGTTTTGATTTCTAATATAATTGGTGTCAAAATTTATTTTTAATCCTAACAAGGGGAATCAGATTAGTTCTCCAGTCTATGTATACGGTTGCATTATTTTAGTTTAATTCAGTGAGAGTTAGCAATAGACTTTTCATATTCAATTACCATTTATGTATCTGTGATGTGTTTGTGTTCGTGTGACGTCCACAATACACATTTTGCTATTTTTTCGATCCTATCATAACATTGAATGGTTTTAGCCCTTTCATAAAACAGTACTGAGCCAACATATTTTGTTTAAACCTTTTGCAAATATGTGATAAATGATTTTTAAAAATCAGAAAAATAGGCCGCCTAGGTACCGATTTTTTGCATCTTACCACCAGAACACCCCTTTGTCGTTTTTCAAACCCTAACCCTTATCTTCATTACCACCAACTCCGCCGTCGCTATTGCCGTCACTGGAAAGTTTGTTATATATACATATATATATATATAGCTTTATGCATTGTTTTAAATCTCAGCCTAGGCTTTGTGGTTTGGTGTGCATTGGTAAATGGTAACTGATGAGTGGTGAGTAGGGTCTGATTGGGGTTGAGGTTTGGTGTGAGTGTGTGAGTGCGAGTAGTGCATTGGTAATGTGTGAAATTGAAGAATGAAAATGAAGGCTTGGGTTTGAGTGTTGCATCATTTTTCATCAACTAATAAATGCCAAAACGACGTTGTTTTGGATTATCTAAAACAATGCTATTTTGTTTTTCTTTTTTTCTTTTATGTTGTCAGATAAAGCAAAACAGTGTCATTTGGTATTTATTATAAAGAACCCAAAACGTTTTAATGATACTGTTTTAGTTTTTTTTTTTTTTTTTTTTAAGTTTTCGGATAAACCAAAATGTCATAGTGTTTATTATAAAGCAGCCCAAAACATTTTCTTCAATAGTTTAATCAGTTCATCTTCAATTGTTCTTCTTCACACCCTACAAACCCCAAAAGAGAGCACCAATCAGTCACCACCACCACCAACAATTCAATTTCAGTCTTCAAGCCTTCAACCTTCATCTTCAGTTTTTCTTCTTTTTAAGGTTTAATCAACAATCCGTTGACTAACAGTCAAACCACTTAGATGCTAGATACCTAGCATTTTTTGAAACATTGTTATATAAGTTATGTGATATGTGGTGAAATTACAATTTGTCCTAGTAATAAAACATTTGCAAAGTTATATGGGATAAATTATGGGGTAAAAAAATTCTGGACTAAAATGTGCTATACTTTATTAAAAGGATTTATTATCTTTATCTTAAAATCGCGTAACAAAAAGTTTGTCATGCACATCCCCTTTTAGTATCAAGGTGGTTCATCTTTATATCAATTTAGTGATGGATATTCAAATCCTATCAAATGTATTTTATAAATCTTATGTAAATAGTTTCTTCTTTCATTATGAGAGTGGATATTATTGAGCTAGAAGATCTCACGATCTTATGACATTTTGATATCGATTTAAAATAAATAAATAAATAATTGTAATAAAATTTGATAAGTTTGTCAGTCTCCTCACACTAGGTGGCTGCCTGCTCTAATCTAGGAGGCAGCTCCTCCACGTTTTTGGAGGAGGCATAATTTCTTCCTACACAATTCAAGGAGGATTTACAACACACGCTATTAGATCAAGACAAAATGGTGGCTTTCCCTTTTTTTTTTTTTTTTTTTTTTCAATTTTTATGAAGACTCTTTTAGAAGCATTATTATATAATTTTAAATTTCAATCTTTTATTAATATTAATGTGTATAGAATGAGCTAGAGTACATCAGCAATGTGCTGTATGAAATTCATATTATACAATCCACTAATATTAAAATAACATTTTTATATTAAATGTCAACTAATTCTCAAATAGTAATTTTTAAATTTTATATATATATGGCCTCTAAATTTAATGAGATATCTTATATAAATTTAGAGCTTTAGATTTAAGTAATACTATTAGCCAGGATTGATTATCAATTCAAAACACAGTAAATTCAAAACACAGTGCCTCCCGTTGTAAATTTCTTGCTCCTTTCTATTAGATTTTTCAATTCTCCCATATCTTCCCACTTTGTCTTCCTTTTCATGTCATCTATGTTTTCTCTATCTTCATGCATTGCCTTTTCTCTTTAACACCATATTTCAATGATGGATATACAGTGATACGATATAGAAATAAATTTTAAAAGTTGCTTTCAATTCCTTTGATTAAATTAGAGACTTAGCGTTACATAGTTACTTCTAGAATTACAGCCATAACCTTCACAACCATCAAACCTCCATAGTCACCACTACAATATTTTTAAACCACATAATTCCTCCTCATATATATACACCATCCTTTATTAGGAGTAATTAAGTATCATCATTGACTTTAATATGTCAAGAGTTCAAGTCTCACATTTATCTTTTAAAACATAAGATGTGGGTGTGAGTTTTCTCTTGATAGGACTTATCATCTCTGTGGTTGTGGAAGTAGTCAGTATAAAAAAAAAAAAAAAAAAGATTTTTAATAAAAAAGATTTTTAATAATCCTTTCTAAAATATTGTTTTTCGATATTTATAGATAATATGAATGATTTAAGTTATTTATTTTTCAACCGAAAATTGTATAAACATAAAAAATCCTTATCATATCAAACCTGCAAGTTCCATATTTAAAAACTTCTGGAGAAATTTGAACATGGTAGAAAGCAGAATTAAAAGTTTTTATAATTGAAATAGAGCAAGATGAAAAATTTACAGAGAAGGCAGTAATAAGTAAGAGAAGAAATAGGGGAGACGGTAGAAAAAAGCTGATAAAGGTTTACTTTAGGTGTGTAAATGTTGTAATTAATTGTATGAGCATCTCATCCATCGAAACCATCATAATCAGATGGTCAATAAATTGCTTAAAATATTATGTAATTATTAGAGGCTACAGCTCGTAAAAATAAAAGAACAACTACTTTTCTTCATACAAGAATTTCAACCATATGTTTAAAAATAATAATAATAATAATAAAATATTTCAACCATATAGTATTATTTTCGTTCTTGAAAGGGAAGTTTGGATTAACCAATTAAAGCATTTCTTTTCTTCTTTTGAGGTTTTGGTAATCATTAATCCAAAGCGTTGAACTGTAATTAGGTAATTAAGGACTCAATTATTCCTCCTGTCTTATTTGAATGAAAAGTGAAAAGAGAAACAATTAGTTAAATTGTTAACTCAATTTGAGAAAATTAAGCAAATATACAACACATTTTGCAATACATTTGCGCTATATAATATTTGATAAAAAAAGAATGATTGCATTTTGTAATTTTATTATATTTTATTAAAATTAAATATATCTTGTTATAATTAATAAATATGATTCTATCTGTGAATTATTATAAATATGATACGACTCATTAGTTATAGTTTATAATAAAAATATAATAAATTATAATCAATAATTTTAAATTATAATTATTTATTCTTTTAAAATAAATGTATCGATATTTTAAATGTATTTAAGAGATCTATTTACATAAATATAGACACAAAAGGACAAAAGAATAATAAAGGGACCCACATCTCTTTCGTATGTCAAATTCATGTCATGGGACACGGAGAAATCCCTACAAGCCCCAAGAGCCTCTCCGTACAAGATAACGGTGACCCACCTTGCTTTCTTTCCAAGCTTTCACACTATTTTTTTATTTTATACACAGTACGTATAGTTCATCGGTTTGAATATGCTTGTAGGTACTATATACCCACATCAGCGCCTTTCCATATTCAAAATGTGCCCATAATTGTGATTATAAGTTCACACCACATGACCACCGTTTAAGGCATCAACGTAACTTTATGGTTAAACTGATTTAATTGGTCAATATCTTATGTTGGCATTCAAAAATAAATAAATTTACATCACAAGTTTGTACAGTTTAAAAGTATTTACAAAAAAACTTAGGAATAAGGACAAAAATGGTCTAAAAATATAGAAAAGTTAACATTTGAGTCACTCTCTTATTATTTTAAACATTTGAGCCACACAGGCATATAATGACTAGCCCGAGGACAAAAATTCACAACTTTGAAGGCACCTTTGATGGTGAGTATTTTGTTAGTCATAATAGTTGTTGCTATGACTAAAAAAATTCTATTACCATAACTAGTCATTTAGTTCAAGAATATGTTTTTTAGTGATAATTTCACCAATCATGGAAGCCTTTTGTTACCACGATTAGTTACTTGGTTCAAAAATAAGTTTTTTTTTTTTTTTTTTTATGATAGTTTCACTTGTAATGACAACTTTAATTGTTAAAACTAATGACACACTGTTACCAGAACTAGTAACTTAGGTGTCGTTTGTTTTTTTATTTGAAGACTGAACAATGCTGCTGAATACTGAAAACTGAATAATGACTGAAACCTGAAATCTGAATAACATGTTTGTTTTTTTTTTTCCTTATTTATGAATATATTGTAAACTTGTTTATTTTTTAAAGTTAAAATTGTCTGAAAATTAGTAATATGACATTTATACCCTTTTAACTATTTGTTGTTATGTAATTTTAATTAATTTAATACAAATATCTGAAAATAAATACTTAAACATTTTCTATGTACATATTAATATTATTTTATTCATAACTAAAATATGATTAAAAAAATATAGTAGTATTATCCATATTTATATATTTAAATGTATTAATATATTTAAGAAAATAACTAGAAAATGAATGTTTAAATTGTAAATTAAAATATATTAGTTTAATTCCAAGATAATTTGAGATGAGATGTATTTAGGTTTTTTTTTTCAAATATATTTTTTGTAAGTATCAAGGAAAAAAAGAAAAGAAAATTTAAGTAATATAAAATTAGGATAAATTTGAAATTATGTTATTTTGGGGAGGATAGATTTGGAATAAAAACTCTTAAATGTTATTAAGTGATTTGCAATTAAGTAAAAAATTAAAAATTCGTATTTAATTTTTTCAGTTGTTTTTGGGTAGTTTTAAGTGGTTTGACCACTTAAAAAAACAAACAAAAACAACTGAATAGGTGCAATTCAGCACTATTAAGTCTTAAGTGGAAAAAACAAACGACCCCTTAGTGAAAAAACATGTTTTTTTTTTTTTTCAGTAAGCATTTCACTAGTCATGACCTCTTCCGTTGCCATAACTAGTGACCAATGTTGTCATGACTAATCACTTAGATCAAAAACAAGTTTTTTTCCAGTGAGTGTTTTACTAATCATAACAGCTTTGTTGCCATCACTAATGATCCAATGATGCAATAAATTATGGTAGGTTATCTGCCATGAGTCAAGGCAAATTGCAGATCTGCATTTGCAGATATACGTTCTTAAGGATAAGAAAAGAAGAAAAGAGAATGAAGAAGAAGAAGAAGAAGAAAAGAGAAGGAAGAATAAGAAGAACAAGAAGAGAGATGCCACCTGGAGAACAGTGGATATTCATCGGAGAAGTCACCAAACAAAGAGGGATTCCGACGATGAAAAAGATTGGTGAAGATAAAGTTAGTTTTTTTTTTTTTTTTCAAGGGCAAAAGATAGAAATAAACATTTAGATTAGTGGATTAATATTTTAGTCACTATTCATTAGTTTTGATATTTGAGTCATAAAAGTCTACTAAATGGACAAAAATACCCATAAAATATTTCAAAAACAAAAATTTGTCAAACCAATTAAAAACATAGTTATGACAGTTTATCCTTACTAATCACAGTATCATAATAGCAATAACTAGTAAAACATAATTAGAAAATCATCAAATCACTAATCATGACAGTTTACCTTATTGATCACGGTATCATAACTGCCATGACTGGTGTCACATAACTAGAAAGTCACCAAATTGCTAATTACGATAGTTTGTTCTCGCTAACCACAACATCATAATTACCAATTGACAAGTGATTTGCTCATTGAAAATCATCAAGTCACTAATCATGACAGTTTATCCTCACTAATCACGACATCATAACAGTCATGACAATTGATTAACTCACGAGAAAATCATCAAGTCAATAATAATGTCAGTTTGCCTCATTAATCATGAGATCATAATTGTCATAACAAGTGATTTGCTCATGTGGAAATCACCAACTCACTAACTACTTGCTAATCACGGTATCATAACTACCATAACAAGTGATTTGCTCACTAAAACCAAGTCACTAATCATGGTAGTTTTGCTACATTAAAAACGATATTATAATTGTCATGACAAGTGACTCGCTTATAATTTAGTCAATTTGTATTTAAGTTAGTCAAAGGGCAATTATGCCCATTCAATAGGCTTTTGTGATCAAAATGTTATAAACAATGGAGAATGCCTTAAATGTTAACCATTTACTATTTCATCACAATTTAACTTTTTTTTTTTTTTTTGAAGTGGGATTTTTGTTGCATCATAATCAAATGTTAAAAACAATGAGGAATGACTCAAATATTAACTCACTAATCAAAAGTATTATCCACTAATATTTTCACAAAAAAAAAAAAAAGTTGATAGTCAAAACTATTCGGAGAAAAAAAAATAGTAGATGGTATAACTTAATCAAATCTTACTTCATTAAATATAACTAGGAATGGTTAGACGCATTAAATTTATCATATAATCAAATTTACATTATAGATATGTTGATACCTATCAAGATTAATCACTATTTATATTGTCCGAATATCTACTTCCATAATTGATTGTCCCGTGGACATACACTCTTACAATGAGTAATAATTACTCTCGCAATGAAGGGTAGAACTACTTACATAAAAGCTTGTATAACTTGTTTGATGAAATTTAAACTCTCACCAATAAGCTGAATGAGAAGATGCATAAAAACCTATACTAGGAGGTGATGTATTAGATAAGGCCATTTTAACACAACATGAATTCATATAAATTGACATACACTTTTTTAACATTCACAATCAATACATATTAATAATAACATTGTAGAAGCATTGAAAAATGTATTCATTCACTAATTGTCACATTACGAGTTTGAATCAAGTCGAGATAGGTAGGATATTTAGCATTATTAATTGAATATATGGTCTAAATTGTATAAAATATTGAAGCCTCAAACTTTTTTTATTTTCTTATATTTGATTGAAAATAAATTAAATTAGTTGTTCATATTTCGAAAGGTTTTGAAATGCTTCATTTTTCTTTTTCTTAAATGAAATACATAACATGAACTTCTATTAAAAAAAAAAAAAAAGTATTTTTTATGAAAAAATACTTGAAATATTTTTAGAAAAGCACTCAATAATTTTAATTTTGTAAAAAAAAAAAAAAAAAAAATCATTTTTAGAGGAATTTCCTTAAAAATCGAAGTTAGGTTGGTAATATGGTGTACTCTCATACCCACATTAATGAATTTGTGACTTGAGTCTTTTCTCTCTCCCCAAAGCTTTATATTTTACTAATAGAAAAGAGAGAATCTCATTTTGATTCTTATGTTTTTGGAAAAAATCTCGTTTTTAAATGGAAATCCATTTATAACGTTTATGGTCTCTTACATTTCAAAAACTCATCAAATTAGTCTCTTTAATGTGGTATTTGACAATCAACATTAGTAGAAAATGGTAAAAGATTGTTTTACCCTTAACTTTTAATTGTTGTTTTTATTTAATTTTTTTTTTTAAAAAAATTCCAACTGACACGTGTCCTTGTGTCATCAATTAATGTTAAAAGATTAAATTACCCTCATATGTGTAACGTTTGACTATCAGTTGACTGATAATAGAGACTAATTTGATAAGTTTTCAAAATATAAGAGACTATAAACACTATAAACGGATTTACAATTAAAAACAACAAGTTTCCTAAAAATATAGAGATCAAAATGAAGTTCTTCTCCAAAAAAATTATTAATATATATTTTATCCAAAAATGGTTCTAACTGTAACAATGGCCAAATGTTTCCATGGATATGAATATCTTTAAGTATCCCTTTTTTTGGAATGAGGATAAATGTTATTATAATGGAGTTGACACGGGGATGAATATAATCCTAATATTCATTTTTCAAGGGTAGAGATGGTTATGGTATATGAATATCCGTCACCATCCAAAGCCATTAACAATTTTTTTTTTTTTTTGAAGATTGGTAACAACGCTGACCAAAACAAACACAGTCGATGCTAACTTGACACAAATCTCTAGCCAGCATCGACCCAAACTGCTTCCCTTCTGGAAGACAAAGCTTTAGAGGCAAGGTTATGGGCTAGGCCATTATCCGATCGGGGAACCGCCTGGCATTTCTGAACCCCAACCTCTATGCATAAATCTTTAATATCTTCAACAAGAATATGCCAAACTCTGATCTCAGCCCAGAAAAACAGTTCACTGCATTTATAAGTATTAACAATTTTTATGTTTATAAATATAGTAAATTTAAGTTTTATTCTGTAATCATTGCAAGTAGATAAATATTTTGTATTTTTTTAATCACATATAAAACCTCAAAGCTACTTTTTATAAGGAGAAAAAAAGGCTGCAGACCTCCATCAAGTTTTGTTGCTCCAGTAGATAATGACAAACTTAACCTAATATATAAATTTACTATTATTCTTGACATTCAATTTTGTGAAGGGTACTTAAATTTTTATGACTTGATGTTAATGACATTTTTCTCTCACGAACGATAACATTTTAATATATTTTTTTATGAGTAATACTACGCTACCTACAAAAATTACTCAAATGATGTGAGATCATCCATACATCATTTTAAAATTAATATAATAATTACAAATCAATTTGTCATATCATTTAGACAAATTTTTAGAAAATATAGTTTTATTAATTCTTTTTTTATTGAATATGGAGATGGAGAGAGTAGGGATGGATGTTCTTATCTCAATATATATATATATATATTGATCTACCTCACTTATGTATATATATATATGGAATTCCCTTGGGTATACATACACTTAACAAAAAAAATAAGCGATTGCATTCTAAAATGTATAATTGTAATTTATTATATATGATTATAATTAAACATATTTGATTACAATCAATAAATATGATCACAATCAGTAAATCAGTAAATGTAATCATATTTACTTATTATAATCACATATGTTTAGTTTTAATCATATGTAATAAATTATAATCACTTATTTTTTTGGTAAAGTGTATGCATAGCTAAGTATACGCTAGAATGTGCTTATTTGTATATGTGTGTGTGTGGAAGTAGCGATATCATGAATTCATTTATATGCAGTTTGAGTTGTGGATGAAAGAGTAATATTATTTTCAGTTTCATGTTCTATTAATTGGAATGTTTACCGCTGCCTGTCAGTTTCCAACTAAATTTATGAGGTATCTTACCTCACAAGGCATGCAAATGAAAGTGACCCACGGAGATGCTAGTTAAAATGGAAAAAAGGGAAATGCAATTGTTACATTAATTTTATATATCATTTTATATTCATAAGAGTTTTACCACTATACATGTTTTAGCATTTATTGAATAACTAATATCCTGACATCAACGACAAAAAATAATAATAATAATAATAATAAATCAATATTTAATTAACAAAATATTTTTTTAGAAAATAAACTTGTAAAGCTTTTTATAACTACAAGTTTATTTGGTATAGCTTCTCTGCAACCTTTCTAATGTCAAAAGCTCTTTAAAAATTGGTTGCTCAACATCAACTTGAGAAAAGCATTTTTAACAGGACAAAAAAAAAAAAAAAAATCATAGTTTTGTCTATTACGTTGAACTTCTTCAATTAGTTCATTTTAGGTTTTTTCAAAGGGTCGCTCTAGTGCAACCCAAAAAAAAAAATTCTTGTTACACCCATTTGTTAATGAAATTTTTTATCATTTATAGACTTATGTATTAAATTACTTAGATTGACATAAATATATAATAATAATAATAATAAAATGATTTTTCATATATCACCCTCATAAACGCTAATTCTTTTCAAAATCAGAGTGAATTTTATTATACTTCAACATAATTTTTAACATATATCTAATTGAAATAACAAAGGTCAGAAGAAATTGGGAGAAGAGGAACAACATTAATTCGGCAATATAAATGAAATTGCAATAATAAAAAAATCAAAAGCCTAACAACATCGATACAGTTCTTCTAGTCTTGAGTCTGGCTCCTACGAATGCAAGTTTCCAGACTTGCTCTATAATAATTTCCCACTGAACTGCACTTTTTCTTCCAAGCTTCATGTTCATTAAGGTTTCATTTGGCACCCAGGATTAGAATGGAATTGATTGAATTGGATTGGATTAGATTGGATTGGATTGGAATGTAATGGAATAGATTGGAACGAAAAATCATCATCCCATGTTTGGTAAAACTTGGGATTGGATTAAAAATTATACTTTTATCATGTTTGGTGTAGGTTGAGATTGGATTGAAATAAAATTAATTTAAATTTTTTATTATCTAAAATTACTTTTATAAAAAATCTAAAAAAATAAAAAACCAAACATCATCTCCCACAATTCATCAATATCAAAAACCATAATTCATCAATATCATTATCTCCCATAATTCAACATTATCAACCTATAGTTCATCAATATGATCAATCCAATTTATCAACAGCATCATTTCCCACAACAATATGATTAACAACATCAAAACATCCTAACATTAACAAAAAAAAAAAAAAATCTTATATAAGGGTTCTATTCGAACCTAGAACTAGATGATTCTGATTGGTCGAACCCAGAACCATCTAATTCTAGGTCGTCGAACCCAAAACCATCATCCCATCTCAGAAGAAAAAAAATAGAAGAAAAAAAAAAAGAAGAAGAAGAGAGGATGATGAGAGAATGAAGGAAGGTGAGAGAAAGAAAGATAGATAGAGAGAAGAGAAAGAAGATGGGAAATGACAAATCTCATCCCATGTAAAGACATGGTTGTGGTTGGGATTGAGAAATTCCAAAAGAATGAGAAGTGAGAAGAGTTTAGGATTCAAAGAATCTTGATCTCATTGCATTTCAATTGGCTTCCAAACATGACATTTAAGTATTTTGAGATTTCTGAATCTCAAACCCAGTCTCAATCCCAGGCGCCAAACACTGCCTAAATCTCATCAATTTCCCATTCGAATTGTGGAATCCCCAATATCATCAAATTGTGGAGCATCTGCTAGTTTCAATTGAACAAGCAATGTAATGGATGTGTGTTCTATCCAGATTTATTTGTGTGTCAGGATAAGAAAAAGAGCACTTTAATTTAAGATATTTTAATATTTAAGGCTAATTTTGACATTTCAAATGGTATAAAAATGTAAATTATTACTTTAAAAATTTTTAAAGTGAGGGTAAAAACAAATGGGTGTTTAGAGAACTTTCTTGAATGGCAATAGAATCACCCATGTTTAAAATATATAAATTATCTTAAGTATCATTAATATATTTCGTTAATTTTAAAATTTGAATGCAAAACTTTATTTTACTTTCTAAACACCTTTTTTATAAATATATATATATATATATGTATGGATTTTTAAAGTATCTATTATTTTATAAATATACAACCAAACAACAATAAACTTTTTCGTCAGAAGTTCTACTTGATGAAAACTCTACTCGAATGGATATACTCATAAAAGCTAAACCGGAAAAGTCATATCTAACACATATTACCTTCATCTAAAATGTACTAAAATAGTAGCAAAACTCATATTTACTATTATATTTGCTTCGAAAATTTTATTAGAGTGTTGACATGTAAAGTCGAAAGACGGAACAAATTTAGGGCCATTTGTTATTGTTTTTGAAAAGTTAAAAGCTGAATGAAAAAAAAAAAAAAGGAAGTATTTGATAAAACTTCTAAAAATGATAATTTAATACTCTTAATAAATTTGGTACAGATGGGGTTATTTTTATAAAGTGATTATGAAAGAATATACAGTGAGATTTAATTAATCTTTTAAATAATCAAATCCTACTCATTAATTTAAAATAAAAAGACATTTATATCATAATCTTAATTAAATTAAATTAAAATATTTTATTTTTATATCTCTCTAAGGTATCCTATAAATTCATAACAACTAACATAAAATTTACAAAACGTATACAAACTGCTTTTTAAGTTTATAACAGTTTTTAATAGTAGAAATAACTGAACGTCTTCTTAATTAACTTTATAGTACATTAATTTTTCAACACAACTACTAGTAGTTATTTAAAAACGACAACAATATCAAAGTAATCCTTAATATTAAAGATTATATTATAATAACTTAAAATTTTAACTTTAAAAAGTGATTTTTAACATCCATCCATCAACTTTAACTCAATCCAAGAGTGAAAAAAGTGAATGCATGAATTCAAATTGATAACAACCCTTAAATTGAGTGAAAATTGATGGACGCATATTGAAATCATTTTTTTAAGTTCTTCTAGCCTAACCCTAATATTAAAATATTTAACATTTAACAAAATTTTTTGGAAAATAAAACTTTACTATTATATTTATTTCAAAAATTTATTAGCGAATTCAAATATAGAATCATAAAAGATGCCAAAATTTTCATATTGAAATGATAAATATATGAGTTGATACCACAATCCAAAAAAAATACTATTTTTTTTGGAAGTGTATTGGCTATCCAATAATATATATGCATATATATATTTTAAATATATAAAAGTTAAAATTATGAATGTTAATAAATGTGACTAAACTCCTTTTAACCGTGGTTTGTAATGACTATAGTAGATATAAAAGTTAAATAAAAGTTTCAAGAAAAAGAAAAAAAAAAAGGTTATATACAATCACAAATGAGATAAGGATGATATTGTATTTGACACGTATTTATATATCATAAACAACCACAATCTTGAGGGGACCCATAAGCACCCATTTATTTTGCCTATTCTAGGTCACAATGATCAACTGAAATTACATAGGCCACATCAAAGCGCCGGTAGTTATTAAAGAATATATCGCTTGGACTACAAAAGAACTAAAATGTCCCCATCACCATCGCCATCAGCTAGCTTGTATCATTTATTACATCCCTTCATCAAAGCCTAACGACTAACAAAAACATATACATCTGTGATTTTATCGCGAACTTGAATTTAATTAGCATTCTATTTCACCAATTAGTTTTCGAAAGAAACTCTCAACAAGGAGAATTTAACTGAAAAGAAAGAAAAATGAAAATAATTCTCAAACATACAGCAATTACGAGCTGAAGAATACAAATTAGTTATATATTAAGAGAAAATCTCAGAAGTTATATTTTAGTGCCAATGTTAGAATAACATAAAAATCTGAGGATAGGTTTTCTAAGTGTCACTTTTGTTTGCCACTACAATAATGATATTACAAAAAACTGATTTTCACAGTTTAGTATTAATTTTAAAATTTATATTAATTTTTTTGTTATTAAAAAAAGAACTTTATATCTTAAAATAAACAATATTAATTTAATTTTTTGAAAGAGAGAACCAATATTTTGAACTTATAAAATAGAGGACATTATTAAATTAAATTAACGTCGTTTACCATCAAATTATATTGGACATTTTATTTGTACACATCTTAGAGGAAGCAATGAAGTAAGGTCTTTGATTATAAGTCCTTACTAAATAAGTTTAATAAATAATAACAATGACAAATTGATAATAAAAACATAACTGTATTAAGAATGAGCATTTGACCGGTGGATGATAAGTTAAGACCCTATTCATAACTTTACCAAGATTGGAAGTTCTACTCTCAGTAGAACCATTTGTGAGTAATTTGCTCCTCTAAATTGAACTTTCATTTGATATAGATTGCTTCTATCAGTTCTTAAAACAGATCCTCATACTGCGTCTTAAAATCAGAATGTATATTACTTCGATTGCATTTTTTAGCATAGCATCAGTATTAGTAAAAAAAAAAATAATAATAATAATAATAATAACATAACCGTACCAGTAAATGTGACAGTCAGTAGCAGAATTCTGTTCACAATTGCGTACGCTTCTGATAAACTTTTTTTTTTTAATCGATGACGTTGACAAAGGAAATTCCGAAGAATTAGACCGTCACAAACAAACAACATCAAACGGTTTCAGTGAATAGTGAAGAAAATGAAAAGACGGAAAACTCTGCGTTTAGTACTCGATAATAAAAGGCAAGTTAATGAAGGTTCCTCCAGGATGAGAACATTCTCGTGTCACCAAGTGAAAAACATGTATACAAAAGAAAGTCCAAAATGTGCTTTTTCTTTTCCTTAAAACATTAATGTATGAAAATTTCTTAGTCTATTTCCTTGAGACATTCAACTGTAGCCTGTACAGTTTGTTAAATATCAAGTTCCTATAAAATTTAAGTTGAATTTTATAAAAATTTTGCATTTTACATTTGCAAAATGAGAAATGTGTGTTTAATCTTTAACGTATATATATTCTCCATCTCTTTCTTAAATATTTTGCTATATCGATCTCTACTACACCATGAGTCAATAAATTTCATTTTTCTAAATAAAATGAAAAGAATTCTATCTGAATGAACCTTTGCAGAAGTCAACATTCTTAAAATTTTCTCAATTAAGTTAAACAAGTAATAAAGTGACATAAACAGTATTTAATGGAAGACATGCATACTATTGAAGAGGTTAAACTTGGAGGGAGATTTATAAAAACCACCCTGAGGTTTGACCTTTGAAAAAATTTAACTTCAAGTTTTCCCTTTAAGTGCGTACTACCCTAGTGTTTAAATTTTGTTTGAATAAAAGTGCTGATTATGTGACATTAAGAACAAGTGAAATGACTATTATATCACTAACATATATATATAAATATATATATTATATTTGGTAAATTATTTTGATTGAAAAAAAGTATCTTCTCCTTTCTCATCTTGTAAAGATTCTTTATTTTTATTTTTATTTTATTTTTTTTATTTTGAATGTTTAATTGAATTATATATATAATAACTTAATTACACCTATATTTTAAGTTTACAGAAATCAATGATGGTCAACTAAAAGTGGTTTCATCCAAAAGCTAAATGATTTTGTGATAAAACCATGAAAAGATAAAAATACCTTTACTTAATTGAAAAAATAAAAAATAAAAAACAAATTATAACTGTAGACAATCATTTAGCATTTAATAATTAAAATTAAAAATATATATAATTAAAGCCAAAAAATGAAAATTTGGATTGAACTTAGATCTTCAAAGTTTGAAAATTTAGATTAAACTCAAATCTTCATTTTTTTTTTTTTAAAAAAAAAAAAATCAAAATTTTGACAAAAACAAAATTTGAAGAACCTAGATCTTTTTAAATTAAAATAATAATAATTTTGAAAAAAAAAATTAAAGATTTGGGTTCAACCCAGATTTTAAACAACGGTTGAAGATCTGGTTTCAAACCAAATCCTCAACAAATCAAAAAAAAAAAAAATCGATGACCTAGGTTCAAGCCAGTTGAAGATATAGGTCCAACAAATCAAAACAAATATATATATATATATATATATATATATATAAATGAAGATCTAGATTCAGTACAAGTTAAATATCAAGTTTGAACTCAGATTTTCTATAAATCAAAACACAAAAAAAAAAAAAAAAAAAGAAAAAAAAAAAGAATTGAACCTTCAACATCAGTTGAAGATCTGAGTTCAAATCAAACCAAATAGAGAATGGAAAAAAAAAAAAAAATGAAGATTTAGGTTCAATCTAGATCTTCAACTGAACACAACAAAATCCATCCAACCAACCAAAACAATCGAAAAATTTTGAATTAAAAAAAAAAAAAAACACAACCAATTCAGATTTGGATGTATCCAAAAAATTGAAGAAACAAAAAACACAACCAACCTAGACCTTGGTCGAACCCACCTGGGTTCATTATTGAATAAACCGACTTGGGTTCGTTAGTAAACCCAGTGGGTTCATTTATGATCTGGTTTGAAACCCAAATCGTTGACGACGATTTGGGTTTCAAACCCAAATTGTCTAGCGATGGTGATCGCTGGTCGTCGATCTGGTTTCCATGAAAACCAAATTCATTTGGCTAGCTAGGCAATGAGTGAGAGATAGTGAGAGAGAATGAGAAACACAGCAAATAAGATAGTGAGAGATTGAGAGAGAGAGAAAAAGAGTAGTTTGATCGGTTAGAATGACTATCAAATATTGAAAAAAATTTAATTATTTTTATTTTATTTAATAATTAAAAATTTTATTTTTCCATCCATCTATCATTTTTAAATGAATTTACCTTTATACCCTTACATTTTAATGGGACCGTCAATTTACTACAGAAATCACCGGCTCTCTAACGGCTGAATCATTTTAGATAATATTTTCTATACTAAGGGTGGTTTGACATTATTTTCAAATCTAGGAATTAAAATAATAATAACCCTTTTATATATTTTGCACATTGCATATTTTTACTTTTATGCACTTAGAACATGATTAATTTCATTGGTTGGGGGTGCAATGACCCTAGAAGCTTCCCTCTCCCTCCACCTGTAGAAGTTGGCCTCCAACATCTTGCCAAGAAGATGAAGGACACCCGTCTTCTCTAATTTTAATTAACATAAATATACTCATGAATTGTATATTTAATATTTATCTTTCTGCTTTTATAAATATAATAAGTAATGTTTCAATTTTTAAAATATAAACCGTCAAATATTAATGTGGTTAATTAAAAATAAAAATATGTTATGCATATGTAAAAGAAAATAATAATAGTAATAATTAAAACAAATATATAAAACCATTTGTAGGTATATATACATATATATACGTACGTACGTATGTATGTATGTATGTATGTATAAATTTCTTTTTATAAGTTTTTATGTTTACATTATACATTATACATTAAAAAAAAAAAAAAAAAACGTTTCATTCAAATTTTAAATTCTAGCCACTATTTAGGTTCAAGATGGGTTAGAAAGCCATTGAATAGAAGAAACACTAGTTTTGTACTAAAATTCCGATTTTATTGGGATATATTCATTTTCATTTGGGACCTATATATATCTCTTAACTATATATTGTTCTATATAATTAACTAAAAAAATTAAAAATAAAAAATAAAAAATAAGATAAAAAAGCATAAGTCCTATTAGATCCAACTCTAGATGAGCCTCTATATGGACTGTGGAGTGTAGAGGTCTAGCCAATATAAGAATCTAATCGTGTTGTCCAAAGGCCAATGGCCTAATCAAATTAAACCCTAGTAAGAAAATTGTTCAAATATGTTCATTTGATGAAGTCTCTATATGTAGCAAATGGCTGAACCAAATTGAAAAGCTAAGTATTTTTCAATTGTGAACATGTCAATAACTAATTATTGAAATATACATATTTCATTCGTGAAGTTTGGTGTGTATATATATATATATTAAAAAAATGGTCCTACTAAGCAAGAAGACGAATAAGAATTTTCATTGGAAGAAGAAGCTGTTAAGTGTATCGACATTCAAATTGTCTTTTACAGCTCTAGGTGTACTGTAAAAATGGGGAGGTTGGGTGGTGAGAGCTGAGTGACGAAAGGAAGCCTTGTCTTGATGCTTGGAAAGAAAGATACGAAATATGAGAAAAAAAAAAAAAAAAAAGAGAGAGATTGGAGAGCGCAGCAGAGGGCTCCACGTCGGTGGCCCCCAACCATCGCCGCATAAGGACACATAACACTGCGTGAGGACTGCAAGAATAGTGACACAATCACTACACACCCCTCCAATTTGATTCTCTATTTTTTTAAAATTTTTTATGTGATTAAATTGAATTTTATACTCAAATAATTAATGAGATAAATATATGGGAAGAGAGAGAAAGAGAGAGAGAAAGAGATGGGTATGCATATATTATGAGTGTGTTTAAATGATTGAGAAAGAGTGATGGTGAGTAGATGAATTCCAATTTTATATTTGTCAAAAAACAACAACATGTACTGAGAGAAGAAGAGGAGAAGCAAAAGAAAACAGGTCTAAAAAGATTTTGATTTCTTCTCATCACCTCCGGATTGTAGCTGTCCCCTTATATATACACTTTCCTCTTTGTTCTTTCTGTGTTTCAACTGAAATTATATATATCCCTCTCTCTTGGTTGTTTCTGGCGTTCTATCTCAAGTTATTCTTCTTGTTCTTTTGTGGTCAAGATTTTCCCAGGTACTCAAAGAATATGAATTATATATCTGTTTTTAATTAAATATTATTTTTATCCACAAATTATTATGAGCTATATATTCTGATGCCTAAGTTTGAAACATAGATGAAATTTTGGAAACTTTGATTGATTTTGAATTTTATTTTATTTTATTTGAGATTTAGTCTTGAAGAGGTCTAGATAGAGAAGTAACAAGAACAAGGGTTGTTGAAGATGGCGGCTGCCTCATCATCCACAGGTTTCTTCGGAGCAAGAGAAGACAATCAAAACCAGATTATACTGCAACAACAGTCATCCACAACCACTTCCTCTGCTGCTCCGTCCACAGTACCACCTCCAAAGAAAAAAGAGAAATCAACCTGGCCAACCAAGCAAGTACCTCCTTATTATATTTAACATCATGGTTAATAATTACTACATGAATATTCATGTATCAATAACTACTCAATAACAAATTCCCTTTTATTATTTTGTTCAATAAAATTAAAAAATATATATATATTGTCCAATGAAACCTAATACAAAAATAATTAGGGTTTCACCATTGTTTATATTTTGAGTTGTTGTTTGTATTGATATGAGTGTTCTTTTTTTCTTTTTTTTTTTTCATTTCCTCTACTGAACTAGTCCTCCCATATTCTTCTTCTTTCTTCTTATTTTTGGATTTCTAATAATTTGTTATATGTCAAATACTAAAACAGATCCAGATGCGGAGGTGATAGCACTATCTCCAAAGACACTAATGGCAACAAACAGGTTCATATGTGAGGTGTGCAATAAAGGGTTCCAAAGGGAGCAAAACCTACAGCTTCACAGAAGAGGACACAACCTCCCTTGGAAGCTAAAGCAGAAGACTACAAAAGAAGTGAAGAGGAAGGTGTATCTGTGCCCCGAGCCCACATGCGTCCACCATGACCCTTCCAGGGCTCTTGGTGACCTTACCGGCATCAAAAAACACTACTCTAGAAAACATGGTGAGAAGAAATGGAAGTGTGAGAAATGCTCCAAGAGGTATGCTGTTCAATCTGATTGGAAAGCCCATTCTAAGACTTGTGGCACCAGAGAATACAGATGTGACTGTGGCACTCTCTTCTCAAGGTATCGATCGTCTCTAGCTATATATTTTTCCCCTTCAATTGTATGCTTATAGGTAGTTTGATTGCTTTCAAAATCTGTCGTATAAAATCGTGAACGTTGATAAAGATATCATAAGAAGCTGAGAGTTAAAAGGATGATAATAAACTTTCTGCTCCTTCTTTCACTGTTTTTAGGATTTATCTATAAATTGAGTTCTCTCTCTCTCTCTCTTCCTCTTCTTCACAGTCTCTCTAATTATAGAACTGCTTACACGTGAAAAATCTGTGCAACTGCCGTGGTGTTCAGGGTTCAAGAGACACGAATCAACTAGATAGATAAGAGAGAAAGAGATAGCGATTATTATTTTTGTATGTGAAAAGAAAAAGAAAAAAAAAAAAAAAAAACTCATCTTTCCTCGGTAAGACCGCCCAGTATATAAATATATATTGCTATTCACGTGTTGTTGTTATACGCACTAGTGTCAAGAAGGATATTTACTCGACTGTGTCTGCTCTCATGTGAGTTGTATATGTGTTTACTGGCTTTGTTCTCTTCTGCGTTGGCTTAGCCTTCGCAGGTACTTCTTCCCATGAAAACGTTAGGGCTGTGGGGCTAAGATTCTTTCTCTCTCTCTCTAAGAAGTGAATTTTCCTCCTTTCAATTTCCTTCTATTTTTTCATAAAAGAAAAGAAAAAAGTTGTTTTACAGTCATTTGAAAGTGTAGCAGTCATCCTATTGGAGAATTTTTGGCCAGATGTGTGTGAACTTGTAGTCATTTAGTGGGTGACTTTCACAGTTGTGGGAAAATTCTTCAATGGAGAATATATATATATATATATATATGGACTGTTGGTGAGTTTGATATTAATTGAAGATAGGCTTCTTAGTTTCTGGTTTTTCATTGAAGTAGCAAATGAGGTCTCTACTTCATTTATGGTTGAAATTATCCTCAAATGGCAGTTAGATTTTGATTGAATTTTTTTTATTAAATTGAGTTTTTAATGTACATATTCTTTTTCATTAATTGAATACCATATATCTATGCTCATTAAATTCATTTCCTATTTTGGTTATGAAATTACTGCAGTTAGAAAATTGATTCCTTTGTTTCAGGCCCATGGCGGCAATCTTTGTTTGTCAATTTAAATGATCAAATATTTTTGACTTGGAAAAGCATCTCTCTCTCTCATAGCTTGATAATTACCATCAGTCGTTAGATTCCGCTGATAATTATGTCAACTAATAGAATTATGACTTAGCAAGTTAATCATTTGACATCCAAAGGATAGCTACATTATTAATTAAGGGAGTGTCATAAAATGTGTCAATGATTTAGGACCAGCTTAGTTTGTAATATGAAAACCTTGTAATTTTGTTTTGGTACCAATTAGTTCTCATAAGGAAATACAATATGAAAAACAATTTGAATCTTTAGAAAATAAAAAATCACTTTTATTTGTTTTGTAAAAGATGGTTTCCATATAATATTTTAAAACTTTTTATCAATATTGGTTTTAAAATTTTTTTAATCTGGAATCCGACATTTATTTAAATTTTTTATCAACCATTTTTTTTTTTTAACTTATGAAGGAGATTTGGAATTTGAAATCTCAACTTTACTAATTAAGATGTGTGGCTAAAATAATCAGACTATGATTACAACCATTACTGTTAATAATTTTTTAGAGCAAGTTTTTTTGGTGCATATCATCTTCATTGCAAAGATTAATTATGAGGTCTTTACAACTTTCTTTGAATTGTTACTACCTCTTATAGACTTACTAAGCACTTAATCACTACTAACTTTTGTAAATATTAATTAATTATTAAGAGTTGGTAATATGCATATCTATTGTTCAAGAAGTCTTTATACTTTTGAATTTAGCTAACATGGCGTTTGGAGAATTTGATTTACATTAAATGTAATAAGAAAAATTTAAAAAAAAATGTTAAAACATATAGGATTTCAAATTTCTATTTGAAGTGGTACAATATTCAACAGTAAAATTGTTGAAACATTATTGTTGTCATGATGATGTTTTATGTTTCTCAACACCTATATTTGTGCATATCAAGTAACTTAGCGATTATCGAGAAATTCTAAGGTCAACTTTCTTATAATCATATAATTGTTGCAGGCGTGACAGTTTCATAACTCATAGGGCATTCTGCGATGCACTTGCTCAAGAGAGTGCAAGACACCCTACAAGCTTAAACACAATGAGCAATCATCTCTTTGGAAACAACAACAACAACATGGGTTTCAATCTATCTCAAGTGGGTTCCTCATTGCACGATCAGAACCATCCATCAACTAACTTGTTGCGGCTAGGCAGTGCTGGAGGAGCGAAATTCGAGCACTTGATGCCTCCATCAAATCCTTCTTCATTGCAAGGCCTGGCATCTTCTGGTTTCTTCATGGCAGATCATCAGGCAAATCAAGGCTTTCAAGAGAATCAATCTCACCATGGAACATTCCCTAACAAGCACTTACATGGTCTAATGCGACTTCCTGATCTCCAGAGTAACACTAGTAACCCCGCTTCATCTCCCAGTTTGTTCAATCTTGGTTTCTTTTCGAACAATAGCTCATCTGGCAGTCTAAGCAACAGTGAAAATGCCAACGCCGCCAACTTATCGAATTCAGCTGGCTTCTTAAGTCCTAACCAGTTCAATAATGGTGGTAACCAAGGGGTTGCAATCTTCTCTAACATGGGAGATCAGACTGTCTCGGGCCTCTCTTCTCTTTATGGAACATCCGTCCAGCAGGAAAACATGTCCTCTCATATGTCTGCCACTGCATTGCTTCAAAAAGCTGCTCAAATAGGTTCAACCACAAGCACCAACCCTGGAATGTTAAGAGGGTTGGGGAGTTCTTCATCAAGCAGCGCCGGCGCTAAATCAGATAGGCAGTTCGTAAGCTCAAGCTTCAATGGCAGTTACAGTACTAGTGGGAGTGGAGGAGAGAGCCTGAGATTACAGATGGAAAACGATAATAATAATCTTCAAGGACTAATGAATTCTCTTGCCAATGGAGGCTCTTCGATGTACGGTGGAATTGATGGCAGCGGATTCACACTCGACCAGCCGACTAACAACGCTGGTTTCTGCAATGTGGACAAGTCTAAGTTGCATCAAAATCTAGCTGGCGGAGGCATTGGTGGGTCAGATAAATTAACATTGGATTTCCTAGGAGTTGGAGGGATGGTAAGAAACATCAACAATGGTGGGTTCCCACAGAGAGAACATCAACATGGCATCAACATCACAACAACTTTGGACCCCGAAATCAAATCCTCCCAAGCAAATCAACCATTTGGAAGTGCGAAGCTGCAGTGACTTAACATGCATGTTCATGACGTGAACGATAGTAATTATTAGGGCTGCAGTTTAGGTAAGCTTATACATATATATATATATATATATATGTATGTATGGTCAATATTTATGAAAACTTGTTAGTTAACACCATTAGGGTTTCCATTGCTAATGCCAAGAAGGCTTTAGAACCAAGTTTCATTCAACTTTCTTCTCATGCACTCTTTGTGGTAATTAGCCTTATCGTTTATTTATCACTTAATTATAGAATTTACTATTAAAGTTCGACTCTCTCACCCATTCGCGTGACGTACGTGTGTGCCGGTGCACTTCACCCAACACATTTCAAATTGTAAGTTTATTAGATTAACCTAACATGTACCTCATAAAGATGTATATATTAAGTATTCATATGGTGAATAAAGAACTTATATTATTTTTGGATTTAACTATCATACTCAATCTTTAACTTTACCCCTTAATTGAAACCTTTGGATTGATTTTAATAATAATTCTTATAATCAATTCAAGAGTTCCAATTGAGGGGTAAGGTTAGTGGTTGGGTAAGATAGTCAAGCTCATTATTCTTAGGACATCAACATACGATTGTTAGTATCTTTAAATAATATAAGATTTTATTTACCATTTTTGTCTTTAAAAAATGCTATTTTATTGAAATTACACTCGATTCCATCTCAATTCCATAAAATTCTAAATTATATTCAATGCATCATATATAATTCATTCAGTCCACAATTATAAGATAGGTAAACCAATTATGTTAATTTATTCATGTCATATGGCATAAATGAAATACATGAAAAGTGCACTGCACATTAAATGTATTCAGAGCTCTCTCATTTATCTCACATATGTAGCTGTATTATCTATTATATATGTAATTATTAAACAAACCATTAAAGTTATTGGCAGCGAACATGATATATACTTACACATACATACTTACATATATATATATTAAACTTTACTTTACATGGAAATTTCTTGGTCCTTTCAGATTTGTTATGAAAGGTCTATTAGTTATAAGAATACGAAGTAAGCCATGTTGTTGATTAGAATGTCAAAAGCAAGGACATCGATAGGTAGCAATCCTTAAGAATCTTCACATGCTGACTAAATTCCAACAGACTCGACAAACCCAGAATTTTTATTTTCTCGTTTGTCCACTTGCTATATTCCATTATTTAATATAATGCAGGCTACCTTTTGTGAGAGAGAAAGGAATAATATATAATGCAAGCCCTACCTGATTTGTTTATAAATTGTTGAAGAATTTGTTAGGCTACCTAATACCTAATCCCAGCACAGCTAATTATACTAGAGCAAAAATAATTGCTGAATTTCAGGTCCCTTGTTGACATTCTGTAGACTCTTTTCATGCTTTTCTTTATAAGTCTGAGTTGACCCTTATCAATTCTCATTTTTATAAAATCTTCTTTTCCTCTTTCTCTTTCGTAGTAACATGCACGATGCACCCTCGTGGAAAATCTCACGTTCCAGTTCACACTTCACAAATTGTGTACATGAGCTATTACCTAAAATTAAATAAACTGCGATAATTTTTTTAATTTATTAATAATCAACTCCACATTATTATACTAAACCATTAATATTAATGATAATAAGTATTAAATATGTATAAAAATTAAAAGATCTTTAAGGTTAAAAGAAATGATTGAATTGACAAATTAATTAAACCTTTTAAAGGATAAAAAATTTATCAATCAAGAGAATATATGTGAGAAAAAAATGTTATCAAATTTTGAATATATATTAGATCTTGTAACAACCATAACTAGTCCACGTCATCAATTTTTTTTTAACGTATTTATTTATTTTTTAAGTGACGAACTATTTGTTTAAAATATAATACATTGATAATCTAAATTATGTTTCCAAATTAGAAAAAGTAAAATTGAAATGAACGATTTTGGAATCAAATTTGATATATCTATACATAATAGTCACTAGATTTTATTTTCGATCAAATTCCTTTTAGAATTTACAAACAATTTTTTAAACATTAACAAATTCTTTCTCTTTTGTTTGCAAAATCATAAACAATTTTTTTTTTTTTTTCAAAGTTGGGGTTTCTCGTAACCTGATAAAATCAACACTCAACAATTATAAGTACTGCAAGATGTAATTTCACTAAACTTGACGATTTAATAAATAATTCCGAGATTTAAAATCCTAAATTTATAAAATGTCATCCACATTTTATCTTATTTATAAGACTTTTGAAAACAAATGTATTTTTTTCTTTATGTAACATGTGGACTTAAATCTTGAAGGTGAGATAGTGAATTTAATTTCAAAAATTAACATTATAATTATCATTGTTCCAAATTTAACATTATAATTTATCAACAATCAATACATTTCAAGATAGGACCTTAAAAAATATTACAACCCCCACATCATTCTCAAATAATTTCCCACCATTGATTTTTTTTTTTGTCTTTTTACATTGTCTAATTTGTATTCAAACCTTTTTTTTTTAACCTCAAGGACTTTTTTAATATTAAGAGTTTAGTGTAATAGTGCGAGTTTGATTGTTAATTAATTAAAAAGTTAGCTCTATTTGTTTTAGGTCATACCTTAGGTAGATAATTAATATTTAAATCCACAGCTTTTATTATATTCGGGAATCGCCATTGTAATATTTCTACATAACATATGCGTATATATTTATTGATACAACTATTGCATATTACTACATATTTCAAAAGGACATTCATTTAAATTGTCAATATTTCAAATTTGAATCATGATATCGTAAATGATATTTAAAAGAATATATATACATATATGACTAAAACAATGTGCACATAATTATGCACTAATTAATCATAAAAATTCATAAAATATTGTGATTCTATCAAATCTAATATTGTACAGTGGGAAGGACTCTTGTTTAAATTAATATCAAGACCTGCAAGTAATTTCATATATATATATATATAATGTTTTTTTTTTTTTCATTGAAAGATTGCAAATGAAGACTGTGAGTGTTGGCTCAGAAATTCAGGATTAAAGCCGAAGAAACAGGAAAGGCAGGCATTGTTCGTTAAGGTAATTATTGAGAAACTCATGTGGCCGCGTTGTCGTGATTGTTGTCTTTTCTATTTCTTCATCGAATCATCAGTCCGTGAATGATAAAGTGTATAAGGGTTTTTTTTTTTCAAATAAAATAAAATAAAGGAATTGAAACGGTGTGCCTATTCTCTTGTAAATTTGTAAAAGATTTTTTGAACTTGTCTTCTCAAAGCCGTCAATTATTGTGGTTTTGGCTCTACACTTGGCAACCTACACTACTCGTCAACGCCTATTCCATCCCGTTAAAAAATAATGTTTTGGAGCAACACGAGTCTGCCGTAGTGGTAAGTGGCCTGTTTTGTCCTTGCTTGTAAGAATAGGGTTTGACTTTACTCATCAGCCATTTGACATAAAAAGTGATAATTTTCACATGTAATATGAGCCATGTCTCCCATTTTTAGGAGTCCAATTTCTGAAACATACCTTAAAAAACATGATCAAAAGTGTTTGACAATGTATACCATATGTAAGATATTCGTGCTTTGCATAATATATCTAAAATAAAATAAAATGTTTTGTTTGAAAGGACAAACTTGTAATTATGTAGAGACTCGGAAAGACAATTTTAAAAATTCAGGAAGGCACGTGCAGCTCTCGCCACTACCCATCTGTGTCTTCTTTAAGTATATTAATTCATTTTGTCCAAATTCATCGAAGATAATATTAAGATAATAATTGTATTTGACTGGTGAACCAAACATCTTAAAAAAAACCTTTGTGGTTTTCATGATCGTTTAAATGTTTAATTTTTAAGGAAAAAGAAAAAAAGAAAAAACCAAAAACAAAATTGTTCCACAAGATATCAAATAGACTTGCGCTTGTACTTGCTGTGCAGGAAATTTCTTGCGACTTTACGTATATTTGTTAGAATGGTAAGTTTTATTAACTGTGGTATCTGCAATAATTATTGATGGAACTGTGTGAAAACAACATGGATGAATATATCACATGGAAATAGACATGTCACTGATAAATTGTTAATCACTATCAGTAGGACAGATAACAAGACACTCCACTAAATATAATCCTTATTAATTAAGTGATAACATTTTTTTTAATAATTAAAAAAGCTACTAATAACCCTCACAATTAATATGATAAAGAGAAGTCTTTAAAAAAAAAAGGAAAAAGAAAAAAGAAAAAAAGGACATTGGAGGTTCGGATCTAGTAGGCCAACTCCATGATATGAAAGAGACTTGTATTGATTTTCATATGAAATGACATGAGATAAGATGTACCGGGTGGAGTGGGTGCACTGTTTTATTCAAATTGCTCTCCACAATTAAATATATAGATTAATTGAAGTCTTGGGAAAGAATTAGTAATGCAGGTTGAGAGACAACAAACTATATATACATCTTCTATTGAGAATAAAACTATCACACCCTAGAGTTGGAAAGATTGAAAAGCATGGGATAGGCACTAGAAAATTTAAAGGTTTTAGCAGTGCACCTGAAATTCGATCGCTGCATTGTATAAGTTCATATATAAAACTGTTTTAATTTCCCAGCACACCGGGTAACACAAACCTTGTAGTTCCTTTAATTGCATACGGATTATGGCAGCAGTTTGTAGTATTCTGAACTGCCTTATCAAAAAAGGTTGGATGATATAGGTGCAAGTGCATACATTTACTCGATACATATCCTGTTAGTTTTTAATGGGTTACAGGTTGGGTCTACTCAAGATGACCCAAACCCATAACCTAATCCAAATCAAAGTTTGGATGTGATTGAACAACTGCACAAGCAATTGTGAGCAATTACCAGATAACTGTATTTGTAGTTATGTGATTGCATTAAACTAGGCTAATTGAAGAATTTTAAAAAAGATTGAACAATCAGGCCTATGACTATAATTAACAATGTACAAACAAAGAGAGCCTAAATAGAGGAAACACAAGAAAAAGACAAAAAACTCTTACATTGTGAACTGAGATTTCAATTCTGTTAATTGATGATTGAATTTTGACCAATTGAACATCTACAAAGTTCTAAAGGGATTTTTTGTCGGTGAACGGTTTGTTTCTTTACTATTTTTGATATACAATACGTGGTTGATTTTGTTATCATCGGTATTAAAACATGTGTTGGGTTGTTTGCTGGCTGATGATCAATTTTATGTGATTCAAAGTGCAATGAAATTTATTTGGAAGAAAAACCTAATAAATAGAAATTTAACCCGACTGTCGTCCTATTTGCATGATATCACATTCAATTGGTCTTTGTTTTACTTGATTCAAAGTTCATATGAAACTAGAAATAGATGAATTCATAGCAATTTGAATCACAATTTTTCGTTAAGAAACAAGTGAGAACGGATCAAATGAAATTTAGGGTCGATATTGTATTTATTTTTGAAAAAATATGTTGATTTTAGGTTGAAATGGTAATCATATAAGCACAATAGGAGAGTGTGCATCACCCCTAATAAGAATGTAGGAACTAAGGGCATAATTAGAATCGAGATGAAATTCTGAGTAAATTGGTAGTCATCCAGTCGCCGGACAAAGTCGAGAAGCCAACAGGTGATGCGCGAGATTGCAACGCCTTGCTAGCATGCTACCATGTGGCGACAAATGGACAGCCATGTCTCAACACACTGGCAAACCACATGGCGACACGTGTCAACATGTGGATAGCCATATAGGTGACACATGGTGTGTTGTCTAATGATATATCGCCTTGTAGCATTGCCATGTGGCGCCTTATGCACCCAACACGTGATGCTATTGGAGATGCGTGTGCTGTTGTCCAACGTGCTTAAAGATGTGTCTACTCACGCGTCAACGCATTGCTGACGCTGCTGGAGTGTGGCCTGCTCCCACTGCGCATGACCAGCACGAACTATCCACAGCGGCAATTTCCGATGAGAAATTTTTTTTTAAAATTTTTTTCTCTCTTTTTTCCATCCCATTGATTTATTCGCTTTAATGGGTAAACTAAATTACATTATTTAATTTATTTTGCTCTAAAGTGAGCGAAATTAAAATATCTTAGTTTTTATATTAATTTTATTTGACCTAAAATTAATATACTTGTATTACTATAGAACTGGGTCAACTCATTCTAATAACAAATCATCTGATGACATGATTGAGATCAATTATCCTATCATATGACAAGTAGGTCAATGATATCTCAAATGATGAGTTAGAGATTATAAAGATCTTAGACGAATAAAAGCTTGGGGTCATAGAGATATCTGACTATGAGATGCCGAAGGTCATAGAAATCTTCAACGATGAAATGCCTGAGATCATAAAGATCTTTGATGATGAGGTTGAGGTGATTGACAACTCATCGAACAATGAGGCATCCAGAGATGACCATTGAGTTCGGACCAGTTTCAAGACCTTTGGGATACCATTTATTTTCAAAATATGAACTTACCTAATTGAGAAATAGATGACATTATTTCTGGTCATGCATTTGCTCTATAAATAGTTCATGAATATTTTGAATATTGCGTACTTTCTAACTATTAAATTTACTATTGTATTTTTCATTATGAATTAATTGCAGAACACTCCTCTAAGGTTGTCTAAAAACAAACAAAAACACTATTACCATTTGTTATACCAAACCCCCCACATCGTTAATCAATTTTCGTTAACGTTAATCGTTGACCAAGATTTTTTATCAAATGACTTAGATACCTTCAACATTATTAATATTGACTGTTTTACCCATGAATAAGACTATTTTTTTAAAAAAATGAAAAATAGATGGGGGGAGGGGGGGTGTGTGGGGGGTTTAGGGGAACAATATCTAAAATCTTAAAAAAATAAAAGTGAAAAAAAATCATTTGGTTCATCATCAACTAGATGAAGATGAAGCAAATTTTTAATCCCTAAACAAACTTTGAATGAACCCAGATGACCTAGGTTCGCTTGAGGATGAATAGTTCAAACGCTAAACAAGCAAGAAAGAGAGAGAGAGAGAGAGAGAGAGAGAGAAGAGAGAGGAGAGAGGAAGAGAGGAGACGAAGAGAGGAGAGAGAGAGCTGAGGAGAGAGAGAGAGACGAGAATGAATGAGATGGAGAACATCTGGGTGATGGCATTGGGCTTCTGAGACATGAACTGGTGGTTGCGGCTTGGGTCTCCTTTACTATGGACTCAAACAGATGGTGGCTGGGTTGGGGTTAAGGTTGGGGTTTGAGTGTTGAAGGTCGACGTTGTGACTAGGGCGGTGGTACGGTTGGATTTGTTATTATTGTTGATTGGTATGGTTAAAGGTATATGTTGCTCTGTTGGCTGATGATGGGGCACAAGCAGCGAGAGGAGCAAGCAACTGGATTTTGATATAGAGATGATGAGTTTTGAGGGTTTTATAGCGCGACAACTGATGATAGTGCATTGAGCAGCAACTGATGAGGGTTACACGATAGCTAAACATATGGAAAGATGGGTTAAGCGACAGCTAATGATGGTGGGGTTTGTTGACCTATTGGGTCCGAATTACAAATTCAATATTCGACATGTGTTTCATGTACTGATTTGACTATGTTAGCACTGTGTTAATTATAAAATTTGGATTTTAATTATCGATAATTGATCGAGTTGTGTTTTTGTTATCGGAGTCGATCGGATTTTGATCTATTTGTTTGACTTGAGGTCTGTGTGGGATCTGTTTTTGACTTGTTGTAGCTTTAAATTGAACCTAGTATTGATAGATTACAAATTTATTTATTTCGTTTCACTATTCTTTAAGCTTTTTAAAATTTTGTATAAGAAAATTTACAAAAATGGACTAAATTTCCAATAAAAAATCCATTATAGTTCGGCCTAAATATATCCACTCCTTTATCATTTGTTGCAGTTCACTTTTTATCCTAAAATCCTCTCTAAACATTATAAAAATACTTAAAACTAGCTTTTGAGGTGTTGCTAAAGGACTGACATATACTCCCTGATGTCACAAATTGAATAATAAAATCATTAGAGAGGTATAAAAATGAACATTTTCTGTTAATGTATCTACATCAGAGATGATTTTTTATAAAGATAATAACCATAGAATGGTAAAATAGACATTTTGAGCAACTACAAATCGTGCTTTTTTGGAGAATTATCCTTTTTTAAAAAATAAATTTTAAAAATATATAAATATCAAATTTTATTTTTTTAAATTAATCCCCACCGTCCATCCGCAATGGACGATAGAGATCCTCCTTTTTTTTAAAAAAAAATGGTTTTATTATTTTTAATTCTTATTTATTTTAATAATTTTATATTTTAAAAGAAATAAAAAATATATATAAAAGACGAAATTACCTTTAAATCAAATTCATTTAATTAACTTTTATGGAATTTGACTAACGAAGTGGGAAGTGTTGTGTAATAAAAGGGTGAATGTATTTTCGTTTGTTTTTAGGGCAAATCTCAAGGGGTTTTGTGCAATTCATTCTTTTCATTATTTATGAAAGGTTAGTAGTTATTTATATTTAAATTATACTATTTAAATGACGGTGGTCTTAAATCTTTTGAAAAATAATGTTAGAACTGCTTTACGTGAAACACTTACATATATGGTAATATGAATATTTGAAATTGTTTGCTTCCAATTTGAATATCACCTTATATAACTCCCAATAACCAACAACAGACACAAAAACAATGTAATTAAAGCAATTAAAGACACAAAAAAAAATCTCATAAACAATTCCAAAACACTAACCAAACCAACAAAACACAATTCCAAAACAGTAACCAAACTAACAAACATACTGCGCAAAAATCACAAATGACAAAAGCTGCATGCCCATAGAAATCACATCCAAAGCATAAATTAGTACCACAAAAATCATTTTGAACATATTGACAGCACTTTGCATGGAACAAAAACCCAAATTTACATAACTATAATATAAGAGAGAAACATTAAAATCGAAAATCAAACACTGAGCAAAGAACCAAAACCCAAATTTAATCTATTCTACTGTGTTGTTTGGTGATATGTACTATTTAAGTTAGTCTTGACTGATTGTACTATTTCATTTTTTTTTTTTTAAATACAAAATTTAATTCTATATTTTTTTACAGATTTGGTTCAATGCAAATGGGTAAAAAATTGGCTAATATTTTCAAAGCTAACACATGTACTAAACTCAAAATATGGTCATTTCACTACAAGAAATTAGGTATATAGCAACATACAAAATGTGTTGCTAAAACCTTTCGCAATGTGCACCCTTCTATTTCAGATGAGCATGTTGTCAAAAAGTATACCATTTAGCAACGTTAAACTCACATTACTTTATACTAAGAACAATATTTCGATGTATGTTGCTATAAACATTATAGCAACATGCACTGCACGTTGCAGAATTATATATATAATATATTTTTTAAAAAAGAATGAATGAGGCGCAGTATATGTATATTTATATTAAGGGGGGGTGTATTCAATCTAAACTTTTAATGACTTTTATAGAATTTAAAAGTTTGGATGTATTCAATATAAACTTTTAAAAACTCTATAAAAGTTAGGTGGTATTCAATATAGACTTTTAATGATTTTTAAAAAGTCTATAAAAAGTTATAAGGTATTTAATCAAAACTTTTGAAGAGTTTATAAAAGTTATGAGGTATTCAAAATGTTAATGACTTTTATAGAATTTTAAATTTTAATAACTTTGGAAGACTTTTATAAACTTTTATGTTAAATTTATAACAATCAAACTCCATAAATTCTCTTCCACTCCCCTCAAAAACTTTTATAGATTTTTGTTATTAATTATAAAAAGCAAATCTCTTATCATCAAAAAAAAAAAAAAAAAAAAACAAAACAAAACAAAACAAACAAAACAAAACAAAAAAAACAAACCTTACAATCTCTTTTATATTTAAATCGCCTCAAATTCAATGATAGTCATAAAAATATTTCACTTATTTTTTTTAAATACACATAAATATATATATATCACTCCTACTTTATTGTGAATTATAATGGTCAATATTTTTTTCCTATGTTCAAATTGTTAGCTTTTTAGTTTTTGAATCTGATTAGAACCCTTCTTTTTCTAAAGACATCAATTTATTATTTTGTAGAAGATTTCAAGTTTGAATCAAAGTTGAGGAATTAGATGTCACAAAATAAATTTAAGAAATGAAACATTTTATAATTTATATTTATATATATATAATTCCCAAAAAAAAAAAATATCTAGATGGATATTGATTCAAATCATCTTATTATTCTTATGATAAATAGTACAACTATTATTAACGATTGTGTTGTAAACCAATAGATTATCATTTCTTATGTACAAATAATGAAAATAGAACTCACAAATGTATAGATAAAAAATCTTATTGCTTTAAAATCGATTAAATTAATAAATGAAATCTTTGTTTTTTATAATACAAAATAAAAGGAAAAACCTCTATTTCAAATAAAAAGAAAAAAAAATTAATATTTGGAGATTTTTTAGCTAGTGGTTTATTCTTATTACATATTGGAGAATTTCTTGAACTTTTACTTTTGATTAGTTAATTTGATTAGTATAGTAATTAATTTTGATATTTGTAACATATCATAAAAGTAACCAGTTTGAATTTTGTAAAATATTAGTTTTGATAGTTGTTTTTCACAAGTTTATTTACACTTTGTTAAAAGAAAATTTTTTTATTAAAATGAGAAATATAACTTACAAAAATATAATTTACGGCACAAGTTTGTCAAAGGAATATATTGTTATTTTATAAGTAAATAAAATTCTATTAAAATTTATCAATATTTATGAGTCTTCATCATCTTCATCATTATTAGCTAATGAAATGACGATTTTAACTCATTTCTTGAGACTCAAGAACAATAAAGAGAATATACTAATAAATGGAAGACTGTTATAGCTGCTGATATATGAAGTGATATTAGTATTATTGATAAGACATTAGAGATTTTATTTTTTGTAGAAGAAATAAAATAAATAATAAAACACTTAAAATACTGGGTATTTTGGTTATCAACTTATGTAATTGAGGTGATTTTACTTTTATTTTATATACCATACTTTTTCATCATTATTGACATGATAAATATAGTTTTATTAACTTAGAAAGTATATATTATATTATAAGTTAGAGAAATGTTAGTCTATGAAAGTATGTAGAAGTCTATAAAAGCCCATAAAAGTTTATAAACGTCTTTCATAATTTCTTTTAAAAATTTATCAAAGTTAATGAAAGTCTTTTAAAAAATAGTTTATAAAAGTCTATGAGAGTCTTTCATGAATCTGTAAAGTCATTAGAAGTCTATGAAATTCTACAAAAGTCATTCACTGAAAAAAGTTTATGAAAGTTTTTCAAAATCATGATTGAATACACCCCCCTAAATAGATTATATTGCTTATAATATTAATTTCAATTTGTAAAGAAATAAAGGTACTTATTAATTTCATAATCTGTCACAATATTACATATAATTCCATGAAATTACATACATAACAAAAACCATGTATTAAAACCTACATTAGATATATTAAGATTAGGAACAAACAGTCAGGACTATATACCCATCATTTGAAATCACAAGCCATGAGATTATGAACACTATGCGACGGAAATGAGCGGATAGTCTTACACAAAATTGAACTCTCCCTCTATTTATTTCCTCCGGGGCATTCTCTAGCTGTGATTTTGTCTCTGGGTTAAGATCATTCATGAGTCTTAATTGTAAGGACCACACAAGAGGCTCTGCTGATGAAGGGTTCAGTAAGACTGCACATGCTTGATGCTTGTTCTGCAGAGCAAGTACATATGGTATTCCCCTACAAAAACTCATTTCTCAGAGAAATTAAATGAATAGAAAACTTTCAAATATTATCAGGATTGGAAGTATCACATAAATAAAAACTCTAAAAATTTTAGGATTAAAGATTAGATTTAGAGTAGCTCAATTCAAAATGAAAAAAAAAATAAAAATCATGAAACAATACCATTGGTGTTAATAAGCTTTTGCCTTCTATCTTATTTTTCCATTGAAAGAAAATAGAATTAGAGAACAAATCCACCTCAAATGGTATAGGTGATTTTCGAGTATGAATCACACCATTATAGTTATGTTCTCCATATACAACAATGATTAAAGTAAACTTGAATTCTATATTATATTATACATACCAGTTATATATGAAGAGGGTCCCTTGATTGCAATTCACTTTTTAATTCTTTAGTTCAGCCCTTCCACAATTACGTTCAATAATAATACAATTCATTTTGACCAATATAATATCATGCCAAAAGGTCATAAATTGATTGAAAAAAAGAAAAAGAAAGCAGCGCATTCTGTTTCTTGCTTATTGAAACTCACCCAAAAAGATCAGGCCGCAGCCTATTTGCTCCCGAAGCAAGCAATTCCCAAACACACTCCGCAGAACCTCCCTCGGCTGCATGACGAAGTGGTGTATTCCCCTGGTAACTGCATTGATGCCTCTTATCAACATGAATGAAATAGTCATCTACCATAATAATTAGACATTAAGATTGATTATTACCCATTTAAAACCAGTTACAGCAGATACAAGAGCCCCATTGTGTACGAGGATACAAACACACTCCGACCTTCCATATCGGACAACCGATACAGCGAGGTCGCGCCACCTTCATCTCCTGTGTTTACAAATCTTGAAAATCCCTTGCCAATGGCATCCAACTCAATCATCAATGATCACAATGAAATACAAACTCACACACATATTAAAAGTCAGACAGAAATAGATATCAAGAATCTGCTACAGTTTTGGCATGGGCAGCAACAATAATTTCTTCTAGACAATCAAAATGACCATAGCAAGCTGCATAATGCAAGCAAGTTCTTCTATATAGTGAATCAAATTTCAGAATCTAACAAAATTATAAACATAATGGTGATCAATTTCTTGGATAAAAATAAAAATAAGAGAATTTGAAGTAGAAATAAATTTAAACTCTGTTAGTAAGAAAACATACAAATGCGCCACTTTCAATAAGGTGTTCCTAAAATCATTCTTGCTTATGTTGTAAACTTGAAACTGAGGTTGCAGCCTGTTAACATTATTATTAGAAGCAAAATTAGGTTGGTGCAACGGACCCTTCCTTATATTCTTCCACATCATATTCACACCCAAATGATCATTATTATGACGGTTTTTTGAGCCATCCATTTCGAGAAACTCAACTCAAACTTTAACCATAACAAAATCAGTAAATACTCCCACAATCAAATCATTGAAAAGATTCGACGCAACATCCAAACATCAAAACTCAACCTTCAGCATTGTAGATCCTCACAACAATCTTAAATTGTGTGCTAGACAGCCAATACTCGCCACATAAAAACAAGGGTCAAACCATTTAAAATCTTCGAAACATTCCCCACCAATATCAGACAACAAGTAGCAACAACAACCCTTTCAGAGAGACTAAAAACTTGATTCTAACAACCCAAATATCAGATTTTTACAGAACACCTATAAAGTAAAACAACTTCAAAGCTTGAAAAGCAGAACAACTTTATCTTCAAAATTCAATCTTAAAATCAAAATTTCACAGAATATCACCAAAAGCAATAAAATCAAACCCGAAAGAGAAGATACAACGTACCCTTCTCTTTAATGCAGAAGCCACAAATTGAATCAGCCTCAAAATCACAAGCTCGGACTTGGTACTACCCAAATCGAAGAAACCCTAAATTCGATTGAACCCGAAAAGATTCCCTTAACATTATTCAAAGAAGCACAGAGAGTTAAACCACTTATTCTTCAGTTTTACATAAAAGACGAATAAAAGAGAGAGCGATAAAGTAGAAAAGTTAGGGGTGACTTGTTTTTTTTGCTAAAAATTGAAAAGTGTCGAAAATTAAATAGTGATTGAAATCTCAATTCTTAATAATATATTTATTTATTCTTTTTATTATCTTTGAATATATTGTAAATATATTTATTTTTTAAAGTTAAAATTATCTGAAAACTAATAATTTAACATTTATATCATTTTTACTATTTATTATTATGTAATTTTAATTAATTTAATACAAACATCTGAATATAAATAATTTAATAAATTTTAAAATATTTTTTATGTATATATTAATAATATTTTATATATAATTAAATATGATTAAAAGTTATTATATTATTATCTATATTTATATGTTTAAATATATTAATATATTTAAAAAATAATTAGAAAATGAATATTTAAATTATAAATTAAAATATATTAGTTTAATTTCAAGATAATATGAGATGAGATGTATTTAGACTTTTCTTTTCAAATATATTTTTTGTAAGTATCAAGGAAAAAAAAGAAAAGAAGATTTGAGTAACATAAAATTAGGATAAATTTGAAATTATGTTATTTTGAGGAGAATAGATTTGGAATAAAAACTTTTAAATATTATTAAGTGATTTATAGTTAAGTGAAAAGTTAAAAATTCTTACTAAATTTTTTCAGTTGTTTTGGGGTAGTTTTAATTGGTTTGACCACTTAAAAAAACAAACGAAAATAACTTAATAAGTGCAATTCAGGATTATTAAGTCTTAAGTGGAAAAAACAAACGCTCTTTTAATGTTTACAACAATAACGGAGTCTAAACACACCAATCACCAACACATAAAAATCCAAACTACACAAAACGTACAACCAAAAAAAAATGAAATTATACAAAAAAATATATATTCTGCATATTGTTCATAACTTATCTTATATTCTGGATCAAGAAGTAGTGGCGAGGACGAGCGACGATTGATGATGAGGCTAGCAACGACGCAATGACTAAAGAAGATGGCTTGAACTGACAAGTCTTCAAGTGAGTCAAGTCGGCAATGAGTAGCAAAGTGAACGACGTCGATTACACCTGACGACCAACGGTGACGATGGCGCCCACAGTTGCAAAGAGTAGTAAAGTTAGCATCAGCGACAATAGAAGTCAACAACAATGTAAGGTTGGTCAGTTGCAAGTGAGAGTGCAAGGATTTTATGGTTGACGGTGACGATTGATGGTGAAGGGTGAGGGGTGAAATGTCAGCTGAGATATGTCAATGTACGTCTGATATAGTTTATCTATTGGTCAAAAATATTCTTTTTATGCCCAAAGCTCTACTTGATTTTTTTCTCGTCATTTGGTTGTTATCTCATTAGAGCTTTTGGGCAATTAAAAAAGTTGAAGAAAGTCTACTTGGAGAAACTCAAATTTTAAGTTTATTCAAGTAGATCTTTTTAAGTTTAAAAAAAAAATTGAAATGTCTAATATAACCCTATTAATATCACTATATCCTTAAAACTATTTAATCTTTTTTGATATATTTAAAATCTCAAATAACTTTGTTAATTGATAATCAAACAACCAATAGTTTTTCTTTAAAAAGCTCTACTTGCAAAAAACTTACTTCAAAAGATCTACTTCTAAAAGATCTACTTTGAAAAGCTATATCAAACGAAAGCCCTAAGGATTTTGTGGTGGCTTTTATATTTTCCTTTTTTTTTAAAATAAAATATAATTACAAATAATTTATTTGACAACATTATTCATTACTGAGTTGTTTTATACGTTGCAATAACGACATTGTTGAAAAATAAAAGTTGTTGTATGTGTCCTATATTTGGCAACATAAATTGCGAGTTGCCATCCATTGCTTCCGTAATACACATTTTTTCCATGTTGTGTTAGACGATTACGACAACATGAAGTTTGTGCACGTTGCTATCTAAATATTGTCATTTTGGTTATTCTTGTAGTGTTTTAAAAATATAGACTTTAGATCTCAATTAGTGACACTTTGCTTTTGCTTTTGCTTTTTCTTTTTAAGAATTGAGAAGGAATATAGAGATGGTGCCAAAACTTTGCGAGATTGCTAAAGTAACACAAATCATGATACGATAGAGTGCCCTTGTAAAAAATGTCAAAACCAAAGTTTTCATTCGACAAAATAATGTATAAACACTTAGTCATTGATGGCATGGATCCAACTTATACTAATTGCGTTTATCATGGTGAAAACCCGAGATCTTTTATTCCAAATAAGAAGATTTCTAATACATTTAAAATGTATAAAAATGTTGTTTTGAAGATTATGGTGATCATATTGAATTGGAGATTTATATAAAAGATGAAGACCTTGATAAGAATGTGAAGATGCTGAAACTCTTTTATATGAAGATTTTGAAATATAGCGCGTGGGAGACTACAAAGGTTTGATACTCATTTATTGCGTTTTCCTTAGAGAATTTATTTTTAATATGTAGTAATCTCAATTAATCTTCTTATGAATTTTGATATACAAACAGAAAAAGTTTGGTTTGGATGACATAGGTAAGAATTATGTACTTTCTTCGATGTGTAATTGTTGGCAGAAGTATAATAGTAAGGTAACCAAATAAATTAGAACAGTTCAACCTGATCTTAATGCTAGTAGAGAGCTCCAAATGTTAAACCCTAATAACATAAAAAATGATGAAGATTGGAACAAATTTGTCAAGTATCGATTGTTAATAAAATTTGATGTAAGTATACTAAGTATATAGTATCTTCATGAAAGTTTCGATACAATATTGTGATTTACATTTTACTTGTAGGAAATAAGTAAACGATATACTGAGTTGGCAAAGATGAATGAGATGTCACATACAAATAGTCATAAAGGAATGATATGACTACGTGAAGAATTGCTAAAAATATGTTGACATGATTTATTATATCTGTTTTATGGTTTGATGTGAGTATATTCTAGTATATTTAGAATATGATTTTGATATGTTAAAATACAGTATTTAAATTGAAGTTGTATCTTAAAAACTCATATTACCCTAGACCAATAGTACATGCATTTAATTTAATATTATGACATCTACATTAAAAGATTATATTATGCGGTTTATTTGAGGAAATGTGTATGATAGACGTCTTCACATTATGCGACATGGAGGTTTTGGATGTTGTAGCCATTGATTTTGGGCTGGTTAAGTCATAGATTTTTGTTCTCTTTTTGAATTGATGTAATGAGGAGATAGGTTGAGTTTGGATGGTTTTAAAAGTAGAGACATTTGCATGATGTTAATATTTTAATAAAATAATAAGGTAGAAATTAATTTTGAATAATCACATAAACATAGTTTGTCTGATATTGGTGACATTTCTGGAATTAGTGTTGATGACTTGTGTGAAACGATGTGTTTTGCTAAGAACTTATTTGTTTGTCTAGTGAATACAATGAATATTTATATTTTCATATTGTCATGATTACATTATAAATGTATAGAGGGTTAAAAAAATGGCAAGAAACAAAAATCCTAAAGAGGTGGATAGAGTGCAATATGGATAACTAGACATAGACACAAAGATGGGACACTAGTGAACCAAAATGTTAGAGAAAAAAATAATATGACATGCTGAGTAATATTTTTTATTTATATAGTTTAATTTACATTTATCAAAATTGTTGTTATTATGATTTTGCATGATATATAGAAAGAGATGAAAGCGATTCTAAAAAATCAATCAAACGCAATCAATGATGATGTTGTAGCCAAAGTTTTAGGAAATGAGCATCAAGGTCGAGTTCAAGGGCTTAGGTTTGGTGTAACACCAATAAAGGTTAATGCAATTGTGGTTACTAAAGACACTATTATGTAACTTAAAGAAAAAGTGATAAATCTCAAGCAATTAGTTATGACATTGTAAACTATAGTTAACAATAATATTAATCAAGCATGTCAAAAGAAATAATTATAAGACTTTGATTTAATTATATAGAATGAAGCTTACATCTAATATTAAGTACATTTTAATTTTAGATTAATGTTGGAGCAAGAATTGAAGGAAGAGTTTAATAGTACACACGAGGTAAATAAAAAAATATATAATTGTCTAAAAATAAGTCTTTTCATTTATTTTTACTTTTATTTAGAGTTCTAAAAGCCATGTTTGTTTAATGCTTTACTTATATGTTGTATGATTACAGCATTCAGTTCCTTGAAGACAACAAGTAACAATGTTGTTCAACAATCTTCTTCAAAAGTGAGTCGTTTAAAAAAAAAAAAATGATGCGAATCACAATTGGTAAATTGAGATTTTTTTTTAATACTCTAACTTTGTGTATACATTTGTCACAGAGTACAAGTGATTTTCTTTTCTAAAGGGTAAAAAATGCAAGTTATTTCATTAGATTGGTAATGGAGAAGTAGTGGTTGAAGCTGAAATTGATTGCATTGATTCAATAGTAGTAGTTAATCATATGCTCCTTGGTCCAGATCATTATAGAGTTGTTGTGAACAAAATATTGGTGAGCAAGGTTCTTTTGATTCGCTCTACTAATGACCTATGAATTCTTGAAGATGTTAAAGGCACATACATTGCTTGACCAAGAAGGTACATTAAATATTAGGACTTAATATAGTTTTCTAATTGATGACATATATATAGGGGTTAATATTTTTATTAGGATTTGCTACTATTACATATGAATATTTTAAAATTTCTATAGTTATGAATTTTGTCACGTTCAATATTATATGAATGTTTTAAAAATTTTGAGTTTTATATATTTTACAAATTGTTATTAAAGTGTTATCTGACTACTTACCTATCTTAAAAAATTTATAACAAAAATATTTGACAACAGGTACAACACATGTACAATAATTTATCAATCAAGGGCAAAATAATTGTTATTTCTTTTATCATAGACACTACCTGTCTTCAATATATAACTATTATAGGCACTTCTCGTGATAATTAATTTATTTAGTACAAACAATAACCATCGTCAATGTTTTTATAACAGCACTACCCATTTTCGACATAATAACTATAACGGGTATCTCCCTTGATATATAATTATCTTATTTAGTTCAAATAATAGCCATTCTCGTTAATATTTTTCTCACGGGCTTTGCTTATACTCCAAAAGCATTGTTTACCATCACATGGTAATACACCACGGATGCCTGCCCGTGCTAGTTAGACATCTATCACGGGCATTGCCTGTTATTAATAAGTGTTTTTCTTATACTGTCGAGTTTAAGTAGATTGCAAAAAAGGACATATTAGCCCAACAAGCTCAAAAAAGGTCATCAATTTGCTATTTATTTAACAGTATAAAAGACTCGAAAACAAAAAATTTTCTACAAATCGACAAACACTAGCATATTTCCTTAATTTGACGAAGCTCTTGGAATGGGAAAAAGAACTTCACCAGACAAGAAGAAATAGCTGCTAGAATTATAACATAATGAATAGAAGATCTCTTTGAATTGAAAGCTGCTAGAATTATAATCCAAGTCGAATATGGTCATAGTTAATTATAATTCGATTTAGTATTTAAGTGTTTAATGCAATTTCATGTAAAATAGAAAAGAAGATCTTTGGTCTTTTTTATATTATAGTAACCAAATTATATGTAAAAAATAAACTCTAACACTATGTAAAGGGGTCCTTGCCAAGCACGAGATATAACATTCAACTACCCTTTTACCCCTAGTAGAAACTCTTCTCAATATAGTCTCCCTCCCCATAAATAATATAACCATGGATGTAGACATTGCGCATAGGGTCAAACCACGTTAAAAACACTCTGTGTTTGTTTCATTATCCCCACTTCTTCTCTTTTACTTTGTATTTTTGATTTCTAACTTTATTCACTTTTTCGGCATAATCAATCCGTACACTTTCATCACTACTCACAATATTTCATGGCAAACCTCTATGAATCTCCATATTCACACAATTGGCATAAATTCGGGTGTTAACCGTTTTTTGACGTCAACAGATACTATTTTGTTTAGTTGAATGAAGTAATTACTCTCAATAGAGAAAGAACAAAATCTAAGGAAACTAAAATCTCACTAGCATTTTCAATCTAATGTTCAAGTTAGGATAAGAAGAAAAACTAAATGGAGAAAGGAGCGGCATAAGAATAAAAAAATTAGGGTTTCATAGCTTATACTGGTATAAATCTCTTCAATTTATAAGAGACATAGAGATTTGATGGTAGGTATGTTCCTTTAAGGCGGTTGGTTACACACGTCTATTCGTTTTCCCCTCATCCAATCATTATAGCATTTTTGCACCATCTTCTTAATAGGTAAACACGTATCTCTGACTATGCAAAGCACATTGCAGTGCGTGCCTTAGTGTGCTATCCTTTTGACATTTCTTTCTTCCGGGATACCACGTGTCAAATGTCATTTCTGAGGGGAAAAAAAAACAAAAAAAAAAACTCTTAAGGGTTTTTTTAAAATTTGATTTTTTGGCCTACCATAGTATTAGTGTGACCTTTTGTTTAGTAAACCAATCTTTACTACATTAAAAGTCATCACACTAATACTTCTATTATAGTTTTCAAACTCCTTTATCCATGTTTTGTTTTTCCATAACTTAATTCTATATTTAATAGATTAACTTATGGATCAAGATTCTTTACTAGGTTAATATTTGTGTTGAGTGCAAATAATTGAAGATAATGCACTCCACTTGAATGAAATAAAAGAAAATAAAATAGTAAAAGATAACTCTCAATAATTGATAATATGTATCACTAGAGATTTGTTGTGCTCAACACAAAAACCAATATAAAAAAGGATTCCTAACTTTTAACTTATTGACTGATATACACACATTAGGATTTTATTCGCCAGTATACTCTAAGGTTGATTGTATTAGTGCAAGCTTGAGAGTCATTGATTAATTAGAAAAAACTGACAAATATACACCTGTTTTTTTTTTTCCCTTAGTGCCCACAAAGTTTTATATATATATATATATATTGTGCTTTTATAATCAAGATGTTCTAACTTTAAAAAGTTAGAATCAACCAATCAAATTTATTAATTCCATTTAAATTAAATAGGAGAGATAATTTATTTTAGGAGAGATAATGCAATAGATGAAATTGATTGGTTCGTCCTAACTTTTTAAAGTTAAGACGTCCTGATTATAAAAATATTATATATATATATATATATCAAATGCAAAATAATTCTTAGTCCTACAGGTAAATAGCTATGTATTTTGGAATATATATTCATAAATTTATTAATGTACAGACATTCTTTGTCTCTTACCTCTTGCATATTCGCATATAGTTAATGTTTTGGGTGCGTTGTATCATTTTTAGTGCATCGTTTCCGGCATTTTCTAGAGCTCAAATATGGGCAGAAGAGATGTACGAACATGCATGCATGTATCATGATCCCTGGTTTCTTAGTTTAATTGTACCTGTGTCAGACTATGGAATCCAAAGAAGTCTAATAAAGAGTATCTTTAAATTCTATTTTCATCAGATTTTTGCCAACGGTGGACCACAATATGTATGTCATTGCTGTTGTCTTCAATAGGGCTTGTTTCGTCGTTAAGTAGGGCATTGAGGATAAATTACAGCACAGCATGAATAAGATGTCCATATGGGTCTCAATTTCAAATCTCCGTATATATATATATATATATATACACTACAAAGCAATCAAAATTTCTCATTGGACAAAAGTAGACTTAATATTTTCAAACATTTAATAATGATCCTAACTAGTAGTGCATATTAGAATGCTTTATAAAGCATGTTAAGAAAATTTACCAATAAAAGTGGTGAGATAACAGGAGATTGATTGAATTGGTTTAATTTTTATTGCACATTTTTATGTCCTTAAAAACAGAAAATGAAAAATAAAAATAAAAAAAGGTAGAAAACATTTACTAATTTTGATTCCACTTTCTTGAATTATACTTCAAGCACATGTTTAAGAACAGCACCATGTTTCAAATGCTATTATATTAAAAAGTAATGATGATGATGATAAGTAAAACAACTGGACAAGGTTAATTTACTAGAAACTTTCCTATATAGTAAAAGATATATACTTGCACATTTAAATATATATATATATATATAAAATCCTGGCAGAAGGTGGATGACTCTTTACCATGAGTATGAGACAATTGTATGGATTTAGGAGTATATAGAAAGTTGCCTCATGGTCTATAAAACTAGTCGGAGCATAAAAATGTAATACTAAGGAAAAAGCAAACATGAAAATTGACTGTCAACTACAACTATATAGTCACCATCCAAAATAAGATCAGAAGCTTCAGGCTTTCTAGCTGGCGGGGCCATCAAAAGAGCTCCCGGAATCAATTGAAAAAGCATATACATAAGTTGCCATGCTCGGTAAATGTCAGAAGCTCCATGGTCTTGAGACAGCTCCATATGTTTGGTCCAAAAAAACTCATGATCATCAATAAGCAGATAAAAAGCCATTCCATTGAGCACCTTTAGATAGCCCAAAGTCCCACTATATACACAATTATAACAAGAATAAATTAAGTTACAAAGAAAACAAAATAGTCATTGCAAAACATTACTGGTAATCATAATTAAGTAGACAACTATCAAAATAAGTCAATATGTACGCGGAAAATTTAAATCTATGGTGGAAAATAATCCTATACTCTATGACACATTTTGTGGCTCTTGACTTGATCTAGTCAAAATTAATGAAGTAATAAACAAAGGTTTGCATTCAAATGACCACGTCTCATTTTCCAACCGTATTGTATGATCGAATTGAACTTGTATAAGCATTGAAGTAAGATATAAACATGTAACACATATATTTATACAACTTTTTTTTGTTATATTCTAGTCTATGCTGAATAATATTGGTCTCAATTACGGAAAAAAAATACAAAATAAAAAAACAAGAAGAAGAAGACGAAGGCAGTCCGAATTTGAAAATTTATATATTATTTTTTTATATAATTCACAGTAAATAATAACAGTGAGTAATTATGTCAAGCGTAACCTTGAACATAAAGAAATTTCTAATAGACGTTTACCTTTTCGAACTTTCAGAAAGCAACAGTTATAGAACAAGTTACATATATATTTTATGAAATCTTTTGAAAACTTTGTAGTTGAATTCGGTAAAAAGTGTCCCATCTCGGTGGGGGCTTCAAATATGCTTTCTCCTGGCAAAGTGGTACCACCATGACCATGTTCTACTATTTTAAGCAAAATAATAACTAAACACATAATGAAACAGAAAAAAAAAAAAAATATATATATATATATATATATATATATTCTCCCAAATTCGTGTGGTGTTTAGAGAAATAAGACCCTAGAATCTTGCATGAGTAACACGCCCGTCAAATCACGTAGATAGCTAGATTTTTAATTTGAATTCTAATATATCATCATCCTATTTTTTTAATAGGTGGAGTTTTTTATTATGACGTAGAAAAGAGATTGATTGCATACTGGCTAAAGCTAAGAAGAGAAGATACTCTCGTGACTCTGACAGACCAAAAAAGAGAAAAAAAAAAATTAAAAATGAAATTAAAAAAAAAAAAGGAAAAAACAAGAAAAAAAAATAAAAACAAAAAGACAAGAAAAGAAACAAAACCCATATGTACTCCAACTCACGAATGCCCCATGCAAGACAATGTGTCAGAGAAATCAAAATTAAAAATAAACAAATAAATAAAAATAAACTGAACAGCGAAAGCATTGTCATTGTTTGTCACACATTTACCCATGGAAATCCAAAGCTTACTTTAATCATAGATAATGATTTTTATAACACGTCGCTGGTATATGTAACCGTACCTCTGTGTGTGTGTACTTTTTTCCTTCACTGAAAACTCCCACCTCCTCCTCCTCCAAAAGATTGGCTTGTCGGGGCAGAGACATTTCTCTCTGCTGAATCCAAGGAACTCACATCAAGTCCATGTTGTTGGTGGTGGTGGTGTTGTTTTTCTCTTTGAGAAAACCCTCCACTTATGCTTCTCACTATTTGTCCCACTCCGAGGAAGTCTCTAGTTGTTCTATCAGATCCTCCGCTGCTTATATTTTGGTGCAATTTTGGTTCTATGCTGTTCCTGTTCGCATTGAATCCACCGTATGCGTTTGGATCTTGAACATGTCCAGAACTATATGCATTGACTTCTCCTGCAGACGCAGCTGCACCGAATATCGATGAGGAGCTACCAGCAGCAGCAAAAGAGTTCATTAGGTCTTGCAGGTTGTTATCGTTTTCGCCGCCAAAGATGCCACTGAAGTTGGGTTTGGTGGCACTTGAAGAAGAGCTACCAAAACTCCTGAGCAAAGAAGCAGTGTTGTTGCTGCTGGAGTTTGAGCCCATTTGAGCAGCCTTTTGGAGCAGTGCTGTGGCAGACATGTGCGAGACTATGTTGTTGCTGTCGTTTTGATTAACTGATGAGGTGAAGAGCGAAGGCACACCGGAGCTGATTTGGTCATTGATTATGCTGTTTGAGAAGAGGTTGTTGGACCCTTCAACGCCGCCGCCGCCGCCGCCGGACATGAGTAAACTTGAAGACTGCAGATTGGTGTTGGCATTGTTGGAGCTATTTAAGCTGCTTGTGGTGCTACTGTTTGAGAGGAAGTTGAGGTTGAAGAGATTATTGGCTCCGGAGGGTGGCGGATTGTTTGTGTTGTTTTGAATATCGGAGAAGTGCATTAGTCCATGGAATGGCTTGTTTGGGAGCAACCCTTGTTGAGAATTATTATGGTCTTCATGGTAGTTGTGGTGGTTTGATTCTTGCATGAAAAAGGCAGGTGAAGCCATGGTCTGTGGTGGTGGTGGTCGGAACGACGTTGACGAACCAATTGATGGAGGAAGAAGATGTTCGAATTGGGTGGAACGGGAACCACCACCGCCGAGGCGTAAAATGTCACTAGATTGGCTGGTTTGGTCTTTTATTGATGTAAGTTGAGGACCCACTTGAGATAAGCCTAAACCCATATTGTTGCTACTTGCATATAAATGGCTGCCAATGGCGCTCAAAGGTGGGTGTCTTGCACTTTCTTGAGCCAGTGCATCACAGAAGGCCCTGTGTGTGATAAAACTGTCGCGCCTGCACCAATTATTAGTCAACAAATCCATTAAATCACCTCCGTGCTACGTAGATAGTAAAAAAATTAAAATAAAAAACGATTAGAGAAGTGACAACAAATTTTGGACAGGAAATTATCATGTCTGCTAGCTAGCTATATAATACATATATCAAATTATAGAAATTGATGATTATTTTGTGGAATGATATACTGAATCGATGAAATGTGACAACTATCCATATGTCACATTGAAACAGTGATCAAACAGGACCACTATTTTTTTCAAATAATTTGATATACGAACATAATATAGTCCAAATGAAAATCATGAGTACAGAATATGAACCATGTGACTCCTCTTTTACGACCCTTGAAGATTTCATGTGTTTTCCGAATTTAAAAGAAAAAAAACAAAAAGCTTCTATTTTGTGTTGATAAACCCACCTCCAATAATGCCTCCAAACCCCCAAGTGTGAAATCAAATAAAATAAGGGTTGAGGAGCAACAATGAAAAAATATTTGATAAATGAACAAAAAGGGAAACCCTAAAACAAATTGCACCACTATAATAATAATCAAGTGCGTAGAAAAACCAAGTAGAAGAATTCAACAAAAACTTGTAAATGATTAACCAGTAAAAAACCAAGAACCGCCATTTCAAGTACTGGGTGTTCAACAAATGCAACAAATGTATTCAACAACATGAAATTAAAGTTGTCAATCAATCAAGAACCCCCCAATTCAGGAGCCATTCTAATTAATACCCAAAACGTGACATGTGATGGCCGTGTGCAAGTAGAGAAATGTTTTCTGGTAAAATATAAAAAAGAAAACAGAAAGGATAATATTATTAGTGCTAATTTGGCAACCGAAACCATCAGAGTTTCAAAATTAAGCACATGACGAAACTGCAATTCAGTGAAGCCATAAGAGAGATAGAGAGAGAGAGAAGGGTGGTTAGGGCCTAGCTAACGTTATCATGAAAAGGGGTACCTGCGAAGACACAGACCTGAACACAACTAGCCAACCCAGAAGAGAACAAACGCGGTAACAACACAGAAGCCCCTCTCTACATGGCATAGCAACACGTGAATAGGAGGGGAAAGTGAACAAACGAAAAAGGCGTTGTTTTCGAGGAGAGAAGAAAAAATAACGACAGCTTTCATTTCATTTCATTTCATCTTGTGTTTTTTTTTAATAAATAGAATAAACAAATTTTCTTTGTTGAATTGAAAACTCCACGACCTTCCATGGCAGTTTCCGGAGATTAATATTCACGTGGGGGCATGTTTTTCACTGTTCTCAACTCATCTTCTCAGTGGTATATTAATTGAAACTTAAGTGATTAAAGAAAAATTGAAAGAGAGAGGACAAAAAAAGGCATCAAAACTTTTTCTTCTCTCGCCCTTGAGGAATCTAAGCCCTGAACAAAACAAGCCAAACATCAATTGTAACTCCTCTTCCTGTCTTATCTTTCTCTTACCTTTTCAACCAAAGATGATGACACACATGAAAAATGAAATGAGGTGCGAATGTGTGGTTGTTTGCTTAAGAAAAAAATGGTGAAACTGGGGGAGAGATTGAATTTAATTCGATTTACCTTGAGAAGAGAGTGCCACAGTCACATCTGTATTCTCGGGTGCCACAAGTTTTAGAATGGGCTTTCCAATCAGATTGAACAGCATACTTCTTGGAGCATTTCTCACACTTCCATTTCTTCTCACCATGTTTTCTAGAGTAGTGTTTTTTGATGCCGGTAAGGTCACCAAGAGCCCTAGAAGGGTCATGGTGGACGCATGTGGGCTCAGGGCACAGATAAACCTTCCTCTTCACTTCTTTTGTAGTCTTCTGCTTTAGCTTCCAAGGGAGGTTGTGTCCTCTTCGGTGTAGTTGTAGGTTTTGCTCCCTTTGGAACCCTTTATTGCACACCTCACATATGAACCTGTTTGTTGCCATTAGTGTCTTGGGAGATAGTGCTATCACCTCCGCATCTGGATCTGCTTTGAAAAATGCCAAACAACAAATTATTAGAAAAAAAAAAAAAAATCAAACACTAGAAATTAAACTGCAAGACAAAGATCTTTTGTTAATACACACCCATGTCAATTCCACTTGAAAAAAAAAAAAAAAAAAAAAAAAAGATTAGGGTTTTTCTATGGATTTTTGTGGGTGACAAAAAACAGCCAAAAGAAACATGAGAAAGAAAATATATGGATATAGCTTGCGTCAATAAAATCACTTGTCACTTAGATGAAATAGATCTTAAATTAATAAACAAAATCGATTGGTACTTGCTTGGTGTTCCAGGTTGGTTTCTCTTCTTCTTCTGGGGTAGTGGTGCTGGTGTTTGAGCTGATGATGAAGTTGGTGTTGAAGAATGTTGCTGCTTCATCTGGTTATGATCTTCTTCTCTAATTTCAAAGAAAGGTGCCGACGATGAAGAAGTAGCCATATTCATATATAAAAGAAAAACAACCTCTCTTTCTCTTCTCTTCTTCTTCTTCTTCTTCTTCAAACTCTAATGCTTTTTCTAGTATTCTTCTGAAATATTCTCTCTAGAAACCACAAAAACAACCCCACAATATCAAAATTCAGAGGTTTGCATGAAATCTGATCTCAAAAGGCCGAAAAGAGGACGAATCAAGCTTTTGAGAATAGATTAAGGGGAAGACTTGAAAAGGACAGTATCTTACATATGGAGGGATGAAAAGCTAAAATCAAGAGAGAAGATATAGAGAAAGAAAAAATAAAAAGGAATCAACCCATAAACATTTTTAGTGCCTTTTCTCTGCTGTGCTTTGCTTCTCTTGTTTTAAATGCCGAATTTTGAACAAATGATGTTACTGTGCTTCTTCTCTGATTTGGTGTCATGCAGATACACTAACACATATACAAAAAAAAATTATATAAAAAATATATATATATAATTTTTCATTCACAAATTCAATTCTCCAGATTTTATATACTCAATTATTTCAACAACAAAATTTACAAATTAAATGAGAGAGAGGGGTGAGGCCTACAGGTCGGTGGACCCAATCCACAGCCGCGTAACGACATAGGATGGTGCGTGAGAGCAGCATGAACAGCTACACGACTCTCTCTCTCTCTCTCTCTCTCTCTCTCTCTCTGCTATTTCGTATCTTCTTTCTTCACTTGCAAACAAACTAAACACTTCATCCTTTCTTACTCTCTCTCACTGGGGGGCCACACAGTAAAACCTATTTTAATTGTTTATGATTTTATCCAAAACAATTAACTTAATCCTTGAAATGAAATCGCAACAACGTTTTTCTATTTACTTATGTGCAGGAAGTAATTAAATGAATTTGTAACGTTTTAAGTTTAATAAATAAAGATATAAAAATTTGTTTAAATCATTTAGAATTTTTATGATTAGTACATTTTAACTTTAAAAAGATAGTATGATTCAATCAAATTGATTAACTGCATTTGAATTGAATAACAGAAAGAATTTGTTTTAGAAGAAATAATGTAATTAATAAATTTGATTGTTTTGTTCAAACTTTTTAAAGTTAGAAATTAAAGTACTAATAACAAAGGTTCTATACAATTATTTATATATTAAATGAATAATAATAATAATAATATAATTGAATTCAGAAATAATGATGATGATGCTGAATTTGGGAAGCTTTTGCATTGTTGAAACAAGCAAGAACACCAGACAGTTGATTGGCTGGTGACCTGGTTTGAAGAAGCTGCTGGCTGAAATCTGGTTAAAGACTGTACTGTTACCGTTTGAGAGATCATAATTTGGTCACTGACATGCAAAGGGCTAAAAAGGGTTCAAGTCTCAGCTATTCGATTGGTTTGGTTATACAAGGGTAGAAGATGCTGCCCGTCACATCAATGCATGGAGGGCATTTCTGTCATTTTATATAAAGTCTTTAAAAGAAAATCGCAATCTAGACCTAATCCAACCACTAGGATAAATAAACAATTAATCACTCAATTTTAAAGTTTATTAATACTAACTAGCATCACAGGCCTGTCACACCAATGCATGACAGCTAAAGTCTAATCCTTGATCATTGCCGATAACGTATGATTTAAATAGATATATAAACATCAGCAAAAGAATGTATTCCAATGCCAGGAGGTTGTCTATAACGTATGATGAAATAACAAAAGGGGAGAAGTTCAAAAAGCCACGACGATTTTATTTAAATGGAAAAAAAATCTTCTCACAAGTTTGGAGTTTAAATCCACAATTCAAATGATAAAAACAAAAAAGAAAAAGGAAAAGGCACAAATTTGATTAAAATTGCAAAGGATCTTACAGTTTTGGAGCTAGATGAATATTTCGATTGCGGTTTTTGGTTAACAATTAAAACGGTTTTTATCTAATTCCACAATCTGTAAGTTGACCTTGTAGGATTGTTTTGGAACTTTGCCTAAGTGACAGAAAATTGATGCAGTGAAGAGGATGAATTTTGAAGGGATTGCTACAGTATAAAATGATATTCAAACTTCATTCATAATATAATATTTAAGACTTGATCCCAATTATAGTATTTAAAACTTGAGATTGATGCATGACATGCCTATAATATAATATTTAAAACTTGACCTCAACTATAGTACTTAAAACTTGATGTTGACACGTGACACGTCCTCTTACATGTAACGTGGACAGATGATAGATGATAGATACATGTTAAATATCCTTTACCATATAACATATGCAACAGAAGAATTTTTGATAAAGTGGGGAGAGAGAGAGTTTGAATCAGAGATCTCCAAGCTTTAATATCATATTAGTTACCATCAAATCTAAAATTTAAGTTGACAAGACTTGAGGTTAATATACATGTGACAAAGTTAAAATATCTTAAAAACACATGTTTGACTGAAACTGAAAGAACAATCTCACTGTTTGGGACTACATTAACATCTTATTGGAAGGTTTTTTAGCTCACAATAGGAAATGTTTTGATCTAATTTAAAAGTCCTTGAGTTGATCTCATAAGGTGGTTGTGATTTGGCCTATGTGTAAGTGATAGGGGATTGATTTAGTGAACAGAATGACCCATTTTGTGAAATTTTAGTGTATTATGATATCGAATTAACATTCATGGTCAACAGTCTAACAATTAAAACTTCACTTATAGAATGGAAATTCACAACTATAATATTAAATAAAAAATCTAAAAACTCTCTAAAATGAAAAATAATATCATTGAACTCATTTTCTTAACAAAAAAAATGAAATTTTCCATTAGTTTCATTTTCAAAGATATTATGATAAATCCCACAAATTTAATTAAAACGAAAAACGATCTCACCTTTCAGAACCATAGCAATGAATGCCTTGCCGGGAGGTGTTTTGGCTTGCAATAGGAAAACTTTTCTTCTGATTCCAACACTGCTGAGTTGACGTTGCAAGGATTTCGAATTCTGCCTACCGATAGGGAATTAATGCAAGTGAAGTGGATGATACGATTTGAGGAAATTGCTAACAAGACTAGCTAGTCACTAGTCTAGCATTAAAAGCCTCAATCATAAAGTAGCATTAACAAAAACAAGTTCACACTGCATACTAAGTTTACAATCATGGTATTCCTGCATCAATAATGAAACCACACCACAGCATGACTCGGAATTTGAAAGCTGTGATTTGGACAGTTTAATTACTGAATTTTTTAATACAAAATTTGCTATAGTTTGACAGTTATTATTCCCTGCCAGCTAGAAGTAATTTATGAAACATGAGCCAATATAGCATCATAGTTGTCATTCTTTAAAACAATGACAGGTTAACAATTACCTAATTTGAATAAAAATTAAACGATTACCAAATATAACAATCTCAATGTCATGAATCATGAATTTTATCATAAATATTCCATGCTGACGCTCTAATGGAATTAAATTTGTGAGTGGAGGACATTTGTATTGGGAGCTGAGCTGACTTATAAAAAATTAAATTTGTTACCTCAAAACCATGTCCTGTGTAACCGTTACAAAAGTAGCAGTTCAATTAAATCTTGGGAGCTTTTGTTTGGATAGGATGCGATTGTCGGAAAGGGAGGTTTAGATTTTTAATGGATATGTTTTTGAAAAGGTCTTGACACTTACTGACTTTTTGTTCAATAACTTCCTTGAAGAAAACTCCGAAAATTTTATTGAGGATTATATGAAAATAACGTGACTATCATATTTTCCAGCATCAACTCTACAAAGCTATATGTTAAATATATGTGATGTTGCTAACTAAAATCGGTGCAGTTTAATGCAAATTTTATGTTAATAAAAGAGTTCTATTTTAAATAGCACTCTTTGGAGGGTGAATTCAAACAAGAGCTTAATTGAATGGTGGGTTTTGGTTGGTTTAATTGAATTTAAACAAAAGCACAAACTGGATTTACGTCAATGAAAATCTAGAATTGGTTTGAATATTAAAGAACAAAAGGTTTTACTGATTTATATTTTATATTATTGATATTTTTATATATACTGTTTTTTTTTTTGGTTGTTGCTGATTGATTAATATTAATAATTATTATTGTTACTTTTTTTAATTTTCTTCCTATTTTATCTCCCATTTAATTCTATTTTTTGAAATTTTTTTTATTTTTTTTAGATTTTTTCAGTTTTATTATGTTTATATGTTACTTTTAATATTAATATTAAACTTGAATTTTTTTTTTATATATTTTAAATTTTTTAGGGTATAAATTATTATTTTAATTGTTTTATATAAATTGATTTTCACCATCCATCAAAATTGATGGACTATGGAGATTGATCTATTAATTTTTTAAATTTAAATATATATATATATATATATTAGACTTTTTCATTTTTATTTTGGAGTAAAACGGTAGTTTAGTAAATTGGTGAATATGTTTTTTTCTCTTTTTTTAATACATTATCATATTACTTTTTAATATGTAAGGGTATTTTCATTTTTTTTTAGTTTGGGTCCAATACCACTTTTGATTTGAATGAAACCACCATTTCATTAATGGTGGGGGTATTTTAGCTAATATTTTAAAAAGTTAGGTTTGACTGATATTATTTTCCATTTAGGGGTTCTTTCTGAATTTTCCCTTAGTTTTATCACTTAATTAATACTTTAAATTTTGATAGCACCTTTAATTTACCTCTCTCTCTCTATATATATATAAAGAAAGGAGAACTTGTTGCTTTCAAACGAAAAGACAAATAAAGAGAGAGAGTGCAACGTAGAGAGAACACCGAGCGATAGCAAGAAAGACGGGAAAGAAAGACAACTTCAATGACAATTTTGACAACGATTACAACAGTGACAAACTAGCCCATTTCAAGTGGCTTTAGCATAAGCAAGAAGCATTGACAAAAAGCCAAAAATGCAAATGCAAAATTAGAGGCTGAAACATTCGAATTTGAAAATATTACAATATAAAACTTTATATTTTTCTCGTTGAGACAATTAAAATGAGATATCATTGGCTCAAATATGATATTATTTTCTCTCTCAAAAGCATTTTAAAAGTGTCCAATAGCAATCGTAAAAATAAATCCCTGATAAAGAAAAATATGTTAAAAAAGGACTAGATCTCAAAAATTTCAAGCATAGGATAGAGAATCTTATCTTCAATAGCTTTTTCATCCTTTTTAATTCTATCTAATTTCAACAAACAAAAATCTTTGTTATTTTATAGTTTCAAAACCCTAGAGTACACGAATAATTTTTTCAAACAAAAAATTTAAAAATCTCAACGCTTTTCTCAAACCACTACACAAGGAAGGAAATCCTTATGGGTTATTCAAGCCTGGAACAAAGAAAGAATTGTGACCAAGATAATTGCTCTAACAATTTTTCTTTTTCTTTTTTTAATTCCTAGAGGAAGAAAAAGAGTTGATTCGTTTTTTAACAAAATAATAATAATAATAATGAAAACAAGGTATCTACTTTCATTAAGGATAAAAATAGTAGTTTACAAACTTAATGGTTATTAAAACGCAAAATATTAATTCATTATTAAGAGCATAAAAATAGGTCCCATTTTGTGCTTTTTCACTGCATTTTCGTTTTACAAAATTGGTCTAGATAAATTTGATAATGGAAGACTTGAGAGAATATAACAACCTATTAAAAATTAAGTTTTTTAAAAATGGATACCAATTAGTTTTAGCAAACTTTCAATTTTGTGGGCAAAAATGCATTTCTTCCATAAATCATTATATCTCACCTTTAAGCTCTCTTCTTTTTTCATGATGCCACATTCTTTGCTCATAAATCTCGCTCGTGAAACACATTACAACTATGAAATGACGAGACCTATTGCTCAAGGTCAAAATACATTTGGATCTAACAATTTTCTAAACTACTCAGACTTTGCCAAATTAAGTTTAGAAGTTTGCTTCAAGATTTGTTTGTCATCCTTAAAACTGTGTATAGATCACCTCTAAATATTATATATTCTATGTATACTGTTGTTATAATTTTTGTATTTTGGCAGCATGCATTTGTGTTCTAATTTCTAGAAAACTGAGTTAGATGATAAATTTATGCAAAAAATTTATACATAGGTGACACGAGCAGGCAAACGGGCGAGGGAAACTGATGGGGAACTGGAGAAGATGTAGTACAAGAAAAGGAATCTTGATTGTAAAATGATAAAAAATAAAAAATAAAAAAGGTTGCAATCCTATTCTCTTAAATAATCTCCACTATAATTGTTAGATCTAAAACAATAATAATCTCCGTAAATCTAACGCTAGGAGAAAGCCACGCATCACGTCTGCACAGAGGAAGTGATACGATGTCGCATTCACACACATGTCGCCCAGTAGGATCTCATAGGGCTACGCCTGCCTCCGTTTGTCTCACCCCAAGGCTCATTTCCATGCTTGCCACTTTGATGGAGAAAGACTTTTTTTCAAAGTTTCTTTCTCGATTAAAGCTAGAAGAATTGTTGTAAACAAGAAGCTTTCGATGATAGCTCTTTTGTTTCTCCTGTTACTAGCTAGGCAAAGACTTTCTTTCCACTATTAGAATGACTGAAGGAAGGAGATTTTGTGATAAAGAGTACAACTTCTATCCTGCTTCCCGGCTGGCCTGTCTTTTCTTTTTGCTTTTGTTTTTGTTTTTCCAATTTTCAAATTTAATTTAATTTATTTTTTATTGAATATTTAATTAATACAACCTAATATCCCACCTGTTTGGTATGTATTACATAATACACAATATGATACATTAAAGTTATTGTTCATATTAAATTGATATAGTAGAAGTGGACTACCAACATTGTGTTTAATACCTTTTAAAACTCTAAGACTTCATTTGGTGTGCAGGATAGGATTAAATAATTTATATGGGATTGGATTTGATTTGATTAGATGAGATAGAATGAGATTGGATTAGATATTATCCCATGTTTAGTGAAAGTAAGATAGACTTAAAAATAATGGGTATAAACTTGGATTTTAAATAAATTTCTCAAGGTCTTTTTAGAAATTTTACAAAACCTATATTAATTTACATCATTTTCCACCATATTTAGATGCTTCTCAAAAGCTACAAAATTGCAAAAACCTCAACCATCACCTCTTTTCTCCCTCTGTCCTCGACATTGAGCCCCCTATTTGTCATTCCTCCACCACTCCTCACCTTTGCCGCACATCGTTCTACATCAAACCTCTCTCTCTCATCCCTCCAACGCTCCTCACCTCCGTCGTGAAGTGATACCTCTCACTCTCCACTGTTATCTTCGCTTGTCTCTGACATCGACGTCGAACGATGCCGTTTGTATAGCACCGTTTCCAACACGATCTCATCAGACTTGGTTGTAACACGATCATCGTTGTCATTGTCCAATTGGACATTGATATGGCGGCGTGATCTCGTCGAAAGACACATCTAGGTCAATGAGAAATGAGAGGTCCAGTGGGAGAAAGTTAACCCACTATTTTAATGGGATAGATTTATCCTACTACAGTGAGATAAAATTATGATGAGATAACTTTCTCTAGCCTCATTATCTGCACCAAACATGGGTTTTGATAAAATTTAATCCAATCTCAGCTCAATTCTAGCAAACAAACGGGGCCTAATACCATACAACACATAGTACCAAACATGCCCTTCATTCATCATAAAGTACTCAATTAACCGAAGGATAGGAATCTTCACTTTATCTAAACTTTCCTCAACATTAATTGCATTTTTTCATATCATAAACTATTTGCAACACTAGTTGTATCTTTAACATAATCAAAGCCATACCCTTTTTCTCTCAAATTTTTAATTTATATCCGACCTTCCTTCATATTAAATTTTTTTGGTCTTGTATTTATTTAGACTTTTATTATTTGGGGTTTGAAAGAGAGATATAATTTGAACACATAACTTCACTAATATGAGTGTGAATATTATACCATCGAGACAACTTTATATTGACATATTTTTTAAAATTTTTATTTTTATTTTTTGAAATCTAGCACCAATAGTTAGTGATCTATTAGGACTAACTAATATTAAGCATCACATACATAGTTTAAAGAATTTACTCTCATAACAACAAAAAATATCTACTATTAATATAAAAGGCAGCCTTAGAATTTGCTATATAACAGCAGACCAACAAATATCTAATCTCATAATATCGCTTCAAAAAAAAATAAAAGCCACTTATAAGGGAATTATACTACTATTTTTTTTAAAAAAAATAAATAAATATACAACTATTTCTTTTTTGAGAAATAAATATAATACAACTAATTAATGTACGAATGGATGTGCTATTTTATTTGGACTTGGTGTATTGGGCCTGAAAACAAGCCCATGACGATGAGACGGACAGACAGCTTTCCATTTGATGGCGCTGGAAAAAAATTCCCAATTATCCCCTTAACAGACCGGCTACAGTGGGTTTGGTTTGGGTGCATGCATCCTCAACACAACAGAATGTCCGTTTCGACGGAGCTTCCCGTTTTCACGACTTTCCGGTCGGCGGCGTCTTCCAAACGCATCATCATCCACAGTAATAACAATGCTGTGGTTTGTTTGGCCAACAAAAACTCCAAGTCGCCATTTATTGGAACGAGCATGACTGCACGTAGTCAAACCGTGGAAGTCATCGGCATCGGCAGCAGAAACGACGCAGTCCTCGACTTCTGCTTGGATTCCCCTCCCTACTCCTCCTCCTCCTCCTCCTCCTCTCTCCGCTTCTGGTAAATCACTCACTTGTCAGTTTATACAACTCAAAATTGTTTAGTCAATGAAAAAGCGTTTTCGTGTGGCAGGAATGTTGTCATGAAAGATTCGTCGAATGCGCAGTTACGACAAAGGTTCCTTGCAAAAGGTTTGTTTTTGTTCTCTCTTTTTGTATTTTTTGTTGTATTGTATCTCAATTGCTATACCAGGTCGACTTTTCTTTTGTTTATTTTGCAGATTTAGATTTGTCTCCAAGGATTGTTGAAGTTTCTCAGTTTCTACAATCGCGTTCAAAGGCTATTGTTCTTGTTTGTACATTCTTTAACCGTTCCTCGCGCCTTTTTTATTGCTTTTTGTTATAAATGGTATTTTGTATGTCGATACGGTTTGTCTAGGTTGTTGATGGCTGAATTTGTAACATGTTTTTATTTATTTGTGTGTGAAGAAAAGGGAAAAAAAATAAAAAATGAAAATCTAATTTGTATAAATTATTGGTACTTTTTGATACTCTTAGTTGAACAGTCTTCGCGTCTGTTTTTGGTCTCAGGCTCGGTTGTCCTGTAAGAAATAACTGGTGCTAACTAAGAAATGTAACCAAGAGTACTTGATCTGGAGAAATTTCGTTGCAATGTTGACAACAGAGTTTGATTTAAATGTAGTTTGTGAAATTTATGTCGATTTGTGCATTGTCATTAATTAAAACTTAAGTGTTGTTGATTTTTATGTGCCTAGATTGCTGTAATATGCTATCTGCATGAAATTTATGTTGCTTTTTTTATACTTTTGTCTTCTCTAGGTTGCGAGCGCTGGATATGGCTCAGATCACGTTGCAGTTATTGATATTCTTAAAACAATAAGATTGACTGATGCATATGCCGTTGCCGTAATTTTGAAGCCCTTCAGCTTTGAAGGAAGAAGGCGCCTTGACGAGGTAGGAGATGATCTAGAACTGTGACATTACATGCTTCTTTATCGTTAAAGGAGGAAATGATTAGTGTAGTAAGTACGGCATGATATATACTTTTATCGGAAGACTATATTTTAGTTGTTTTATATTTTCCTTATACATGCAAGATTTTAGATACATTATTACGCCACTTTTGAATATTGATTTTAGGTTTATTTATTATCGAGATGTTGTTTCTAGTATGCACATTGTTGAAATGTCCGTTGTTGGTTGCATTAAGAGATTAAAGATGCATACGTATCTCATCTTTTTGGCCAAGATCAAGTGTAGTATCGGTTCTCTAACTCTTCATGCTCACTTCTTTCGAAGGAAACAAGTGGATCTTGTCTAATTTTGCACTTAATTTGCTTTTGTCATAACTTGTGTTTTGATGATTGTTCTTTAGTATATCCTATACCTAGTGAGTTTCTGACTAATGATCATTTTTCTTGCAAACTTTATGGTAAAAGAAGCATCAATAGATTTTTCCTAAAGTAGTAACTGAAATTTTTAAATAGAACAAGTTCCAATCCTCTGGAAGGGCTGCTTTTTAGACTCCTGTATGAGCACTTACAAAACACTAGTTCATCCATTGCTAATCTCATCTACTTGGAAATTATGAGTATTATTAGTCTTTTCATACTTATTAAGGTGCATCAGTTAATCCTTCTATAGAATTTGAAGGTTTTGCTCTTAGCTTTGTAATGTAATTAAACCCAATTGCAGGTAGAAGATTTGGTTGCAAAAATTCAAGAGCATATAGACTTTTGTATTGGTAAGTGTTGTGTCTTATCTGCCATTAGTTAAACATTTTGCGGTCATATTAATAAAATAATTGTAAAGATGCATTATTTTGATGCCACCTTCCTATGGATATATCCCTTCAAATTTCAGCTTTCATTTTATTAACAGAGTGCTTTATCTGTTCAAATTCTCTATAATTTCACCCATCCAACAAGGACCAATGAAGGTGAGGAATAAGGATTCCTCCCTTAACCAACTCTCGTTGATTTTTCTGACACTTCTTTCAATCCAACATGTGTTTACTGTCTCAGTATAATTACATAATAAATAACAGAAAGTGGAAAGGAAAGAGATCTGCACCATTATGAATTGACAATGTATAGGAAGATGAGGAACAGTTTCTTCATCTCAATTGCATATGTAGCTCCAATGATTCACTATTTTTACTTGGTCCAGTTTATACTTGCCATTTTATTTGAAGCTCTTGAATTAGTTCATGATTTGGATCGTATATTTATTTGTGTGATTTTGATAGTTCCCTCAAGTATGTACATTCCTAATTATAGAATTCTTGGCTAAAAGGTGACATTCTTTGGGCGACTTTCTGTTTAAAGGTCAAGTAGGTGTTGAGATAGATAAACTTTCCTAGAGAATTAGGATGTTTCATTCTGAAAATTCCCCCAACATCTTTTTAAGAATCCTTGTTTTATAAGTTAAAATATTACCTTTCTTTTGGCTAGGTGGCCAATCCTGAGGTGCTGACTTCTGTTTGGGGTAAATGGCTCTTTGATATAGAATGTTCCACTTTATGTCTGCTCTTGAGTGATTTGTGAGATTTTCAGTCACTATCTTTTATGGTTTAGGTTGTGGTTAGAATTCTCATGCTCATGTTTTCAGTTAATGCATACCAGGGATAATTTTGAGATACAGAGCTATAGTAGCTTTTAAGCTGAGTGTTGAATTGATTTTAGACGAGAGGAGCATCAACATGAACTGAATGGCTACATTGCAGCAACATCGGTCTTCCATTTTCCCTTTTGACTTCAGAATTATAAGAATGCCATCTCTTTTGTTTCTTTAGGTATTCCTTCTAATTGACTTGATAAGCTTAAAGTGGCACACTATGTTGTTTCTTGTCAATGACAGATATTGAGACTGACAGATTACTTGAGAAGGATTTTGTTACTCTAGATGAGGCTTTAAAAACTGCAAATACTGCCGTTTTTTTGGCTTTAAGTGCTGTCTCTGTTCTCGTATCAGTAAGTATACCCCTTCTCTTATCTAATTAACTTCTAAATTTCTTAATGATGTCACACACTTGTTAATATCTGGGACACTTACAGGATATGCACACAAAACTTATTGATGTAGCGTATAACAATTTGAAAGAACTCAAAGCCATAGAAGTTATAAAAGTAAGTTTGTTTTTATATCTACCCAGTTTGGGTACAAGTAGTGATTGATTATAAATATTTTTTTAAACTTTCTATTTATACTTTTAATTTAGTCTGTTCTTCATGATTTCTGTAATTAGTTGCCTTGTGGTATCAAATTGTTCTCATTGATTATATAGATGCAGATGAAACCTAAAAGTTAACATTTTGCTTCATTTATTTTTGTTTTATGCCCTTATCTGTCTTTCTAAGGCTAATGGAACTATGTACAGATTCTGCGAAACTTCAAGGAAGCAAAAGTTGGATTTGGAGCTGGTTTGAACTTTAAAACTTCTATTTTGCAAGCTATATATGACTGCCCTTTCATTGGTGCTCGTGTAAAGGTATTAAAGAGAGCATGAGTACTTTTAATAAAATTCTCATATTGACTGATGTATTGGGTGTGTGTATTTATTGTTTCAGTAATGCACATGTAAAAATAAACTAATGTCAATCTTGTGTCCTGGACATGTTATGTGTTCTTTATGCAGTTTCTGATGCTGTTGAAAATTTTATTCTGTATTGATTGTTTATAACTTTTTGGTAGATAAATTGTTCTCCCATTTTGCTGCAGTTTTATGCTGCCATTTTAATGTTTCAACTTTATTGTTTTGTACACAGGACCTAGATGGCACAGTCATATGCATTGTCTCTAGTTCAAACCCTATTAACAACAATGATTTGCTAGACTTCTTGCATACTTTCCGTCAAACTACAGAATACACAAGAGAAATTGTAATATCTGTTGTTCTCGAACCTAATCTGGAGCCCAACCTGTTAATAACAACAGTTGTTGCGTTAGGGTAAGTATCCGCCTTTTGAAAATAAGAATGCCAACTGATAAGTCCATTATTTTCTATCAGTTATGCCTTTGTCATTTTGGTTCATTTTGCAAGTGAACTATCCATGAGTTGAAAGTAGCTAAGCCATGAATTTAATCTGTGTCATGGAAATCGAGATTTTAGCATATGCAGAAGACCATAGTTGACAAATATTAGAAATTCTTTGAGAGACTTATTCTGTGAGAATCATTTTTGTGGTACTTATGAAAATCTGAATCTGAAGTTCTACGTTTGCGCAGACACTTGTTGCTTTTGTTTTGTTGTTTATTTCCAGTATTTGTTTCTTGAAGCCTTTACTCAATGCTACCCTATTGGAACATGCGAAGAGTTTTTTGTTTTGGATAGTTCAGCACTCCAGCATGTTTATAAAGTTATCATATGTGGTAGGGAATTTATTTTCATCATTTTTGGGGTTTATTGGGATGGGGTGACTGCATATGTGGGGACTAGTTGGTTGCTCTTAATGCTCCAAAAGAAACAATAATGATACAAAGTAGAATGTTAGGGGGAAAGAGTAGTAGATATCAAATATTTATTATCTGGTTATCAATTTGTTATTTATCATGCCCTTATTTTTATGGAAATCTGAAGTAAATTTTCATATGATCACCAGTTCTTTTGAACGTCAGACTACCCAGGATAGCAGCATTTTGTCTAGACTGGCTCATCATTTCCCCTTTTTTGTTAATCTGTTGAGGAGACACTATCCACGAGAAGAAAATATTCCAGGAAATAATGGGCTTGAGAATGCTCGCCATCCTAAAGTGATTAGTCCTTCAGACTCCGGTGAAACTGAAGATAGGATTGCTGTAGAAGGTGTCTCTGAAGGATTTGGCAATTACTCTGAAGAAGTTCAGACAGTATTGAGCAGTCACAATTATATCGATTCAAGGTTGATATCATCTTTTGAATACTACAATAAACTATCTTAGCTTGTATTTCACTCAATTTACAAAACTATTGTTCATTTTTGGTTTTTGGCTTTTCTAGAATTCATAGTGGTGGATCTGGACAATGTGAGGCTGAATTATTTAACAACAGAGCTGAGTCTTCCAACTTTGATCAAATTTCTGAAGGTAGCACCATAAAGTCTTTGATCATTATTACATTTGGATTAATGATTCGCAGATTGATAAGTCGAGTTATTTTGACCTATTTAAGCATCTGGGATTGCTGCATGTTTAAAGAAACAAACAAATCTACCAATAATCATTTGATGAATCACAGTGAAAATGCAATACCCAGGAACTCCTGTTTTGCAAAGGGAGCCATTGAATAGTTGGAACTTGGGGCCTGGACATCAGATTGCACAGGAATGGGCCAAAGAAAGAGCAGCTGATGCTGGGGCTTCTCCAATGCTTGATAACCTTAGCATATTCTGCCTTCCTGTTGGAGTTAAACCATCAGAACAGTTGACCGACTGTTCTGATGGTGTCAGTAATTCACATACCACACACCAGCAAGAGCTTAAGTTTGAGGATGACGTTAAAGCAGTTCCAACTGTCAATTCAAATATATCTTCTCTGGGTGCCCTTACTGGTGCAAGTTTTGATGTAGTGAGGGATTTTTATAGCTCTGCATCTACCTTATTGAAGGGAAAAACTGCTGATGCTCAGAAGAAGCAAGGTGTGCTTTCCGTTCGTGCAGCATCTATGCTGGTAATGTTTTTTCTTTAATTTGTTTTTATTTCTTATGTCATAATGTGAATCTAAGGATAATGTTAATTTTGTGCTTTGTAGCATATATGAATCTAAGCAAAGGTGTGGTTTTGGTCTTCTAGTGAACAGCTAAGGAGTTAAGTGAATTTTTGTCTTTCAGTAAACTACGAATGTTAGGAGTTCTCTAGAAGACCAAATCCGCACTATGTCCACATGGATCTGCCCACACTTAATAACTACTGTTATATTGTATATCCAGAACATTTCATGAATTATTCAATTTTGAAATTTCGATATGTAGAATCTTGTAGGATTTTAGTGCTTCATAGCAGTCTAAGAATATAATTGTCAAACTTTTTATCTTTACGTCTGCAAGAGGAAGTGACCTGATATAGTGATATGGTGGCATGTGCTATTATCTGTTTGCTACCTTTGACCTAACCCATGTTTAGTTTTCAGCTCATTTGGATTCAGTTCTGATATTCTTTCTTTGCTAGGAAGCTGAACGTGATTCACCAAAAAAGTGGACTCCTGTGGTGGAGATGCAGTACAGAGGAGGAGTCTACAGGGGACAGTGCCTAGGAGGTCTTCCCGAAGGAAAGGTACTGTGCTGCAGCCCTAAATTTCTGGAAATTAATTCTGGAGCATACTTGTCTTTTGTCCACAATAAAGATCAAATGTCAGTTTTTGTGTGAATTACACAGGGTCGTCTAATCCTTGAGGATGGAAGTATATATAATGGTATGTGGCGTTATGGTAAGAGGTCAGGTCTGGGTGCATTTTACTTCAGTAATGGAGATGTTTTCCAGGGGTCATGGAGAGATGATGTGATGCATGGCAAGGTTTGACATTTTCATCTGAGCATGAAACTAGCAGATTCCTGAAGGAAATTTTTATTCTGAGTTATCCTGAAACAGTCTGATTTCAATGGTCTTGCAGGGCTGGTTTTATTTCCACACTGGAGATCGATGGTTTGCCAACTTTTGGAAGGGAAAGGCTAATGGTGAGGGCCGCTTCTATTCAAAGTCTGGTGACGTCTTTTTTGGTCATTTTCAAGATGGATGGCGACATGGCCACTTCCTTTGTATTAACGTTGATGGAGAAAGGTCTGTATCTCTCTTGCTAAGTAACTAATTTTTAATTTCTAGATGCCATAAGTTCATTCAGCTTGCAAAGTTATATATCCGCTAAACTCTTTTTATATCTTCATGATATATCTTCCTTTATATATAAAATAAACATTCAGTTGTGTACTATGATTGTTTGCTAGAATAAAAATGTGAATCAATGTCATTGTATTAGTTGTATCCTGGGACCTGAATGTTAAGCTAAAATATCAAATTTGCAGGTGCATTGAGATTTGGGATGAAGGGGTTCGCATAAGCTGTAAGCCATTTGACTCTGACACTGATACTGACTAATAATTATATACAGTATTATGTTATGTCATTTTTCTTGTTCATTTTGCATTATATGTTGTAATTATCTTATATTTTGTCACTTGTTAGTAAGTAGGGTTTAGTGGGAAGTTTCAAGAGAAATTTTGAAAACGCTGTTGGAACACTGGCTGAGCACCAACTCAGCTATGTAACAGCATGTGTAATCATTTCATTCTTCGGCGAGGTATCTTTATATGAATATATAGCTGCCAGCTTCTATATGACCCTTTTTTTTCTTCTTATTTCAGTGTTTATTTGCATTGACAATTTAAAATTTGCTTTATAGAAAACTAACCTATTTTAAAGAATAAAATGACTAAATTGCTCTCTTAATATAACTGTCTAATATGTACCCTTAAGATCCGGACAGGAGATAATATGATGGGACGGGCACACTGTCGATTCAGCAAACGCCATGTGGCATGGGTACGATGTGTTCAATCCAATGATGCGGTTGGCTATCACGCTATGTTCAATAGCATATGCTATGAATGGAAGGGTGCATGAGATCATTGGTGTTCATGCTCTACCCATAATCTTCTGGAAATGCCAATAAATAAGTGGTTATGTAATTTGATTTCAGTAGGTCTCGATAGATTATTGGTGTTCAACAAACCCCTCTATTTTGAATGTTTTCATTTGGGTTCAAGGTCATCGGCCCCCCTATTTTGAATGTTTTTTTTTTTTTTTGATAAACAGTTTTGATTTTTTTTCCTAATGTTGTTGATGTTGTTGTTGTGGGAGATGATGATATTAATGATGTTGTGATATTGTTGATGTTGAAGACTGTGTTGTTGTTGATGATTTTCATGAAGTGGGTTGTTGATGATGTTGGTAAAGGGGTTTGATGAACAAGCTTGATGTGTTGAAGATGGTGGAGATCCATTAGATTGGATCTCCACCATTCATCCACCATGGATGAACAGTGGAGAGCCAATTTGGTGAATATCTACTTTTTTATTTTTATTTTTTTTAATTTAATTTTGTTTACAAAATAATTTTATGTATATAATAAATTATAGAAATTATTTTTATTATTTTTTTATAATGGTTATAATCTAGTGGATCCATGTGTCACAATCTTACCCTCTCACATAAAAATATCATTTTACCTTTTCCATCCAAACAATTTGTCACCGTTGACCATTAATTAACTAATGACATGAACCTTTTTGAAAAGTTTTGGAAAAGTTAAGGATGAAAAGAGTTATTTTTAAAAGAGTTTTTAAAAGTTGATATTTTTCAAAACTTCAAAACTAAAATAAAGTTTTCCCAAAAATAAAATTATTTTTAATTTTTTGGAAGCAAAATGAACCAGCTATGTATGCAAATCTAACGCTCAAAATTCGACTACATATATGTCTCATAAGTTATCTTGTAGTTATAACATATGCATTTATAAACCAAACTTCCTTTACTTTTTCCAATATGAGGGTAGACCTTATTTTCTTCCCAATAGGTGCATTTTGAACTTCAATTTCTTATTCGTCCAAACACCATTTTGATCAAATGAATATGTCAATTTGATGTCCTCATGGAGGAAAATATGAATTTACTTTAATCTTCCAAAATTGAGATTAAAAAACCTAATCAAAATGGTTCAAAATGGATTTTTGTGTCCCTTATTTTTCAACAATAAGCTCTCTGTATAAATCAATTAAAAGAAAACTATTTATTGGCACAAAAAAATTAGAGTTAAAAAGGGTTTAGAAAACTTACTAATAGTGGAATCTAAAATCAATTAAAAAACGTCTCCAATTTTAACTTGGAAAACAATTTAGTAAGTCCTAAAAAAAATCAAGATCTAATTTATTTTTCACATGATTATCTCGTAAATAATGTATTTTTGACATATGAAAAATATTAGGAAAGTCCAAAGAAAAAACACAATATACAAAACATAAATGAAAAATTTGTGTTTGGAGCGATTGGAGACCGCCTTGTCAATAGTTGAACGATAGTCTACCACTTAGGCGGTGTGGTTGAGCGGTATCCGACAATAGCTCATTGTTGGCATCATTAGGTAGTGAGCTCGTGGTGGCTTCTACAACCACCTTCTACCTCTACACGACATTACAATTTAGCCTAACTTATTTGTTTAACCTCGAATTGACTAGAAGTTTTTCCTTTTTTTTTTTTTTTTTCAATTGTAAGCTAAACACCAAGGGCTATACTTTTCATGAAAAACACATCTTCGAAAAGTATTTTAGAAAATAACGAAACCATCCTTTGTTTTAGATTCTTAGATTTGAACTTTGTGAAAGAGAGTTTTTTACGTAGTTCGGACTTTTTAATATTGTCTACGTCCACGGTTATATTATTATGAAAAGGGAAGATTGTGTTTTAGCAAAGTTACTACTAGAGGGGTAGTAATCAAGTTATAGTGTGTGTTCATTTATATGTGAATGACCCCTTTATATAGTGTCACGATTCATTAATTACATATGATTTTATCACTAAAATATAGAAAAGATTGAGATACTCTTTCCTATTTTACATAAAACTAAAATTAATATTTCCATATTCGAATCAAAGTATACATTTGACAATTTCTTATTTGAAGAGATCTTCGATACATTATAAAGATCTTTTAGTTTAGTAAAACTCTATTTTCTTTTTCCAATGATTCACTGAAGTAAAGAAATATATCAATCTCAATTGATTATAGAAAGGCTTCCGCTTTTGGAAACTAGCACCATTTAGGTAATTACAACCTGATAACGCATCACAAACTATTATACCAACACGCCCTCAAATTGCCTTCTATGCAAGAATTCGGGTCATCTCATTGTCTTGGCATAACTAAATCCATTAAGCATCCTATTGACATGACATTTGCTGACATATCTTACAAGTGATGCACGACTTTGAACAATAGTCACTCCCTAATTGACCCTTTGGACCTTTCGGTTTGTTGGGTGGTCTTAACAAGCTTTGGAAACAGTATTTTTGGCGACATAAGTGTGCGTGTATATAAAATAAAAAAAAAAAAGTGTGTATATATAACTAAAAATAAAATAAAATAAATGAAAGAACCTAGCGTGTGTCATCAGTTCACTCATCACTCGCTGTGTCTCTGACCGGACTCCCACGGTCTCTCTAGTTTGAAGTTCTCTCGTGACCGGCAGGGACTCCGTCTCTCCTCTCTCGTCCCTCCCCTTCGTTTACCACTCAAGACCCAGCCGCTTGCCGCCGCCTCCGATCTTCACTCTTCACGCCTTCAGTTTCACCACTCACCCAAGACCCACCGATCTCTTGCGTTGCCGTCGTCAAGCGTCACCGCTGTTGCTTGCTGTTCTAGTTGAGGACCTGAGAGGTGATCACTTCCCCTAAATTGCTCTTCTTGTTGAGTTATGTTTGTTATCACTTATCATTTTGTTCTTATCTTCTTGGTCACAACGAAAAAAATAAAAAATAAAATAAAATAACGGTCTAGATTTAATTTCTTTGGATTTATTATTTGGGCTTTTAACGGTTTAGATTTTCATGTTGGTTTCTTCATCTCTACTTCGATTTGCTGGTTCAGCTTGCTTGATACAAGGAATCTGCAATGGCCATCTCGTTTGTTCGACCGCTGAGATTGTCTTCTAAAACCTCTCTCTTTGGTGGTGGTTGCTGCAGCCAAGACCGCAGCAAGACCAACTGCCTGGTTTTTGCTTCTGCAATAAAATCAGATAACACTCTTGGTCTTCACGCAAAGGTACGCGACCGACATACCATACATTTTCATTTTGGTTTTATGTTACTAATGAAATGACTGATGGTTGAACATTTTCTGTTGATTAATAATTGTTTAGAAATTTAATAGTCCGATTAGCGCGAATGTTGTGAATGATGAGATTATCTTAGTATCTTATTGGTTTGAATAGCCGATATGTTGTATTAAACTATCTAGTTTTGCGATATGAATTGTTGTTGGTCTCTAAGCTGTAAGCACATTCTTTATTGAATTTTTTTATGATCATCTCACGCTGCTGTAAAATTGTAATGTATTTGTTTCTTTCTACTTTTATTCGGTTTTAGAATTGATTGCTGTCTTATATATTAAGGGATATGACCCATGAGTGGTTAGTAAGAATGGTTGGGTCTTGGGATTTGCTCCCTCCAGGTCTATGATTCAAACCCTCATGGGCACCTACATGGCCAAAGATTATAGTTTACTGCTTCCCAAAGATTATAGGGCTCATCGAGAGCTCCAGTTTCGAACTCAAATTCATTAAATGGTTTCAAGGGATTCCTGGGTTATATATATATAGATATATATATATATATATATAGATAAGGGATATGAAAAAAAAAAACAAAGGTAAATTTTGGAAGACTGTTATGGTGGAACTGTTGTCCTTGGTTTTAGATGTATCTATAAAGCTCTTCAACATGAATCTTACACCAGAATGCAGGATGGTATTTGCTCTGGACTAACAAGCTCTTAAGTCAATTAAGCTCTTTATTGACAATAGATTTGTTAAGCATCCCATAGTCTACTGCCCTCTAGCCTACAAGAGCTATTGATTCTGTACTAAAGTAGTCGTATATGTACCGGTGAATCCACAACGGATAGAAGACAAAACTCGTAACAGTTAGAATGTGCTTGTTTCTGATTGTGTCTACTGAACTATTGATTACAATTCAAGTTCTTGTTACAATGAGGAGTCCAGTAGTTTTCCCATGAGGGATTAGGCCATTCTACATCAAGATAAAGTAAAACCTTGAACTTGAAATCTTAATCCAGTGATGTCATGGCACTTTCATATACATCCTCTAGTTGTACCATTTTCATTTAATGTGGTATTCAGCACACTTACACGTGCATATTCTAGAATCTCCCCCTCATTATTGAGCCTGTAGCACCACTCTCCCTTGAACCATAATTGTTTGACAAATTTAGTGTCATGCAAACTCTTGGTGTTCAAATAAATTGTTGGCTAACTCTTGGGGTACTCTAAAGTTGAAAACAGAAATTTCATAGCATCATGCAACCAGTATCCAGTTCTTAGATACTCTTTGACACGTAATGAATGCAAGCATTAGTACTAGGCTTTTCAGCATTTTTGAGTAGGTATTGAATGAAACTGTAAATATCACTGTAAAAAGGATTTATAACATGTTATTTACTAATTGATGTAGAAGGGAAACTTGTCTGAGTAACTTATGTTTTAAATTTTCTGTTTCTTTTTAACGAAAATGTACATATTGAAAATGATAAAATGTGTAAGTGTAATAGCATATTGATACTAAATTTTATTTCTCCCAAGAAAAAAAAAAAAAAAAGATACTACATTTTATTATCAAGAATTGTCTCAACGGGTATCCCAATTCTCATGTTTGCATCCTTGCATCAAATCCTAAAATTTCTTGTTATGACAGAAAAGAAACATTTTCAGGAGTGTATTGTGTTAGTTTTGAATTTTAAATCATTGCTGTTATAAATGATATTACCAACAAATAATTTTTCACGGCAAGGGAAGGAGTCTCTGTTTCTGGTGAAACTGCATTTTAACTGGTATACTGTTTAGGGTTTTTCACCTTTTGCATGTTCTCCAGATTACTCTGACTTTCACTTTTTTGTGAAAAACATTCTTGCTTAACTTTGCTCCCTGTATGTTGTAACTTGTAAAGATGGTATGTAAATAAGATTTAAGTTAATGTATGGTAGTTAAGGTTTGAGTGTAGTGATGTCCAAGGGGTAGTTGTGGAATACTACATCCACAAAAGCTTTCGTATGGAAAAAGAGCGATAGCTTAGCTCACTTGCATTCTTCTCCATTTTTGGTTATATCATCTGTTTATTGTTTATTCTGTATTCATTTTGAAATTCTGCCTGTACAAATTAAAAACAGCATACCTACCAATCAAATTTTAGGTGGAGATGTTACTAGATAGTGTAAAATGGGACGACAAAGGTTTGGCAGTGGCTATAGCTCAAAATGTTGACACTGGAGCTATATTAATGCAAGGCTTTGCAAACAGGGATGCTCTAGTTACAACCATTTCTTCTCGGAAAGCAACATTCTACAGCCGGTCAAGGTCAACACTATGGACAAAGGGGGAGACCTCCAAAAATTTCATCAATGTTCATGACATCTTTCTTGATTGTGATTGTGACTCTGTAAGTGGTTGACATGCGGTTGAAATACATAAGTAATTTCTTTGTTTGTGGATTTCATGTAATTCGGGACTCTTTCTCAGATAATATACCTTGGGGAGCCGGATGGACCTACATGCCACACGGGGTCAGAAACATGCTACTAGTACATCAATATTTGATCACTTGGAAGATAAAGAGGTTCGGCTTTAGTGTTTTAGTAAAGAGTGCGAAAATTACATATGCACTACTTTTTTTTTTGATCTTTTAGTATTTTTGTCACTGATTTGATTGTTTGTGGCAGGTGGAAGGAAATAGGTTGGCAATGACAACTCTGTACTCTTTAGAGTCTACTATATCCCAACGGAAAGCAGAATTAGCAGCTCCAGAAAATGGGAAACCCTCTTGGACTAAACGATTACTATTAGATGACAACTTGCTGTGCTCAAAAATTCGGTACTATAATTGAAATGAAATGATTGATTTCTAGTGCTTCATGCTTTCCTATTCTCTGCAAAATCCAGGAGGAAACAATTGTACGAGAATTATTAAGATTTTGAACTTTGAAGTGACTAGGCAGCCAATAGTTTGTATATGCATATAGGTGAAAAGAAAAACCATCTTTCAACAGCCTAACAGACACCAGCTTTTCTTTTTTTTCATATGAAAGATAATTGGTGTAGCAATATATATAGAGCTCTTTCATATAGATATTTACGTGTTAGGTACCATACTTTGCAGGGAAGAGGCTGATGAGTTATGTCGAACACTGGAAGAAAACGAGGATAAATCGCGTACTGCCTCTGAGATGGCAGATGTGCTGTACCATGCCATGGTTTTGCTGACGCTTAAAAATGTTAAAGTAGAGGAGGTTCTAGAAGTTCTCCGACACAGATTTTCAAAGTCTGGTATTGAGGAAAAGAGAAGTCGCAAGTCACAAAACTAGGCTTCTACCAGGGAGAGATACCATGATAATTGGTATTTTTGCATGACTCAGTGCATCATGCTATACCTGATATCATTCTCTGTTCTTTTTGTTGTAATTTGGTAATTAGGCCTGTTTGCAAGACTTTGCTTCAATTATGTTTTCGCTTTAGAAACGCAAAGTATGTGATACTACTTCTCATAAAGCAAATTGGTTTTGAGTATCATAGTCCACTGAATTCAACTAAATATTCATGTTCATAATACAAATTAAAATGGGACAAAATTTGGCAGTTACTGCCAGCTAGAGCTTCTAATACAGACGATAAAAATGACAGACAGGTTTGTCAAACTACAACCGCATCCTCTCATAAGACAGCATTCTGCTAGTTTCTAAGGAGAGATGACCTAAAGGAATTTCATCTACGTTGATGCAGTTTTCCTGAACGTGATGCTAACTCACAGACCATTCTATTACATTTACAATTAGGGTATGTCTACTGGATTGACAGTCTGGATCAACACAAATTAGCAAAACAAATCTACTAATGGCAGTTGTATATTTCCAAGGTCTAGCAGAGTCTGGTGAGAATCATATGGTGCTCGTAGATCAACCAGTGCCAAAAGATCCATTTCCAAAAGCATGAGCTACAACCTCAACAGTCAACAATCCTTAAAGCAGGATTTTACCAATTACTCCAAATCCAACAATTTCAACAATCCATGCTGCCATGTGACATCTCAAAGTGTCAACATTCAAGAAGTGCACCAACATGTCAATATGCAGAGAGTAAAAGCTGTAAATGGAGTTAAATCTGAATGTTAAACAAGACCATGCAATACATACTACAGCATTTGAAGCAAAATACTAACATGTTAACCAATTCCATGTTCATCTTAGCACTAACAAAGTCTTGGCAATCCAAATCCAAAATTATTGATTCAATTATGCTAAAAAGCCTTCCCGAAAACCTTCCACCTAACTTCTCCGGATACAACTTTGAAATTGCCGACTCAACTTCACGATTTACAGATTCTTTGGAACAATAATTAAAAGGTTTGAATCCAACTAATTAAATTATTGTTATTACATTTGAAACCTCCAAGAAATATAGGATCAATCAAATTTCTTACCTACCTAAAAGTTCATAGGACCGAAAAAAAAAAAAAAAAAAAAAAAAAAAAAAAACTAAATGCACATTTTTCACAGTTCTTGTTCTGTTCACCAAGTCAAAAAAATATTAAAATTTCTTGTATATAATAATTATTATTATTATTATTATTTGAGAATTTCCTCTTAATATGATTGTTATTATTATTATTGTTTTGAATTGTTGAAGATTCATACTTCTATTAAAAAAGAAAGGAATACTTAGAAAGGAGGCAGGTAACAAAGCCACAAGCAGGGTCAGTGGCAGCTCATCAGCAAATAAATGTAAAATATTATTAAGACACTTTATAAACCAGAAACTTTTACCTTTTCATTTGCTGTGTGAAGGAATAGATACTCAACATATAACTTAATCAATTCAATCCTGCCGTCCTTCTTGAAGATCATTCCTTGGAGAACCATAATGGTGGAGAGAGTCAAGACTAATATGGAATACACAAAACAAATCATTTTAGAAACAACATGATAAGAAAAGTAACTAACTATTCGTAATATCATAAGCACAAACTCAGGAAGAAATCAAAACTCCCAATGACTTATCTTACCTGCAATTCTGTGGGACATTCCAGGAAAATGTTGATGACCTTTTCAAACTTGGTGGCAAAGATAAAAAAGTTTTCCAATCCTGAAGCATGATTCTAAGATCATGAAGCTTGCTCTCCAGACCAAAGCAGCAATTCGCATGCATCGTACAAACTACCTTTAAATCTTTGCTAGGTTCACACAGCCCACCAAAGAAAGCAGTATCCAAGAATCTCATATTCAGTCCAATATCAGTGATTAAAGGATCAAACTTAATAATGTTAAGGACATCCTGATCATGATATCCAGGATAAGTTTCCCGTGAAGAGTACCAGAATTTGTAAAACTCTATTGACCGATTATTGGACTTTACATAATTGAAACCCCCATTGGGTCTGTTCTCTATATCATCAGATTTACCCAAGAAGTTATCACATGCAATCTGGAAATCTGCATCCGAATAAAACCGAGGAAATGGATCCCTGAACCACATGATATCGGCATCCTGGAGAAGGAATCAACAAAATACTAATTGTAACCAATAAAGCGGTGCTCAATGGGGTTGGAAAAGATATGTAACAGAGCATTAAAGTCAGATTATAGGTACCTTATATTATTAACATTCTGGCTATCACAACAATACACCTTAACAACTAGTAAAATGAACTGTAACTGATGATCATGGAAGATCAACCCTCACCATAATTGGAACACACCACATTCCTACTAGGGAAAACTCACTTAATTCCAGACTAAACTTTCCTTTCTTACTAGACTAGGACTCCAAAACTAAATGCACCTTCAATGTCATAATAAAGATACGAACTAGTTTCCTGTAAAACATACATCACTCCACATATCAAAGCTGTTAAACATCAGTTAAAAGTTTGAAGGCTCCTCTAATCTTAACACAATAGTTCATTTATAGTCTTTCATATAACCGTCGGGAATTCCTGTGTCTTTCTTCTTTTTTCTTTTTCCCTTTTTTTTCATTTTCTTTTTTCATCTTCTTGATAAAGCAATTAGCTACAAAACCTATGGTAGGAGAATAAAAAGGGAAATTTGACTCTTGACACAAAATATAAGTGCCCAACGATAATAACCCTATTTTACGTTCGTACATGTCAAGAAATTACAATACTTTCAATACAGAAAAGCTTGAGGTAACCATCTAATTAACCCTTTACAAGCACAATACTTCTTTAAATATCCAAAAATGGTATCATATACAGGTGCAGATATAGGTGTTGGGGCAACAACCAACACAAAACACTCATCAAAGATTAATGGCTTGCATTTTCAGATTTCATCACTAGATTGAGATCGGGAAGGTTCAAGTTTTCCAAATGCAAGATGAGAATACAAGATGCGGGGACTTCTGGTAGTTTCTTGGATATTGGGTTTTCAGAATGCAAATGACTTTTAAATGTAAAATGAACCAAGGTCCAAGACAAAGAGCAGTAACCACTTCCACTTCTCAGCTCCCGAAAGATATGAAAGAGTATCCAATTCTTTTATCAATTGAAAAGCATAGAAAAACTATTTATTGATGAAGGATGTAGTAACCAGGAGCCTTCTTCCACAGACATGCCCAATTATAAATATAAACAATCAGTTTCCAATGTTCTTGTTGTTTTCCTGTCAATATTTCAGGCAACACAGCCAACAAGACAACGTCATGACCAGTCCATCACAAACTTGGCTCTATGCTATAATTATAGTCTCTATTCATCCAATCATTAGCTTAAAGCCTTTTCATTACACCTCACACTTCTTCAACGGCCACTAAACCCCAGAAAGGTTCTGTTTATTAGTTCTTTTTGCTTAGTGATTCCTGTCAAATGTCAATTGAACCTCCTCTAAAAATAGTTATGTTATATGAATGTAACAAAAATTTAAGAAAGATAGAGGGTAGGAAAAAATCTAAACGACTACCAATTCTCAAAGACAAATTTATAATCAATATAAGTTAAAGAATCAAAACAAGACTGTCCACCTATTTAAATAAACTGATGAAACCAAGTCCTGCAGAATTTTGAAATTGAGGGAGAAACGTATTATGAAAACTGCATGATACCCCATTTCCAGAACAGCATGCGGAAATGACTTTAAAATGTAAAGATACACCTAGGTCCACAAGACAAAGAGCAGTAACCACTTACACTTCTCATCTCGCGAAATAGATAAAAAAATATCCAATTTAATCAAACGCAAAGCACAGAAAGATTATTTATTGATCATGGAATAGGGTAACAAGAAGCCTTCTTCGACCGACACATCTGATTCCAAAGTTGTTGTTCACTTTCCTGCTAACATTTCAGTCAAAAAATGACCAGGACTATGAACTAATCCGTCCATAACACACCCAGCTCTCTATTCTCTCATTATGGGCTTAAAACCTTACAGTACCTCAACAACCTCTAAACCCCAGAAAGTCGTCTTCACTAATTTCCCTACCTTAACGAATTCGTTCAAACATCAATCTCGAAACTCTCCATTAAGTTGTAATATACATATCTCTAGTAACATTATAACAAACATAGACGACTGACAGCGAACAATTCAAATCTCAAAAGCGAATACACGAGAAACAAACATTTTACCGTGAAAACGAAATTATAGCCCATCTCAAGAACAGAACGCAGAAAATCGAGACGTCTCCACATCATCTTCAAATAAAGAGAGGTCATAAAGTAAGCCTCGCCATGAAAATCGACTCGTTCAGTGAGAAGAGCGTAGCAATGTCTATGCAGAACCAGACAACGTTTGAAAGCTTTCTCGTCCAAAGCAATGATGACCAAGTGGTCCAAAAGCCGACGGGTGCCATCACCGATTCTAAAGCTCTCAAGAAAAAGGTCGATGATTGAATTGGGAGCAGCCCAAGCTTGGTTCAAAGTGGTTAATATCACAGTCCCGTCTTGCATCGCAGCGTCCTTCAAAACGTTTTCAAGCCTGTATTCCTGTTACAGTAACAATTAATTAAAGCGTAAGAAACTATACATGAAGGAATTGAGAATTAAAATCGAGATTTATAAGATGAATCCAATTACCGGAAGAGAGTCGTTGTCTTGGAGAGCAGAAGGGAAGATGGAGAAGGAAGGCGAGAGAGGGAGGTGGAGGCGGAGGGAGTCGTCGGCGATTCTGTAGATGAGGAAACAAGAAACAAAAAGGAAGGCGAGAGAGATAAGTGCGCGTCGAACGGCTGATTGGGCCACCATCACTACTATGTCTATTATCATCCACCGCTCTCACATGAATCATCTTCTTCTTCGCTCACCATTCAATTTTGTTTGTTGGTCTCTCTCTCTACTCCAGTCTCCTCGTTCAAGTTTTCCACCATTGTTTGTCACTCACTCACACTGTTTTGTTGCGGGGCCCACTTTTGGACATCATCTTCACTCATTTCACTTTCCGTCTAGATTTTGATTAATAAAACTATTAACTCATTTTAATAATCACGTTATAATATTCTTATGTTTTTTTTTTTTTTTTTTAAGAAAGCATAATTATTAATTAATTTGGAAAAAAAAAACGTTATATTCACTTAGATTTTGATGAATAAATTATTAATTAATTTTAAAATAATATTATTTTTTTAATATATTTTTTTTATTTTTTTATCTAAATGATGTGATAAGATGATTTGTATCATTCATTCATTTTTTGTGGCTCTTTCTCGTTAGTCCAATCTACATGTTCAACTTCCACCAATATTTGTCACTTATTGATTTGTTATGGGGCCCATTTTTGGACATCATCTTCGCTTTATTTCACTTTCCATCAAGATTTTGATTAATAAATTATTAACTCATTTTAATGAGAGTTTGTTTTTTTTTTTAATTTTAGTACTAAAATACGGGTTGCTTGTTTTTCTAGCACTAAAGAACTGAATTTATGTTTTCTAACACCATTTTACTATTCAATTTTTTTAACCCCCATACTACTCTATCAAACCATAAAAATATTATATACCATTATAGCTTCTGACATCAAAAGGTGTTGGGTTTGAATTTGAAATAGATAAAGTGAAACCCAATGGAGGCATTTCAATTCAACAAGTCATCAATTAGGATGAATATGAAGAAACGTCAAACATCGGCTTTAAAACACATTTTTAAAAAAGCCAATGGGCCACTTAAAAAGAAAGGGACAATGAAGGAAGAAAAAAACAACAGAGAAGAGAAGAAGTACGACATAATAAGAGATAAGAACGACAATCGACGACTAGATAAAAGACGAACAGTGTCGATAGAAAAAACCTTGGCGGCTACGATGGGAAAAGAGAGGTGAGAAGAGAGAAGAAACGGCAACCAAAGGAGGAACAACGTGAAGAGAATGAAGCATGGCAACGACGACGAGAAAAGAGAGGTGAGAAGAAAGAAGAAACTACGATTAAGGAGAGGACGATCAGTACTGTAAGCCCTCAACGTTTATTTATGGTATCCCTAGTATTAGTACTAAGAGATATTTTTTTTAAAAAAAATGCTCCATTCTTAGCCCCTCAAAACTTTCATAAATGGTGAAGATTGATGCATTTATAGATTGGAGAGTTGGGGTATGAAAAATGGGTTAGAATATTCAAAAATGTCATTTTTTTTCAGCATTTGCGCTCACCTGGCCGCTCGGTAGGGAGGAAGCGCGCAAGGGAGCGCACTTGGGGCAGTAGGTGGCACTCCCTTGGGCGCCTGGAGGCTGCTGAGGGCGTAGGTAGGCGCGCTGGCACACGCGCTGGGTGGCGCAGAGGCGCGCAGGTCTGCGCCAGCACTGACCTTTGGTCATTAAAACGATCATAACTTTCTCTACATACCTCCGATTCACAAATCGTCAGTTGCTATGGAAACTAGACATCTGTAGCTTCAATTTGATAGGTTGTAGCTCACATAAATCAAACAAATGACTCTACACGAGCTGTCACAAATCAACCCATTGTTTATGCCTGACCATTCTCATTTAGCTAGGGACCAAGAAGAAATTATTTAAGGGACAAGATGATCATTATAGGATTGTCATAAGTATAAATACAATACTTGATCAATTTTTTTAAGAGAATTCATGCCACTCACAAAGCAAACACAAAGAAATCAAAGGAAAGAAAAGAGAAAACGTGAGAAAGGTGTGTGTTGGTTCGGTCAAGGCTAGGAATTGATGATCAACCTAGTTTCAATCACTTTTTGACATCCCAATCCATCAAGCAAGCTTCCATAAGCTAGGAAATCAAACTTGAAGCAAGGATCAATGCTAAATACGGTTAGTTCACTCACCTTTGAACTTGTTGTGGTGATGTTGATGTTAGTTATTTTGATGATGTTTGAGTTGGTTTTGATGGGAGGTTTTTATCTATGTTGAGAGATGATTCATTTGGAGTTTGAAAGCATGTGTAGATGGCATAGAAACCTACTAAAATTGATGAGCTAGGGTTGGCATGAGATAGGTTTTGAGTTGGTTTTGGATTCGAAACTAAATGAAATGAATGTAGACAAAGTGTTTGACAAATTGTGTATGAACAAATTGTGTAAAAGAATCCACATCAAAAACTTGAAAGAAATGGACTTAAACTATGTTGGTGATTGTAAGGCTTTATGGAGAAATATGAGAATCCAATGAAATTAAGGTGTTTTAACTATGATTCGATGCTGTTTAGGTGACCTATAATCCTATGAAAATGTTAGAATTGCATTGGTAGCAATTCCATTGTAATGCATTGTAAAGCACCTAAGAAAGGCATATTGAGTTGTCATCAAAAATCAATTCTTTTATATGTTAAAATGACTGGTATGGATAGGTTTGAGTATGTTTAACATTAGGAAAGAAGGAATTAAGTTTTAGAATGAAATTGGTGAAAAAGCCTCCTAAAAATAAATGAAAAAGTGATATTTTTCTTAAATTTCGATATCCAAACGATATCGAAATTCAACAAAATTTTATGAGCGACCACATTGGGAGATAAGAAGAGTGTGTGAGAAAGAATTGGAGAAAAAGGATGCACGGTTTGGGCTGTACATTCAATTCAGATTTGAGAGGTCTAAAACGGTCATTTTGGGTTCCAAGCTTCAATTTATGATGGCAAGCATATGGGAACATCCCTTGGGGGATATATGAAGGATTCATGCAAAGAAATTGGGAATTTGGGGCATGGATCAAAGAGAAATTGAAAGGGTTTAGGAGGATCTCGTTGGGGTGCCAGGTAGGGCCCTCCGGATATGAGTACGGTATGGTTCGGATTGGATCTTGTCAAGTACAGAGAAGAAAAAGCTTGGCATCAACGACGGTTAAGAGAGGTGAGAAGAGAGAAAAACCTAGGCGGCATGCCGGCGATGGATTTAAAGGTTATTTTGAAATTTGAATTGATGTTTGGATTGGTTGTTAACTATTTTGATTGATTTTGTCAATGTTTGAAGTTATTAGTGTTGAACGTGGTTTGATTTTGTGTATCTGTGAACTTGGATTAAGGGTTGAATGATTTTCTTGAGAATGGCAATGGTCCACGCCCTTGTGCTTGTGTTCTGCACTGTTGTTGTTTTGGTTTGGCCCGCGCTGTTGTTTTCCTTCTATCCACGCTGTTGTTGCTTTTGTTTGGTTTGTACTGTTGTTGTTTTGGGTTGGTCTGCACTATTGTTCCTTTGGTCTGTGCCTTCATTGATTTTTTATGCTTTCATGTGCTCTTAGTTCGAGCCTTTCATATGTGTTATCCACGCCTTCATGCGATTGGTCTACCCCTTCATACATGTTGTCCGCGCTTTCATGTACAGATTGTCCACATAATTTTTCCTTGTTGCCCACACCTTTTGTGCATATGGTCCACAGCTTTCAGTTTCATGTTTGTGTCTTTTAATCGTTATAAGCTCATTCTTATTCTTGTTTTCCACTCTATTATTGCGTTTTATCCGTGCCCCATTATTTTGTAGTCCTCACATTAGTGAAAAATTAGTTGATGTTTTCTATTTCTGTTATGTTTTTTGTTGCAATTTGATGTTTATGCCTCATGTTTGTGAATTAAACCAACCATTGTTTCCATCCCTTTCAACAAACGAAACACATATTTAGGGGTAACTCTGGTCTGCCATGATGAATTCCAAATCATCATCATCGTTTATGTCTTGCTTAAATTCTTTTCCACGATTCATCGTAATTGATTTTATATCCATATCATATTTGTCTGAATCATATTGCAACTTCAAGTTCAGAACCATCAATAGTGCTTTATATGATAGCTTCCTAAGCACTCATACATCTTTCATTGAACATTCAACATGTTTGTGGCCACTTTCGAGTGTCTCCTCCCATTGCCCATTATAACATATTATCATTTTGATTTCATCCATTTTCTTGTAACCACACCGCCTGAAAGCGCCGAACACACACCGTAAAGAGGCAGAACACACATCTTGAAAGTATAAAGCACACACCTTGAAGGCACGGAACATACACCCTGAAAGCATGAATCACACACCCTAAAGGTGCGGAACACATGATTGTTGTGCGAAATTGTGTAGTTCTTAACCACCTAATAACAAGCATAATTTCTCATTCTATAAATCATTGTTAATATGCCAACCAAAAACGCAAACTAAAATAAATACAAAAACGAAGTCATTTCCTTTCATACACAATCTCACAAACGCTAACCGAAATACAAACACAAATCTATTTCTTACACAATCCATGCATATAAATGTCCAAAACCAAAATCAATAAACTTAATCTCAGTCTCGTATTTTAAATGACATTCTTACCTCCAACTATTAAGATGACAAGAAGTTAACTTATATATGAAAATAGATGACACTTAACGACGCGTACTTGAGACTAACAACAGTAGAGGAGAGGGAAGGACGGTGAAGGTGAAAGATTAGCACGTTTGGCTGTCAATTATGGCTGACGATGTTGGGGGCTTTTCAGTTCCTATTTAATAATAAAATCTTACAAGTATATAAATCGTATAGATGTGGTATAGCGGTTGCGGGATCATCTCCATAAAGATATAAGAATCGATTACCAAACTAGTCTTAATCGAAAATAAACAAATTAAAAAAAAAAAGTGTACTAGGATTTTGGATTTCACTTAGATATAGAAATTAACTATTAAAGCATTGAAAACTTATCGGTTGTGTTTGTCGCTAGTTTATCACTAATTCTCTCAATACATATCTTCCGATGATGCATCAAACATACTTTCATCTATCAACACCTATCTTCTAATGGCTGTCGAATAAATGAGAGCTCATTAAGTTTAAGATAATCTACAACCTAAATTGGATTGGTATTTTTATGAGATACTTGACTGTTACTCGAACACTCACGGTGACCCAACTGTCACATGAGTAGCCTATTTTCCTTTCTAAACCTAGGATAGGTATTTTATCGAGTATTTTATGTGTTATTCCTTTTGGTCTCAACACACAAGCTCAAATAATGCATATGGTGGCCAATCACACATAAGCATTAAGTTTTATTATTTCTACTCAACATATATAACATCCTTAAACAAATGACAATAAACTCTATTAACATTAAAAATATATATCCATTATTATCCCAACACAATATGAAAATATATGGCTACATACAATGAAATAATTAGAAGAAACACAAGAGAAGTTAAAGAAACAACTAGCCCCTCTCTTCCGAGTTGAAACCGTTACGTCATCTCCTCCGTTCATGTCATGTTTTCTCTCCAAAGTGTGGGGTGTAGGATGTTGGTAGGTGATGTTTTAAAAATGAAATGAAAGTGTATGAGTTGAGAATTAAGGGTGAGAGAATGGGCATGAGAGCTTCATTCTCAACCCCTCAAAACTGGTGAAAATGGTGTGGTTTGGGTGGACACTTGGCTAGCATGCAAGGATGGCAAACTTGTAGATTAAAGCAACTCTAAGGGCAATTATCAATTAAATGGCCAAGTATATATACTAGAATGCATGAAAAATGAAAAAGTGAAGTCAATTATGTGTGTGAGTGGAGTGTTTATGGCAAGAAGAAGAAAAAATGGGAGTTGCACGGCAAGAAGGAGAAGACCAAGGGCAATAGCCACTCCAAGGAGTTTATAAGTGATTTTTGAAGGATTTTAACTCATCTAAGAGGGAAACACAAGCTAGGCACCAAGGTAAAACTTATACCCACTCACTTTAAGAGATTAGTGTGATTTTCTTTTATTTTGATGGATAAAATATATGAAGTCAGGGGCAGCAAGTTGTTCCACGTAATTTCAAGGTGATTTTGTGTCCATTCAAGCTCATTCAAGAAGGGAGAGCAAGCAAACAACAAGACTACATCCATACTAAGTCATTTTAGAGGTTAGTAATGATTTTCTCCTTAATTTTGATGTGAAAATGGATGAGAAATGTGATGTAGGGGCTGTTGTGATTCCATAAATGTTTGTTTGAGATTTTGAGATTAAAATATGGTGAAAATGTGATGAAAGTATCCATGCATAAAGGTTGATGAAAGTTTGAATGAAGATTGATGTTGAATGCATGATTGGTCATGGCTAGGAGGAGTTTTTGATGTTCTAAAATAAATTTTAATTTGATAACATGATATTTGAGGATGTACATGCAAGTGAAAAATATAAAAAATGGATGCATGATGAATATATGCATGTCACGGCCAAGGAATGATTTTATCACTCAAATGGATTTTTGATTTTGTTGACATGAGAATGACATGAAATTGATGTAACTTGAAGCTTGGAAACATGAAAAAATTTGATGGAATGGTTATATGACACACGGCCAAGGGGTGTGTAATTGCCTCAAATTAAATTTTAATGAATTGATAAATTTTTATGCTTCTATATGTGTTAAACAAATGGAAAATGATGTTGAAATGAAACGTGACAATGTGGATTTTAGTGTGATGTGCATTCGGCTATAGGGTGATTAGAATGGTGGATTTTTATTTTGAATGATGTGAATGATCTTATGAGGTAAATGGATGGTGGAATTAACTTAGAAATGGATGAAAACTCAATTGATGATGAGTTATGGTTAGGTTCGGCCATAAGGTGCAATTTTGAGTTATTGTAGAATTTTGATTGAAATGACATGAAATTGGCATTGTTTTATGAATGTTGGATGTAAATGTGGCATGAAAAATAACTAAAATTTGAATGGAATGAATATGCGAAAAAAAAAAAAAGAAAGGAAAAAAAATAGTGTTGTCGCAACTAGAATAAGACTTTTCGAAGAGTTTCCGTAGTCATACGAATATTGTGACTTGATGCGTTGGTATAAATGTGATGTACTTAAATTGCATGCGAATCAAAATTGTTTACGAAATTCCCTAAGACTAGAATTATAACTACGTAGGTAACGAGGACCCGACGAAACTCGCATAAGACGACGAAAAAACAAAAAAAAAAAAAAAAAAAGGAAGCTAAAGGAAAATAGGTGAGTGTTCTTTTAAAGTATTTTATGTGAATGATTTTATAAAATGTTTTATGCAATTGTTTTATGATTAAATGAGTAATTATGAAATGTATAATTATATGCCATGAAATGCTTTATATGAAATTTCACTCAAATGAAAATGTTATGAAAGCTTTATGCATGAATTTATGAAACGCTTACAAAATGAAAATTATGAAAATGAAAGGCAACGGAAAGAAAATGTTTTTATTAGCCTATGGCACGCCTTCTAGGTATCTCAATGAGTTGTACCCAATGATGAGTACCCTAAAGACGTGCATAGTAGTGTCAACGGTGTCTGTCACTAACTAAACTAACAATAGGAAATAACCGCAAAAAGGGACTGAGTCAGTTAATCCAGTCAGTGTGTCAACCAAGCACATATAAAGGTATATAATGGCTAGCTTCCTGTAGCGATGAGGTTTTCCGTTACGTGGGATCGGACAAATGACCTAAGCGATGAGTAATGCCACTAAGAGCAATAGGAAATTCTGCTCTGTCATATACCTAGGGTGCCAAGTGATATCTAGACAATGGTGGTTGATTTATTATATGCAAATGATTTTAATAAATTAAGTACCACCACTCATGATTTATGATATGTATGAAATGTATATGCTGCTTTATTTATTTATTCTTAATACGCATGATTATTCTATTATCAAATGTTATATATATATATATATATGCATGTTACAGTTAAGGTTTCAATTTCACAATCTCTTTTTATATGGCATATTTATCTTAAACAGTTGCAATATATTTAATAAACTTTTTAGGGAGGTATTTTCCTAAAGTAGTTTGGTTAAAGAATTTAACACTCATTGAGCTTATTAGCTCATTCTTTACTTTATTTTTTTCCAAAACAAAACCTCCCCAGGTGCTACAGCTTCAGAAACCCCTACCATAGACTAGTGAGAGCGTCAGGTGCAGCTGCATTGAAATTGTAATCTTTTGTGTTTGATCATGAATGTGCATCACTTTTGGACTTTTTAAACTTTGAATTGACATTAAATTGAACTTTTGTAATTCATGCATATTCATGAAACGCAATGTTTTAAGTTCTTCTTTTGAAATCCTATAAACTGTTTTGTGGTTGTTTGTGGATTGGAAATGAAGGCTTGAGGCCTAGTAGTTGAGAAAAATAATTGTTATAAAAGTGTACAGGTTTTACTTGATTTTTTTACAAGTGGGATTTTCAGAAATGCAGCCGTTATGCTGCCAAAATTTTTATAATCATATTTTGTAAAAGTATTTAAAAAGCGAAAAAAAAAAAAATTCCACCGAATTCTACACCATTCGAAAACTTAGTTCATCAACATCACCAACAACTCACTTCATCAATCACACTCAATTTGCCACCAGCGACGAGTTGAAAGGAAAAGACAGCAGCTACAACTTAAAGATATTGACGACACGAAGAGAGAGAGAAGAATACTTGAATCGGTAAAAAGGAAGATGGTTGGTAATGCGAAGAAGAGAGGAGGAGAGAGAATGAGATTTGAAATAGTCTGCAACGATGAAAAGGACTGGCTTCGGTGATGATAACGGTGGTGACGATGACAATAGCTCACTTGAACAGCAAAGGTGACGATGTATTAGAGAAAGAAGAAGGATGAGAAAAGAGAAAAGAGAGAGAGAGAGAAAATATGGGAAAGAGAGAGAAAATGAGGGCTTTAAGAGTTATTTGATCGCGTAGTGAGTGGTGAGCTTTAAATAGGATAAGGATAATTTTGCAAGGACCCCTAACATTTATAAAAATATCAGATTATGCTTTCAGACTTCAAAAATTATAATTTCTCTCTCAAACAATGTTTTTCGAGTACTCGCCCAGTTATCGATTAGTCGCTACTCACTAGGACACCGGTCGAGTAAAGAGTAGCAAGTTTTGAAACCTTGATTCATCAACATGATCTCCCACAGTCTTCAACATCATTAACAACGTCACAAAATCATCAATCTCATCATCTCCTATAACAACAACATCAATAACAATATTAAGAACAACAACATCAAAACGGTTTATCAAAGACAAAAATTACAAAACAGGGGGGGCTGATGACCAACCCAGATGAAGCATCTGGGTTTGATCAAACCTAGAACCTCTCTGGTTCTGGGTTCGACCTAAACTTAATAGAAACCAAATTTAAAAAAAAAAAAAAAAAAAACAATTCAAATCCTTCAATCTTCAACATAATAACCCAGATCTTCAACATCCTTAGCCACCATCGCAATCACTTGTTGCACCAACCATTAACAATCACACTCAATCTGAAAATCATCAACACCCAATCACTTGTTCAACAATCCGTGCAATCACTATTCAATAATCCACACAAAATCGTCAACACCCAATCAATTCATACATCATCAACAATCACTTATTGCTTGATAACCTCTAATTTCCCTAAAGCAACAACTTTTACAGCATAAACAATCACAAACACAGACAACAATGACAAAGTCAAAAGCAAGCTTTTTACAAATAACAAAGGTGGGAGCGATAACGATTTCTTTGACGACAGTAATGATTTCCATATCAAAGAAAAAAATGAAATCCATTGGTTAATAATTTTAAAATTAACTTGTTTTTTTTCTAGGAAAAAAAAAACTTGTTTTGTTTTTTAAATAAATATTTTTAATGATTGTATGGAGGATGGATGGAACATTAATCACATTTTTTTTTCTTGAGTTGATTTTTTTTCCTGATTTTTTTAATTATTGTTTAATTTTACAAAAATAATCAGATTTTTTCAAAAAAAAAAATAATAATCATATTATTAAATACATGTCGGTTTTTATTGAGCAAATGATATGTAATATTTTGATTTTATTAGGGTAAAACAGTCATTTTAAGTTATGAAAGACAATTGAGTCTTTTTTATTTTTCTATTTAGTTTGACTATCAGTTAACTAATTGTTTGAACTTTTTTAAAGAGTTTTGAAAAATTTAGGAATGATAATAGTTGTTTTCAAAAAGAAATTTAAAAACCTAATATTTTTCGAAATCTCGAAAACTAAAATTAAAAAATTAGAAGTTTAATTAATTGTAAGGGATTTTGGTTAGGTTTGATTTGGTATTTCATTAAAAATCGAGGCATCATTTGTAATTCTCCTAACGAGGGAAAGTCGAAAGCAGTTTGTGGGTCTGAAGTGTGCACCCAGGTTGAGAGGGTTTTGAGATGGTTGAATGAGTAAGTGCAACAAATTGAAAAAGCTTTGATTTGAAACTGATGGCTGAAAAAGAAGTAGAAGTTGAAGAAGAAGAAGAGGAGATGGAGAGAGACATGAAGCCATGGGAACAGCACTCCAAAGTTATAAGCATTCCTCGCTTCGATTACAACGCCCCTTCTTCCATTCTTCAACGCTCCCATTCTGGCTTCCTCATCACCTCCACCATCAGTCAGTATATACATTCACTTCACTCCTCTCTTTTGTCTTTATCTCCTTCTTTTGTTGATTTTTGATTATTCGTTTTTCGTGTACTAGAGAGGGAGAAAAGTGCCACAAGAGAAGCTATCTCCATTCTTCATCAGGTTTCTCTCTTTTTGAAATTTTTGCTCGCTTTTTATGAATTTTGATACAATTTGATCATTTTGTGTTGATAATCAACTGTCAATCACACTTATATCTATTTTCCTTTTTCTTTAAGTTGTCAAATCACAGAAAATTTTTGCACCACATTTATGTTATTTGAAGTTCAGAGTTCTTGATAGGTATTAAAAAAATGTTGGTCAGCTTAGTTGATTTGAAAATCTTCCATAGAATGCTAAGAAAGTGTATCATGTTGATGTCAGTGTCTCATTCCAATAAAAATATGATACGTTATATTTCTTTTTCCTAAAAAATCAATGTTGGTGTCTTTTCTCAATTACGAGAAAATTTTTATTAAAAAGTTGTCATATATCACGTGATTATTGGAAAGTCACACCAACATTAATTTTTCAAAAAAAATGAATGTCATGTATCACGTTGACATTAGAATGGCACACCAATTAAGCGTCTCATGGAAGATTTTCTCGGAAGTAGGGTGAAATTCATATTGTTCTGGGTTTAATTTATATTGCTTGTTGTGAAGCAAGCATGATTAAGACATCTATACTCATATTCATGGGTCTTTGAGATTGTTGTAGTATGTTGGGTCATACAACAGTGATCGCTCCGGAAGTTTGGAAAGCCCTGATGAAAATGGAGGCACAAAGAGAAGGAAAATATGCACTGATGAAACAGGGGATAAACGTGTTGACGGTGTGGAAAGCAGGGGCACTAAAGAGGAGGCAGGTAGTATGTTTTGTCCGGAAAGAGTGGAAGTTTACTTTTGGATAGATATTCTCAAAGACATTGGGCTTCATGTTTTGTGAAAATATAACTCATATACTTCCTGATGGTAGGTACCCTTCCAAGAGATGACTGTCTATCCTGTGAGAAGAAGGATACAAATGCAAGAAGAGATCATCTTATGTCACTGGTTAAGCTGACTCGGAGTGGTCTGGTTCTCCTTACATTCCCAGGAGAAAAATCTCCTGACACTGTTAATATCGTGGCAAACATCTTTCAATCATTGGATTCTGGGAGTTTAAAGTCTCCACTGTAAGTTGTTTCCCTGTCAGTTGCTAACATTTCTTCAGTTGGAATCAGTTTAAAAACAGTAATTTTTCAATGTGATTTATATTTTTGCTCTTATTTTCTGTTTTCTTGTGCACAGTTTTGCCAAAATCATGCTCCAATTCCATAAGATGTAATTTTTATACACTCTTCTTCAAGCAAAATCAATTAATAAACATTTTTTTTTGTATCAAAGATTTCCTTGCTTTTATGTTTAAGATAGCATAATTCAATATAAAAGGTTTTTAGGTGATGGAAACCTCACTTCCTGTCTTCATGAGATATTATTTTGTGTCAGATACATGCTAGAGTCAGATTACACTCATGGCTTCTGGATTTTTTCGCTTTTGATACAAATGGCACAAATTCTTGCAAACAGGTGTTAAGAGATATGTAAAAGATAAGGTTGTACTTTGTGACTTGTAAATATTAAAATACATTTTGGTATCCTTTAATCTGTATAGCCTTGTGTGCGCATTGAGAGTTGTGTCAATATCATGCAGAGTATAAAGAAATTGTTAAATGTGCTTAAACTTTTTAACAATGCTTGTCATGCAATTTGTTTTATTATTTGGATAGACACATGATAAGATGGTTATGGCAATTTTAAGGCTCTTGTTGACATCTTTCTAGTTGCCTTTGTATGATCGGGATGCTAATAAAATGTTAGATAAAAGTTTTTGCTCTCGAGTAATATCGTTTCACTAGTGAGATCAGCACACGCTAATCAATTGGGAACTTTTCAGTGATCAAGCAAGGTCCCAAGAGTAAGTACTTTGATATATCATTACAGGTATTATTTTTAAAATTCATGTGACTTATTCATACAACAGCAAATGGATAAATTTGATTAAGTTTGGAAGATCTTTGCAGAAAGAGAATCAAATATCAATTGAAATAATTAGTTTGGCATGAAACTGCTACGTTTTGGATGAGACTTGAGAGTATACTGGCCTTTGGAAAAAGGTTTTATGCCCACACTTGTTCATGGTTATATGCATGAAAAAAGTGGTTTTTTGATGTGGTTGATTGAGGAGAGCAAATCTTTGGTACAAATCACTTCATAAGATCTGTTGTTGGTGAAACCTGATGTATATCAGGTGTATTGTAAGTTAGTCTGTAAGAAAGAATGGAGAAAATTGTTTGGGCATCCAATGGATTGGATAAAACCTATTACAAAACAAGGTCCTCAGTTGTTTAAATTACTTTTTCACTGAAATGTGTGCCTAACGATTGATTGTTGCTGGAGTTTGAGAGTAATTGTTATCAATAGATAATTAGATACTGTAACAGCAGTGCAATAGGACTTTGACCTTCTCTTATCAGTAAAATATTTATGAGCTCATAAAAACTCAAGTTTACTTAATTTAGCGATGCTTAGTTTCACTTAGTTTTTCCCTTAGATTTGGAAATCAAACTATGCTTCTATCCTGCTTCTCTGTAGATTTTCATCTGCATCAAAATGTTGGCTGGTGATGCTAGGGCTTTCTAGATTTCTCGTAACTCTGAATTTGCTCTTTATGGAGCCATTTTGTTATCAGACACCCAGACAGACAAAAGGGAAAGAATAAATCAAGACAAAAAAAACTAGCTACTCAATCCAAAGTCACTACTGAAAGACCAGGAATTTGATGGGGATTGGGTTAATATTCATTCAGGTTTGGCACTGTCAATTTCATTTTAGGTTATTTTAGACATGCTAGGTTTAATGACATGGCAGCATAGAATAGAAATCACTCTTAAACCTCGGTTGATTTGTACTGATTATGATTGATGGGATGATTTTTTTTTTTTTTTTTTTTGAACATGGGATGATTTTTTAACTCAGAATAATCAATAATATCAAATTCTGTCGTCCTGCATCGACTAATTAATACAAGAGAAAATGCTACATCCTCTATTCAAGGAGGATAAATGTGTCTGGATATTGTAATGATTTAGAAGGATATAACTCTTACAGAATTGGTGAAAAAGGGTATATTGATATCAAACCGCTTCAACTGCCTGTAAAATATGGACAGTTTTTTATATAGCAAATTATAAGACTCTATATAAGAGAATCATTTTTGTTGATTTTCACTGATTTCTGATGCACCTTTAAGATGAAACTTGTTTCCTGACTGTAATTGTGCTGTGTTCAAAATAATGCATATTCAGATTTGAATATAATCTATTCAACTGATCGTTTTTCTATTTATATTTGTAATTTTAATACATTTTCTCCCTGAACCTGTTGGTTTTTGTTGATGTCAATATGTACAGCATATCTGTGTTTGTTTTAGGTTACGTGTTATGTTTTATTTTCTGGAATTTAAGGTCACTATTCCTTTTGACTGAATTTTGAGTGATATGGCGTTCCTTTGATACAGCTGGTGTCATCGGGTTTTCCCTATCCAGGCTACCTGTAATTTGAAGGAGAGAGACCTTCAAGCTACTGTGTCTAAGCTTGTTCTTCAATTTGTGAATGATAAACAGAACAAACTTTCATGGCCTGTTAAGGTACATCTAGTAGTTACTGCTCATTTAACCAGTCATCTATGAAGTGCATCCATATAAGAGCTATAAGTTTCATACAAACTGTCATCAACCAATCTTTCAATACAATTTCTGCATTTGTAGGGTTTAAATCCACCACCATTTGGGTCAAAATCATAAACAATTAAGTCATCTGAAGAATTTTTTTCCATTTAAAAAATTTTCAATACATAGGAAATTAGGAACAAAAGGTATTAGAAAAGTTAAATTGTAGTTGTTACAAAATAACAGTGTCCTTATATGAGTTCTGCTCAAGCTTCCTTTTTCTTTCTTTTACTTGTTATGTGGCATAATTTGAAGGGCTTATATATAATAAATTAAATGAATTCATGCTGAAATTTGATGCTGAGGGATCTCAGAAATTTCTTTTTAGATGAATTAGAAACTTGATTTTGTTGTTATGCATCTTCTTGCTCTCTCTTTCTTTGTGTCTGGATGAGTGGGTAAATTTCATTTGCATTAAATTTGTGGAACCACCAAAGTTGTTTGGTAGGAGTGGTTATGAGGTGCTAATATACCTATCCGAACCTTGTAGTTTGCAGTGGGGTATAACAGAAGAGGTTTTGAAGAGACACAGATAAAAATTTCAAAAGATGCATTAAGGGATTCTGATCAATTGGCTTTATTGGACCGCAACAAATGCTTCGGTATTGTGGCTGCTGCAGTTAAAGATGCTGTATCAGATTCAGCAGTGGACCTCAAATCTCCAGAGGTAAAAATAGAATAATAACTACTAGTTTCTACGTATTGCTTGAATTCTATAACTGCTTCGTTTTGACTATAACAACCAAGTTTCAGCTTTCTGTTCTAGTTGAGTTGCTACCCCTTTCTGGAGTACCCAATGAGTCATTGGTAGTTGCTGTCTCAGTACTTCCAAAGAACCTTGTTAGTACAAAGCCACGGCTCTGCGTTAGAGCATTGGTTTCTGATACCAAGGCAAAGAATGGGCGGACTTAAATAGTAATCTGATGTCAGGGGAACATTTTTGCTCGATAAAGGGGTTACAGAATCAGAAACAAAAATCCTAAGGTCTGTCTTTTAGCTATCGGTGTCCTTCAGTTCTTTACGCTCCCAACAGAAGTTAAGTGGGACTATATTGATCTCTGTACAGGTATAAAAATTGTGTGGTTTTGATGCTTTTATGTCGGAATTTTAGCAGAAGTGTCTTCTGCAGGGTGCGAGCTTGGTCTGGTTTGTCTTAAATTGGTTAATGAGACCTTTACATGGGTTATTAGCATTGTTTGTGTTGCTTTGCTTTAATATTTTCTAGTAGTTTTGTGAACTGTCAACTCTTTTTGCTCCTGCAAGTTATTGTGTTGTGCATTCCTTGATAAATTGAGCCTTCTGTTTGATAGTTCTAGTTGCTCTCCAGCTGATATTGAAATCGCTTTAGCTTTTGAATCAGAAAAAATAATAAAAATAATAATAATCATCATCATCATCATCATTCGCTCTAGCTTTTGAATCGGAAAAACTAATAAAAATAATAATAATAATAATAATCATCATCATCATCACTTTAGCTTTTTATTGATCAAAGTAGTTATATATATACATCATCATCATCATCGCTTTAGCTTTTTATTGATCAAAGTATATATATATATTTTGATTTACAAAAGTAATTTGATTTGCATGTCACCCCTTGGCAAGAGTGGTTGAGTATTTCCCTTGATCTTAAGAGATTAAGAGTTCAAGTCTCACTTTTGTTTTAATTCACAAAATGTGGATGATTTTCTCTGACTTTATTTCCCCCCATCATAAAATTAAGAAAATAAAATAAAAAATCATTTCGCTTGATCTGAAAAACATATATCATTGTAAGATGTGTTTTGGTTGATAGGATAGAATTGAGTTCAGAGTGAAATGGGTATTCAAATAAACATTTGCTGTTAAGATGCAAATATTTATTATTTATTTATATTATTTAAAATTTTGAATTTGTTATTAAATGGTGGAACACTACTCTTGGAAGAGTAGTATTAAAGTTCGGAAGTAACTAGATTTTTTATTAATGAGGGCACAGTTATTCAAATAATTTTAAGTGAATATTATTATGTCTAGTAATGTAGTAAACAAATCATGCTTTATTTAGTATGTTTGTAAATTAATAAAATCATAAGGTAAAAGGCGTTTGTAATATGAAATAGAATTTTCTTAGTGAGTTTGGAGCCTTGGAGTGGGAAAAATGATTACCGTATTGGATTTGCTTCAATAGTCAATACCAATAGTGACTCAATCTTTCATGGGATTTGTGTAACCCATTTCACCATGTGTTGTAGTTGAATTGGAGTCTCCTTCATTACTTTTATCATTCCCTTTCTTCTATTTCTCTATTTTTTTTTTAAATGTTATAACTATTTTGATTTATAACATAATTTATGATATTATATTTTATTTAAACAATATTATTTTAACTATTAATATGTTAATAAATAATAATTTTTATTTTGGCATATAATGATTTATAATAATTTTATTTTAGTAATATATAATATAACTTTTATTTTATTTAAAATTAAATTAAATAACTTTATTTTAATAAAAAATATTTCAAATCATTATACATAAATTAAAGTTCTATTTGTAATATATATATAATAATCATAAAATGATTTATAATAACTTTATTTTAAAAATTGAAAAATACACTATTACATTAAAAAAAAAAATTGTTTAATCTAATCTAATTGCATAGTGCACCAAACAGAAAATTATACTATATCTATTGACGTTAAAAATCAACCAACTCATGAATTAATATAAAATTGAATGTATTTGATGAACAATTAGGAGTAATGATTGTGTAATTAAGGCGTAAATAAAAATAAATCAAAAACAAAAATTTTTAACGTGATTCGACTTTATGAAATGACGTTTACATCCACAGTTATGTCACACTTGCGGGAGAAGGCAAAGAACTAAGGTTTTTAAAATAATCATATTGTTACTTATGCTAAAGAAATAATCTACTCTAAGGTTAATCTTGCTACTGTTTGGCTAATTTTATGGTTGAAATTATTACAATATGCAAATGTCTGGTAAATTTGAAGTAGCTGTTATGAATTTATATGAAGTTCAAATAAACACAAATAAAGTATTATAATTTCTACTTTTGGTACAATTATAATTGTATATAATTAAGGATGGAATATAAATGTTATTATATTTAAATTAATGAGGCTAATTTGGTCGTCTAAAAGATTCATTAAATTCTTAAATAGATTATTTCATAATTATTTTTCAAAAATAATCCCTTGCCTTCTTCTTAAAATTACTGTTAAATCTACCCAAATTATTACATAATCAATTTTGAAAACTTTACTAAATACTATTTTCATGTCCAAATTATTAAAAATTAGATTTCAACTTATCAAAACAATATCAAATAACACATTTTTTGTATGGGTAACACCTTATAAACACTTTTAAACTTATAATAATTAACACTAATGTTGATGAAATAAAAGCCACAAACTGAATATATCCTAAAATTTATCATAGCCTTCAATTATATATCATATTAATAAAGAAAGACCACATCAGGGTGGTCATGTTGCATGCTATGGGCAAACCTAGAATTTGTATTAGATCGTTGAACTAAAATACTATTCATGTAAACATCATAAACATACCAAAGTATTAATACTTCTATTAATTAAATTTAAGGATTTGCATACTAATATAACAGTATCTTCAATACTCTCATGAACTGTATGTTAAAAAAGATATATATCATATCATTAATGTCAGGAGATTTACTTCCGACATGGCATAGATATCACTTGATAGACAATCAAATTAAAAAATTATTCTCCAATGCTTCTATATATTTCCATTTAATGTTTCCATATATTTCTGTTTAATGCTTCCATATCTTCTATTTAATACTTAATTTGTTGACATGACTGTTTAACACACCTTCTGAAAATAGATAGTTATATTGACAATGTCTTTTTTTTTTTTCATCTCAACTTGACATTAATGAGTGATAATTGCACTGGAGAGGTTATTTTAACTCAATATCAATTCATTATATGTGTCATATAAATTTTTTACAATCTATAAAAACATTAGATATGCTCTAAACACTCATAAATATATCAACTATTACCTATATTTAAACGACATTAATTAGATTTATTTTAAAACAAAATTTCTATCTTTATTCTTTCCTTATTTCTCTTGAGGGTTGAAGCTACCAAATTTTTCGTAAAGAATGAGACTTATTTGTATTTTAAGCAATCTTTATAGTTTAAATGAATAAAAAAATAAAATTTGAAAACAGTGTTTTGCATTTAAAAAAATATATAAAAAAAAATCATTTTATATATGTAAAATTCATAAACTTGTTTTTCATATTTTCTTTTAGAAATATTTATGTATTTTTTTTGGTTAACTTAAAATTAAAAAAGAAAAATTATTTCAAGTTTTAAAAGTAAACAAATTGTTTTACTAATATGTGTTTATTCTTCTTTGTAATTTTATTTAAGTATAATTTTATCATATAAATATATTTCATAAAAATGAGTGTTTATATCTATCACATGTCAATCTCAATTTTTAAATGCTATAGTTGGACTTTTTCCTATCAACTTAAGTTTTTGGTTCTGGTGATAATTAACATGGTAACAGAATTTGGAGATTTAAAAACTTTTAGATTTTGTGGTAACTACCAATATCACTTTTATGGATGACAATAAGTAATAACTGATGCGAACCCCGTATATATCGATACTGACACCCACGATCAAATTGAAACACAACCCCAAGAAAGATAATTCATATTTAAAGAAATCTTTGACCCGTTGATTAGCGAATCAAGAACCAAAGATATAACGATGCCACTCCCAAGAAAGAGATGAGAATGTGGGAGATAAATCATGGTTTCGATCGCCACAAGCAAAACTTGATAAGATCACATGTTCAACAATGAACAAAAGAGAAACAAATCTCTCAATTACTTTATTCCATCAACAACTCCCTGAAAATTTAGGTTTAATAAGTCTTATATAGGCATACAATCCTAAACCTTATTGGAAACTAAGTAAAATCCTATTTTTAATTGACTATGACTCTAACTTTGACTCTGACTTTGACTTTGACTTTTGACTTTGACTATGACTATTTCCTAAACACACCCATGTTAGGCTTTTAATTTAAATAAATGACTCAAACCTATAATTAAAAGCCTAATAAATTAAACAATCCCCATAATACAAATTAACTCCAAATTAATTAAAACCCAATTAACTTCAGTTTGCTTCCAATTGTCTTTAATTAGCGTTCAAAGCCTTCAAGATTAAGTCCAATTGTCTCGTTGTCCAATTGTCTCATTGTCCTCCATGATTGCTATCTTGGTTTCCATCAATAACTCCATTCAAATATCAATAGCAAGCGACCAACAAATACCCATATTTAACTTGAATATTGTCATATGCCATTTTTTAACAAAACTTAAAAAATAATGATAATAATAATCACTAAGATACTAACTTTATTTTTTAATTGAAATTGATTAATTACAAATTATAAAAATACCTTTGATTAAATGATATACTTCATAAGCATTTTTTAATAAGAGGTATAAAAGACTTTTTAATTTAGAAAATAAAATGGGAATAAGATTCCCAAATGGAGTAAGAGAAATAGAATTCTCATTCCACAACACTACAACAATTTCATTCCCCATTACATATTGATTTTAGAGCAATTAAATACCAACAATCATTTTCATTTCTTAATCGAGAAGTAAATACATCATTATTAGTGAGCATAAATAAACTAATATAGGAACATATATGTGGTCTTTATTAGCCAACGACTAGTTGGACTACGGCTTAAAAGGACGAGATTGACATTTGGATCCACCGGATCGATTATCTTATATATTATTGGAATGGTAATATTAGCACATGGAGCAAACTACCATATGTACATGCTTTGTAAATAAATTCAATCATTAATTAAAGTTTTAAATCCCAACAGAATCCCTATTCCGACTATCATATGTATATGCTTTGTAAATAAATTCAATCATTAATTAAAGTTTTTAAACCCCAACAGAATCCGTATTCCCTATTCTTCATATACCGATATTTAACATAAGAAATTAATGTAAAAATATATATCTATTACGTCCAGTCTAACCAAAATGTGGAGCTCCTAACAAGGCCTAATAACTCTTTAAAAAAAGTGTAGACCAAAACAAGGCACTGAAAAATAAAAAACAAAAGACAATGAACTGAAGTAAATAAAGAGTAAAACAAAAAGATGGATTATGTTTCTTTACAATGCTTGCATGCACTTAGGTACCACATAGCGCAATGGACAAATCTAAGTTGACATTGTATCTCCCAGCAGAACCAAAGCAGTCTTTGAAGTTAGACCTATTGTATGACGAAACTGCCTCACTGATCTCACTTATAGAAGACACGTTACTTCTCTGCGAGAACGGATGATGAAGAGAGAGCGAGAGAGACAGTTCTTCTTCCCTTACATTCTTCTTGTGTTTATGCTTTCGTTCATGTAAGCCATTTCGTTCTTGTTCTAAGTTAGCAACCTGAAATCAAACGATAAACAAAAATTATAGATGTTAGTTACCAACAGACCCAAAAGCTTAAACTAATAAAAAATGATTCAACTATAGTATTTGAAACTTAAGATTAACACGTGACACGTCCCATCACATATAACATGGACACATGACAGATGTCAAACACATGCTAAACGCTCCCTATCATATAATATATGTAACAAGAAGATTTTCAAATAAAGGGAGAAAAGAAGGATCAATAGACATTGTACACAAGAATGACTAATGTATTTAATTTAAGAAAAGTAATATATCACAGTATATTATTATTATTATTATTATTATTATTTTAGTACGATGCATAAGGAACCAGGTAATTAAGATGGGTGATGGATATGAATCAATGGAGCGACCATCTTGGTGCAAAAAGCAAATCATTATATATGTATTGATCTAATGTCAAAACGGCAATAATAATGAACTGCAAAATCTAAGAGGGGGTAGCCCTTACTATTGAATAATGGGGTAGTCCTACCACTGAAAACTATAAAAGGAGTGTTGGTTTAAAAAGAGTAGTGTCTGTTTCAATGCAATAAAGACACATTTTGAATTTTCTCTTTGGACCCTCCTCCCCCAAGGGGTCCCCCATTTTTATTTAACAACTACATTGGACCACTCAAATGCTAGAATTTCTTTCAACACTAATACATTATGACTTTCACGAAGCAAAATGAATCATTAAACAAAACTATATAATCTATGGCTAAAAATACAAATTCATGTTGTAACTTTCCTTAACATGCATACAATGATAAGATCTTGAATGGGATGGCCCCATCGTGACCATTCCACTCAGAGATAACATATGGTATGGATACCAATCACCATTTCCACATGCCATTCTGTGAGTGGGTGAAAAAAAATGAGCCGGTCCTACCGAGATTTTTTCCGTTACATAATTATATGTAACACCAGAAAATAATACAGAAAAAAAGGTTATTTTCTATAACTAATTACAGCAGCTCGTAAAAGCAGAAAATGTGCAGTGAACAAAGTACTTTTGCTGAGAAATCATACATACACCCTAATAGGTAGGGGTAGAGCCCTAGCTATATTCCCAAAAGTTTTCCAAGCAGTGGCGTGAAAATGAAAATACACTGCGGAGGCGACGAAAGTTGATCTAAAAAGCATGGATATTCCATGCATCCAGCGGTCATAGAAGAAGATACAAAGAAAAGAAAGGACCAACCCCGTATATATATATATATGTATATATACATGACTTGGTTGTGAACTATTCCAAGAAAAGTTAATAACAAAAACCAACATTACACTCAACCCCATCAGAAAAAGCTGGCAAAAAAGAAATGAGAGAGAGAGATTTAAAAGTGTGCGTGTGTGTGTACCTTAAGGACATCAGATTCTGGCAGTGAATATTGGAAAGGGTTTAGGTTGAGAGTGAAGGGTGTGGATGGAGGCTGAGAATAGGTCTGCTCGTATCTGATCAAAGCCCCACCAACATAATCTTCCTTTATTCGCTGCTTTTGATCATCACTAGGCAGCTTGGTATGCTTCAGATAATCATCAAGACGGTACGGATTGGATACTGTCTCACATATTCCTTGGCTGCATTGCAGGTTCTGAGCAGAGATTGAACTCCTGGTGGTCTCGATTCTAGCTCTGATAGGATAAATCAAAACAAAAAGAATTTCAAGAAAAAGCAAAGAGCTTTGAAAGGAAAAGATCATCTCATCTCATCTCATCTACTAATATGCAATAAATCTTCTTTAGTTTCCTCTTGGTATGCGTAAACAAATACTGACCTTTTCGAAGGAAGAGGAGTGGTGTAAATGCATTGAGAATCTGATTCTTTAAAGGGTTCTGAAGATGGCTGCCTATAACCCACTTCATGATCAACACGCTCTAAAGATTGTCTTCTTTTTTCTGTCAAGCAAACTAATGAGAAAACAGAAGTGCATATTCTCGATGATAATGCATGCAATTAACCAAGAGGAGAAAAGGGTACCTCTGAAAAGGAGGAAAAAGTTGTAAAGGCATTTAACATGAGAAACAGCTAGCTACAGTGGATACATCGATTAAATATGGATATGCGGGTTTTTCATGAGAAAGTGCCAATATTAGATTCATTTTGAAAACATTTGTTATCATGTGTTGGTGAATGCGAAAGGGAATACACAATAAATGAAGTGATGCAGCTAGTTGTATCATTTCCAAACGAGTGTAAAAATGTCAGGTGGATGATATTTGATTTCAAACCAATAGAGGAAAGTCCAACATAGAGAAAAACCCTGCCTTTAATGCATCCTATGCAAAAAACTATGCTGGATCATGACATTCTAAAATGAGAAACAAAACTTAAGATGAAGAAAAATTGCATGTAAGAGGGTAAAGGCTCTGAAATCATACCTTGTCTGCCCAAGTCACCCCTCATGCTTCTATACATCTGGTGAGAAATTAATATGAACAATATTTTAAACATGGGGTTTTCAAAAAGGACAAAAGAGAGATGAAAAGAAGAGAAACCAACCTGGAGGTGGCTCTTGACATGTGAGATGGTAAGTCCTTTCACATCCATCAACTGAAGAACAAGTTTAGGAGTAGCTTCTACAAAAGAAACACTTTTTATTAATTGTCAACAAAACAAAGAACAACTCTCTTCATAAGGGCAGCCAACGAGAAAGAGAGAGAGAGAGAGAGAGAGAGATGGATAGATACTCACTGTCATGGCCACCTAGCCTTTCAATGGCGTCAACAAAACAGTGATGCAGCTCAGGAGTCCATCTCAAACGAGGCACCTTTGATCTTATATACTGCCTAACAGCCCCACTCCTCCCACAACTTCCCATCTCTTCTTCTTCAAACAAAATATATATAATAACAAAGAGAAAAAAAAAAAAAAAAGGACCTGTGTGTAGTAGTGCTTTGTGATATATGTTTATGTCTCTCAATCTTGTTGGAATTGTGTCTAGGTTTAAAGCAACAATATACGCAGTTTTTGCAAAGGCCAACCGAGAGAGAGAGAGAGAGAGAGAAGAGATCACGAGAGAAGGAAGAGACGAAGCTGTAAATTCCTAAAGGAGGACTGATAATACCTGCCCACTGCTGCTTTGTTCTGTTTCTATACTGTCCTGCACACACACACAGAGATGAGAGAGAGAGAGAGTTTTCAAACGATTGAAAATTCTCATCACGAGTTTCTGATCTGCTTCATCAAAATCATTACCCCTGCCTATTGCTACTATTAACCTCCCAACTGCCTTGCTTTGACCTTTGTTTCTGCCTCCCTCTCTCTCTCTCTCTCTAATAAAAAAAAAGAAACATTTCTCTAATAAGCCAACGTTGTCATCATCACTACATGCCCATGAATATTTTTTTATTTTTGTTTTTATTCCCCCATCACTACATTACACTTTCACACTCTTCTCTAGCTATTGCTCCCCACCCTTTTTGACTGTGTTACTACAACGGGGCACTTGTTTCTTTCTTATTGTTATTTTTTTTCCTATTGCCTATTTGCCCTCTCCACTCCTTTGTTTATAAATGGGAATATCTTCTATCAGATCCGGAGGTAAAGTCTTTGAATTATTTTCCAATTATGTCAATCTCACATAAAGTCATAACAGCCATTATATTTTGCCTTCTTCAATTTAGCATAGATTATTATTACTTTATTGATTGAATAAGAATACCTTTTAATAATAATTTTTCAATATTTTTTAATAATAATACGTATCATTAATCCTGAATATTGTTGTTAATAGATAATTTATAAAGTACTAATAAAAGACTTCTCACATCTATCGGTATAAATTAAACGAGAGTTACACAAGGCAGGATGAAAGAGGGTAGTGTTTCATAACAATAATTCTTAACTAGACCTTAAATATTGTTTTTGACTAAGCTTTTATTAGGGTATTTTAAAAAATAAGAGAAAATTACGTAAATAATTTTTTTGAGGTCAACGTTAAGAAACAATCCTTTTTTGAAATTTTCTAATTTTACTAAATATATTTTTATCTAAAAACAATTTTTCTTGTAAAATTTTAAAAAAATAATTAGTGTTTAACTTGGACTTATAAAAAGGGTTATTGATTTAAAAAAAAATAAAACTAAAAAACTAAGGGCTTTTAGTTTTGGTGACATGGGCTTTCCAAAATTCTTTCCAAAAAATAATCCATATATCTAAGAAACAAATGAAAAAAAAAAAATTGATTGGGTACTGTAGGTGTTTAAAAGTCAGTTTTGCCCTTCTTGGTTGGAGACTTGTAGTCCAAGTTTAGGGTTTGGCCTAGAAAGAGCTGATCAAAGGAGGGGGCTGCCCAAATTCCAGACCAGAAATATCCCATTCGTGAAGAAGCAGAAACCCAATAACTCGCCGAGTTAAAACCTTCAACTACGGATGTGATTTTTGGCTTTTCATTTTTGTTTTGGGTTTTTATTGAGTTAGATTGTAATAAAGTAAACGGTAGAAACAGACTTGGTCAAATCAAAACTCGATATCCATACGGGTTTGCTTGAGTGTGGATCAATACACAAGTGTAGCTTTCATATCGAAATTAAAGAACAAAAAAGTCAAACTAGTTGAAGACAAGACAAGTTACAAAATTGACCAGTGTGAGGAAGCTGAGATCTGGACCGTCCAGCTTGATGGCCATGCAAAAAGGAATGATTAATCAACGGCTGCAGAATGAGAGAGACGAGGGAACAAGTCAAGGTGATGAACAGAGTGGGTTCCGTATATGGAATTTTATTTGTATAAGAGAATTTTGAGAGAGAGAATTCAATCGAAATCAATCACGTTAGTCATCTCGTCTCGTGTATGGATGTTTCTAGGTGCCGACTACTGAAAATGCCCCTCCTATTTTTCAGCCACTATTATTATTATATTATTATTATTATTATTCACTCAATTTTCTACCAACAAAACAGTAGCGTATCATCAAAAAGCGCCAGGTAAAATCCACGCGTAGTTTTGAAACTGACCAAGACACTCTTTTTCATTTAATATTAGTCAAAGACTCCAAGTCCATCCTTAACTTCATAAATGACCAAAATTTCCTCCAATATTTTCATTATTCTCTAAAACCAACCCCACCTTTTAACATTCCTTAAACAGTCATAAGCATAAATATGTAAATGCAACGTTAAATCCTAACAACAAGAAATCCCTAAATTTTTTATTTAAAATAGGAATTATTTCAAAAAATCTATTATAATTTATAAAAATATTCATTTTATCATCTATAGTTTTATTTTTATCTAAAATCTCCTTTATTGTTAATAAATTAATAAAAAATATTATTTTACCTTCCCCCCCTATGATTTCATCATCAATTAGTGACCATTAAGGGTATTGTCATCTTTTTACACACTTTTAGAGAGTATTTTGAGTTTTTTATTAACATCAAAAGGGTTTTTGAACAAAAATAAAATTATAGAAAGTAAAATAGACATTATTGCAAACTATATAAGTTTTTTGGGGTTATCCCTTTAAAATAATTGTAAATGACTTCATTATTCTTAAGAAATGAATTTAATATATTTATTTTATTCAAAAATATATTAATCCAATTTAATGTATAATATTTTGTTTTTATTTCTAATTAAATATTATAAATTAAATTGAATTAAAAAAGAATATATTATAATTAAAATAGATTAGACTAAAAATAGTTTGTATCCTATTTGATATTGTATGAAATTGAATAAAAAAATTATATTATGTTTCAAAAAAAAATTATATTCTATGTTTGATATTATAAGAGATAGTTATTATCATATTAAATTGAATTAACTGTAAATAAAACTTATTTATGTCAATTTTTAATAAAAAATATTATAGATTAAATTGGATTAAATTTTCATTTAAGTAGAATAAATTTATAAATTTACTTCTTAAAATATATAATTAAATATCTTTAATTAATTTTAAATTTAATTTTTATGGATTTTATTATTATATTAATCTAAATTAGTTTTTTGTACAACAGTTATTAATTGATTTATTTAGAACTTAATGTTGCATTTACACATTCACCTTTAAGATGTTTAAGGGATGTTCGATAGTGGAGTGGATTAAAGAGAATAATACAAACGTTAGGGTGAATTTTGGCCATTTATGAAACTAAAGGTGGATTTTGGCGATTTATAAAACTATGAGATGGATTTTTTTCTGTATTTATATGAAAACGAGATGGATTTTGATAATATCCCAATACAATTAGGGGTGAATTCAAATGTAATCCGTTAATATTTTGTTTAAATTTTAGAGAAGACCCTTAAACTTATCATATCACAAGTTTAAACCCATATATGACCCCATTTATTTTATCCTACTTTTATATAGTTACAAGGCAATTGATAATCTACTAGCAAAAATAGTCAAAGGTATGTCAAAAATGTCGAGATTATATATTACATGTACGATCGAAATATTTCCCTTTATAAAATTGATAATATATACTCTCATGATAAGGTAAAAACTTATCATATATGTTGGTAAAATGCATATGTAAAGAATAGCACACCGATCATTTAAGCTATGAGTGGATGTATAATTGGATCCCATTTAACTTGTTAATTTATGAGTAATGTGCAATAAAACATAATTCAATTAATTTATTTTCTTGTATAAAATTTTAGAATTATTTAAATTTTTTAATTTAGTTACATAATTTGATACACTAACTCAGTTTATTAAATTAAAATAATCAAATTGATAAGATGTAATTTGAAATAATATACTTGATATTTAATTATGTAAAATGAATTAATGAGTTAAAATGGATACAACTCAAAGACAATTCATGTACATAACCAGTTTCACATATTGACCTATTAATGATTAGAACCTAATAAGGTCTAACCCACACTTGTTAATTTCATGTCCTATCACCTAATCATGTGAACAATTGCCGCTCTTATACAGGATTGTGTTCATATATGTTCGTAAAGCAAGTGTTTTCTTTTTGTCAAAGTAAAAACAAGTGTTTTTAGTGTGTGTATATAAGTTAGAGAAAATCAATCAAATTCATTTATTGTATTTGAATTAAATAGGAGAAATAGTTTGTTTTAAGAAAAAAAAATGCAATGAATAAATTTGATTGGTTTTCTCTAATTTTTTAAAGTTAGGGAATCTTTACTTTAAAAACACTATATATATATATATATATATATAGTTTCCTTAGTAAAAAGCAGCCTCTAAGGTATAGCAGTTTTTTTTTTTTTTTTTTAAGACTAGCACCTTATAGTTCGAAGCATTATTAGACCGATTAAATAAATTATTAATAATGCAGTCTAGATGATTACTTTCATAACTGAAAGATAATAATTTCTATCAAGATAAGAACACTTATCATATTTTATGTTTTAATAGAACAATAGTGAAACTAAAGTCATTGACCTTTTAGGAGTTGTTTGTTAGATAGCATTTGATGAAATTGGATAAGTTTTTTGTCCAATCCCATGTTTGTTGAGGAGGGATCGGATAAAATTTAATCTCACCTCCTCTTTTATCCCATTAGAGTGGGATAAATTAGTCCCACACGAAATAGTGGAACTAATTCATCCCCTCTTATGTCCCTTCCTTATTTTATGTTTTTCATTTCATTTTATTTATTTATTTATTTATGTTATAAATTATTTATGTTTCAAATATTTATTATATTTTAAAATTAATTTAATATATGTTATTAATAATTCAATCCTAACGTCAAATACATCATAATATTAATTTAGTCAAATCAAATTTTATCATATCCAATCATATTTCTTAAAAATAATTCAATTCAATCTCATACAATAAACACACCCTAAAGTGAAAAGGGGTATTCATACACTCCTACCACCAAAACTTATTAAGTTTTCATTTTTTTGCCAGGACTTTATTTTTTAATGGACAAAAATGCTCCCAAGAACTTTTATTTTTAAATTTGAAGTGAGAGTATTTTGTAACTTAATTTTGCTAACTTCCAATCTAATTTTCTTGTTTTTTGGTTACATGGGATTGGATTCCTTCAATCTCATATAACTAATTTATCCAACTAGTATGGGTACTTTTTTAAAGAAAGAAAAAAAAAACTTTTCTTTTTTCTTTTTAATTTTCTTTCCTTCTTTATATTATTAATATAAAACATTGGATTTAATTTTAAAATTATTTTTATATGTTTTATTAAATAATAAAAAAATCGCACGTTTCAATAATAGTTATAAAATAAATATAACCTTAAAAATTAATTTTAAATAGATTTATTTTTCAAAAAATAATTCAAATATTTTTATTTTACTTTTTTAAAATGATATAATAAATAATTATTTTTAATTCAATCTCATACTACACCAAACACATCATAAGATTAATATATCTAATTTAATCTCATCATATCCAATTCAATCTAATTTCATTAAAATAATTCAATCAAATCTCGTATAATAAACAAAGTCTTAATTAATTGATCCTTGCTTTGCATTATATTTTTCTGTCATTTACATCATTATCAAATCGAGACAGAACTCCTACACTAATATTATTTTAATTACATCAAAAACATGTGCCTATTGTTTAATGTCTCTAACTAATTATGTGATTAAGTAACAAAATTCTCCGACATAGATATTCATCGATCCATCAGGGGATCACGTATTATTTAACATGTATTGTGGCATCTTGAACATGATCCAGTGGCGTCGATGCAACATTAAATTCCTTGCTTTTCTTGATTGTGGCACACTAATCATAGTAATTCATTATTAATTGAAAATAATTATTATTTTATATTAATATCATTCCTTTTTTTTTTTTTTTTACACTAGGTTAGATTACTGTCGAAACTTGCTAAGATGTGACTTTAAAACACCTTAGATCACTACACCCAAAAGTAGGGGATAATTCTAAAGCACCTTAGATTATTGCACCCTAGATCACTACACCCAAAAGTAGGGGATAATTCTAAAGCACCTTAGATTATTGCACCCAAAAGATAGGAGAAAGCTACTCACACAAAGGTAGAAAAATTGCCCACACAATTGTGAGATAGATGAGTCGAACCCTCCACTTGGATGAATGTGGTGGATAGAAATGACTTTACCACTAGGTCAACCTACTGTTTACATTTCCATCTTTTTATTTGATGATCTAAATAACCATGTACATAAATTCATGATCACATACGTAAAAACACATACAATCAGTGCTAAAATGATTATTTTCCATTTTAAGCATAAACAAGATTGATAAGTTCCTTCAAGTCTACATGATCTCCATTGCAAACATATTTCGATAATTGAGATAATTACCTATTTCGGTATTAACTGGCAATAGTTCTCACTTCTCAAAAGATCAAATAACCTAACTATATATGAGCCCACCATCCATTCCAAATTAATATCAATTATCACCATAACCAATTGCAAAAATCTACTTTCATGTGACATTACTTTTGACAAAAAAATATCTCGTTGGTACTGGTAATTCAAATCTGAGTTATTGTTAGATTGATTACATTTTTTCTACCAATAATTCATATTGGATGACAGTAAGTCCTTTTATATTAATATCACTAATTTATCACTATCAAATAATCTTAGTCATGTTTACGTCTTGGAGTCCACCAAAGACTGGAATGAGAGGTCTCATTTCACATGGTGTTATATAACATATATTACACAAAATCCAAGAACAAGTGTCACTAACTATCATTGGGTAATTTTTATCTTTATTTAATTTTATTTTATTTCACCAATATCGTCTAAAAATTAGTATAAAATGAAAGAAATCACATTTCATTAAAATTTTATACCAAGCAAATTATTGAACGAGGACATCACATTAAAAGTTAAGCTTATTTGATAAAGGATTGTGAGAGGATTGAAGTCCTTGCAAAAAAGAAAAAGAAATTAATCATTAAAAAAAAAAAAAGCAATGATAAGAGTGTTGAGTAATTGGCAATTCCGTCTCAAACAAACAAAAGTTGGATTTGCGCATTAAGATCGAAACTTTAAGACATCTCAATGAATTGAAGAAACTATGTCCATAGCATATGGAATGAATGAAATATGGGTATTTGTTATTAGTTGACTATGTGCTGACTACCATTACTTCTAACAAAAATAGTGTATTTATTTGCAGTCGGACGATTGCCTGGATGGTTAAGCATTCTGCCCCCTGCGCTCTATGGCGTAGATTCTACACCCATGAAACTCTCCTTTCCACTAATAATGTGTGGGTTTTCCCCCAACCTTGTATGGGCTCTCCCCCATCTATATGTGAGTTGCTTTCTCTCCGTATGAAAGCTGTTTCGCGGACTATACCCCAAAGTTAAATTATGTTTGGTCCCGATTGATCTTTGGACTTGTAATCAGCCATAAAAAAAAAAAAAAAAAGTGTATTTGTGTAATTAAAATGATTTTTGTTTTTTTTTTTTTGTTTTAAAAAAGGAACTCATTTACATTTAAAAAGGAATATTACATCAAAATAACAAACCTAACATTTGAATCCATCATAAAAAGTAATCTTCTAATTTCGAATTTAGATGAAAACTATTTAGCCGTTGGTTTTGGCTGCATTTTTCTTCTTAACTTCATTTGTTTACATGAAATGGTGTAAACATTACTTTGTTGATTTTTAATGCCACATCACCATTAAGGCTAACAATTTGGGTCACGGTATGATAATCTACTACAAACCTAAACTAATGTATTTGGTTTTTGGTTCATAATCGTTCATCTCATTTAATTCATTTAACAAATAGGTTATATTGGGTTTTAGCTTAATGGGGTTGCGTATAGTTGTAATTAATGCATTAATTTAAAACTCACAAACTAATGAAATAAATTTAAGTTAAATGGTTAAGACCTGAACATATTTTTTTGTTTTTACGGTAAATGAAAAAAGATTAAATTCAAGTAAAATTATTCCTGCTTTATATTTTTTTAATAAAAAAAAAAAAAGAAACCTAAACACACGATAAAACACATAACCAATAAATTAGTTATGTCATACCATGTTCCGTATTTGATGACAAGGGTTGACTTTTAGTGGAAGAGGGGTTAAACCTTTTAGTTAATATGTCGTATTAGGTTAAATAGAAGAAATAAATTTGTAATGTTGGATTGGATCAAATTTGATAAATGGACTTGAACTACCACTTATAAATTTATTACTTTATTAAATAAAAAGTTAAAGGTAGAGGAGTATTTATTAAATGGCCATGTTTTAGGTTTCAGTTAAACGTTCAAGAAGCATTGAAATTCTCACATACTAATTTTCCTTTAGGTTTCTTTATAATAGTGGGACTAAAAAATCTACCCGCATTAATGAAAGTATAAATTTATTATTTTTAAGAAAGTAGGGATCTAAGGGGCTTAATGTTTTTTGTATTTTTTGAAATACTAAGGGGCTTAATTTTCTAAGTTTCTTTCTCAAAAGCATTTAATAGGTTTTCTTTAGTCTAAGCTATTAGAGAATTTAAAAATCAAGTAAAATCCTGACTTAAATAGAAACAATAATTTTTTGGTAGATTATTCTGTTTTCTTTTGTCAAAAATCTGAAGAAGACTGCTTTGAAAAAATTTTCCAACAACCGGTCATTTAAAAATCAGGTCTTTAAAGAATTTGTACAAATCATTCTTTTAATAGTCTCTTAGAAGCTTCAAATGTTTTAAAATTTTTAAAAAGAATTTTCTAAGAACCTTTCAAAAACCAGGTCTTCAAAGAATTTGGTAAAATGTCATTTCCATGCTACTCAGAATAAACGTATAAAATCTTATATTTATTTATATAAAAAAATAAAAATTACACTTAAAACATCAGTACAACGGTAAAATTACATTACCTTTTTTTTAAATCATGGGTTCAATTACGTAATATATCTTCTAATTAATAAAAGATGAATTTTTTTTTAAATATATGGATTATTTTTTATCTAAATAAAATATATTCAGATCATATCATTAATATATTATCAATTTAATTTTGATTATTTTTTAAATTAGATTTAATATTAAAAAGAAATAAAAATAACCATGACAAGTAGAATAAAGAAAGGGAGTAGTCCTGTAGGTGCCCATGAGGTGTGGGTGAGGAAGACAAAATGCATTAAATGGGGAGCTAAGTGGTGGCAGGAGCAGCAGCTTAATTGAAGAGTGTGAAAGAATTTCCAACGCAAATATTTTTGTTATTTGAAAAAAGAATGAGAGTGTGAGAGACTGACTTGGGGTGCCTGCAAGGAATTATCATCACACTGCACTGCCCCCCTTCATTTCCTTGGAATACACACCCTTTGTACGTACTCTCACGCGCATTCATTTTACTTCTCCCTGTCACCTGTCTTCTTTACTCTCCATTGGACATTACTAGTCGGAAAAGTAAAACGCAAAATAACCATGTTTGACTTCTTCCAGCTGATTGAATTTTAAAAGTAAAGGCTAAAAGCCGTATAGACGGCGTCGGATCGGCATCATCGTCAGTGATCGATCACTGCAGGCTCGGCATATACCTGCTGCATGCAACATCATGAGTGTCAGCCCCAACCTAGATTCATTATAATATATATATATGTTATTGTAATACACGTGTCAACACTGTAGTTATTTTTCGAATTTCTAGGTAGGCCCTAAGTTAGATCCTAGGCCTTTACGTGTCATTTTAGTGGTCGAGATAAATTGGGTATCAGATTTGACAACTCTACTATATTCTTTCATGTTTTGTATAAAAAATATGTTAAAAAAATAAATTATTAAAATTGATTTAAAAAACTATCTAAATTAACTAAAATAGAACATTAATAACGTAATTCGAGAGCTATTCTTATAGGAGAAAAAATCTATCCATATTGATATAAAAGAATGATCCACATTGATATGAGAAAATGACTTACATGAGAATGGAATGACTGCTGACACAAAATTATGAGAGATTATTCCTAGATATAAAATCCACACCGTATAAAACATGGGGTTGAAGCTTGACCAACGGTGCCAACAATCAGTTACAAAATAAATTAAATTTATTAACATATAAAAGTTGTACAAGGATATATAGATTAATAAATAAAAATTATTTATCTAAATTTTTAAAATTATTACCACATTTTTAGGATTTATGTTAACATGGCTCATTATTTGATAATTCGGAAGATAATCTTTTCATTAAAGTTTCGTATTTTTATGGGTGCATATTAAGAGGATTTTACTGTAAGGTATTTTTTTTTTTTATGATATTTGCAATTTTAATATGAATTTTATTAAGCTTTGACTTAAATTTGCGCATATAAATTTGAATATTAATATTTAGTAATTAATTTTATATTTTATAAGGTTTGAACTATGCCTCTTTTTACGATTAACTTAGAAATAGTATAAAGTATCATTAGTAACAAAACCCTAACTAAGTCCTAAAAAAATTAATTATTATAATTATAAGAGTCGAGAAAGAGAAATATTATTTGAATTTGTGTCTCATAAACATGGATACTTACAGCTATGTCAATCCCGATTGGACCATAAAAATGATGAAAAATCATATATATATAAATATATGTATATCAAATAAACTTATTAGTCTTTTAACATGTGTACTACCTCCCAGATTTGATCACTGGAGATATTAATATATAATTATTTGTTTTTTAATGTATATATAATAATAATAATAATAATAATCATAATGATTTTTACCTCAATGAAATTGTTATATACATATACATATCAATTAAACATACATACACATATATAGGTGACCATTAATTAAACATAACTGTATATTGACTAATTCAAAAGTTGATGAAAATACTGTGATTGTTATATACATATACATATACATATACATATATATATATGTGTATGTATATATGTATATAAAAGAGGAAAAAAAAAGCTAAAGCTTTATCATATTCTACACTTCTTTATAGTTTTCAACAAGAACACAATACAAAAATTAACATATATACATTGATTGAAAAAAAGGAAAAAAGAAAAGAAATAGAAAAAATTAATATTACCCCCATTGGCATGCATGCATGGCAGTGATAAATAATAATAAGAAGGGATAATCCTTGTTTTCTCTTATAGTTTAATATAATTATCAAAATCTCCTAATATTTTGAGAAATTATAAAGATTTTTTTTATTAATTTATAAAATAAATTAAATATCTTTTATAGCATATGAAAATAAGAATAATAAAAAAATGTTGTTGTCATAATTGAAGTTTAAAATCAAGATTTAACCGTTAGCATAAAAAATAAAATTGTGAAAACAAGATAAAATATATAATAAATTAATTAATTAAAAAAATTAGAAGACAACAAATTGACAACTCATGAGGTGCAAGATAAAATGTATAAAAGAAAATAATATTTAAAAAACTGAAAAAAGAAAAAATTAAAATAGTTTTTTCCTTAAAAAAAATAATGTCATCTCCATTGATGAAACAAAAATAATTAAAAGAGAAAAAAATAGTGAAGATCCATCTCCATCAACTATTCATCTCATCTCCATTACAGGCCAATCTCATAAATTTGAATCCTTATTCACACACCAATCTCACAGATCAACTATTATCACACACAAAACTCCCATTCAGAAAACAATCTCACCAACTGTCTTCCTCCACCAACCTATGCACATATCCATCTTCACAGAATATAAACCCTCTCTGAGTTGTGTTTTCCCTCCACACACACACGCACACACACACACACAACACACAAATCTCTCTCTCTCTCTCTCTCTCTCTCTCTCTCTCTCTCAATCTCTCAAGAGGAATGCAAACCAATATCATGAGATCTGGAATTTTCCAAATTTCATGATTGGTTTTTAATTTTCATTTAATTTTTTTTGGCGAATTTAACTTTTTTAATAATTTTCTCATGAGAATTGGAATTTTCTAGGTCTCATGACTTTTTTTTTTTTTTTTTAATTTTCATTTGTTTTGGCTAATCTAATTTTTTTAATTATTTTTAAAAATATATTTAACTAAAATCTCCACCATCCATTTCAAAGATGAATAATAGCGATATTTCTTTTATTATTATTTTAATATTTAAATCATTAGTTCATTAGTTTTAATCTTCATCAGTCCGTTTTAAAGATAGACAGTTGAGATCTTATTAAATTTTAAATCTCACAGTATTTTCTATAAATTAGCGACACTTTTGTCTTTTTGGACATTGTACATGTTAGAATCCAGTTTTTAGTAAATATATAACATAAGAGGATAAAATGAAATTATAAAAAATCATAGAGGATAACTAACAATTACGTTAAACTACAAGAGAGAAACAAGAATCATCCCTGATGAGAAACAATGTTTTGGTTTTATTATTATTTTAATATTTAAATAATTAGTTCATTATTTTTAATTTTTATCATTCATTTTAAAGGTGGATGGTGGATATTTTATTAAATTTTAAATCTCATAGTATTTCTACAAATTAGTAATACTTTTATCTTTTCGGTCAGTCGTACGTGTTAGAATCCACTTTTTAGTAATATATGTAACAGTAAGGGATAAAATGAGATTATAAAAAATTATAGAGGATAACTAGTAATTATGTTAAATTATAGGGGCCGAAACAAGGATTATCCCTGATGAGAAATAGTATTTTGGTTGAATTTCTGGTTTTGGCCAAAGGAAAAAAACAGATGGTCAGGATTGTCAAAAACAATAATGCCAGCAACTGTAATCATTCATAGGTACATTAAATGAATGGGCAAGAGAAACAGTGAATTCAAAAGTACGGTCAAAAAACATAAATGACAGAATTAAATTGATCACACTCATGTACAACAGAAAAAACAAAACAAAACCAAAACTGAATAAATAAAAACGTTTTTATGAAACTAATTATCATAATGCAAGCAGAAAAAGAATGCAGAGATGCAGATAATTCTGTGGAAGAAGAAATTAAAAAAAGCCATTTTTTGCTCTCATTGTGGGGTTCCCTGGCAGACACAGACAACAGGCAAAGAGAATGATGGAATTTCCTGCAACAAATGGGAATGATTTCAAGTTTGCCCAATGACACAATTTTGCAATAACTCCAAAAACTAACCTAACCCTAGCTTATTTATATTGCCACCTGCTTCCCAAATTCCATTTCTCACTTTCGAAGTTGTTTTTTTTCTTTTTAATAAATATATAATAACTTCTAACATCATATCAAATACCTATCAAAACTATCCATACAATTCAAAAATTTATTTTTCAAACAGAAAAAAAACTACTCATAATTAACGAAAAAATTGTCACGTTATATTATACAGCTGCGAGCAATCAAACCTTGCACCTGCAGCTGAGCAAGGCAAGGGGCAGTTGCCATCATGGTAACCGACCTTGCTCTCACTTTTAAAGTCTTAATTTTCCGTATGTCCTTAAAACACCTTCTCATATCACATTTAATCAGAGGATAATTGATCGAAAAAAAAGAAGATTAGAAAAATAAATGACTTCTTTTATTTGGCAATTAAAATTCATTTTAATTTTAAAGTGTTTAGAACACAGTTTTATATATAATTTAGATTTAAAGTATTATCGAATTAAATTAATATTATTTAGTATTAAATGTGTTATTTTATTGATGATACTAAAATTCATAAATTTAAAATTAATTACCCTATTGTAGCTGGACTGTTTATGACATGAGTTTTACATCTAATAAAAATATTTTTCTCACCGACTTATGTGGATAAACCCTCTATCCTTCTATTAGTTGCTCCCTTAATTCTGTGTGAGATGATCTTTTTTGAATGGGAACAATTTTTTCAATTAGTATTTTATTTCGATTAATTTCGATAGTCTTTTGATCATTTTCAATAAAAAAAAAATCCGTACAGAGAGAGAAGAAGTTGGACCATAACATGGTAGAATGATTCGAATTATTGGTGTAAATTGAGAGAAACAAGAAACGAAAGCAAAAGGTGAAAATAGGTGAAGGGGGCATTGCGGCTTCGAGGACGCCGAATACGTCTGGCGTGTATGCAGCAGCAAATTGTATATAATAAGATATGGTGTGGTCTCGAGAGATGTGTAAGAAAATCGTAAAATGTGGGTTTTGATTAAATGTGGGTTTTGTTGGGTTGTATGAGGCTGCCTGACTTGCTGCGTGATGTAGATAGAGAGAGAAAGAGAGAGAGAGAATTGTTTTTGTTTCTTTGCTATTTGGATATGATATACATTGAATTTTGATTCTGTTTTTATTATAAAATTGATGATAAGTCTCGTCAAATCGCCGAGCTAGAGAGAACAAAGTGACGTAGACTACGAGTTTCTGTGTCTCTCTATATACTATTTGCCTTGCCGCTACCGTCTCCTCTGTCTACGCTATGCCCTATGTTTCTCACCATCATTTTTACAACTTTTTTTTTTTTATTTTCATTTTTCTTTTTTTGATATCAAGACCAGCCCCAAAAATAACTGAAACCAAACTGATAACAACCGAATGACGCGATCCGGGCAAACAACTCTTAGTTATAAATTTAAACATTATCAAGTTTGTTTTTCTTGATAGTTGAAGTTTTTTGAGCTACAGCAAACACAATTGTATTTTAGATCACAGATTAAAATCTATAAAATGAAAAACAAATATTTGTAACTCAAATAGTAGTAAAAGTGAATGAACATTTCTTTTATTACTGAAAATGAGATTGTCGAAGCCGTGGTTTAAGACCATGATTGACCTGTGTGTTTTCATTGCCATCTTTTTTCTTCTCACTGTTCTACTTTTTGTAAATAGTTGAATAAACCTTTTTTAAGTGGTTAAATTAAGAAAAAATTATTCGTATTTTATATTTTAGGATAATAAGATTTAATTATCTTTTAAGATAAATGGAAATACTCGATATGTTATAAATAATTCAATAACTAATAATTATTTGAGTTATAAATATTTGTTTTTTGCATTTACAGTGATTTTTAGGTTTTAATTTGTGATCTAAAATATAATTGTGGTTGCTATAGCTCAAAAACCTTTAACTATTAAGAAAAACAAACTTGATAATGTTTAAATTTATGAGATTTTACATTTAAATAAACTCGTTCGTGTTTGTTACATTTTAATCTTTTGGGACTAACGCCTACCAACAATTAAAAAATTAGAGGTTGGTCACAATTAGACTAGATTACATTTTTGTAAGTAGAATGTTTATGAGTAAATTTTTTAGATTAAAACTTCTAGAAAATGGATTTTTTAGCAAAAACTTAAATGAAAATTGTTCAGAAATGACCCAGAATATTCTAAATTTAATTTTAATCCAATAAAAATGTTAACTTTAAATTAAACTTTAATCATTTTTTTACTTTTTTTGTTGACCTCAAAAAGTATTTCACTTAGGTAAAATATTTCACGAATTATGTTGCAAATAAGATGTTCTAGAGGGTTAAAAAAGAGATAAAAATGATTATAGTTTTATTTAAAACTAAAAGTGAATAACTTTTTTTTTTAAAAAAAAAAAAATCAAAACCGAGTTTTTATTTTTATTTTTCGCCACTTTTGAATTGAGTTTAAAGTTTAATATCTTTTAATTATCACTTTTTTTTTTTTTTTATATTGATGCATGATTTGAAAAAATACAAAAAGGAAAGAAAAGAAATAAAATAGAGTTTTGTATTTAAAAGGGATATCTTAAAATTTATTAGATATGATAAAGGTATTTGAAACAATTTCTTTCTATAAAAAAAGGCTCAGAATGAGCTTATCTGAGTTTTCCCTATAAATGTGAAATATCTTTTAAAATTTAAAGAACACTCTTTAGGTTGACACTCAACAACTAATTTTCTTTTTAAAAGAGCTTCTAGCTTTAAAATAGGTGTAGAGAAGGTGATGCTACATACACTCTTAAATATAATTCAGATAATTACTCTCATGACATTAGAGAGAAATCACTCTATTGTTATTTAATAAACAATCTAAGATTTGACCTACTATTAGTCTATTACGATTGTAAATGGGGAGGTGTATAAATTTATATTTATTAATTTATTTAGTATATTGAATACTTGATTTCTTATCAAATAAAGTCCATTAATTGATTTGTATTTAATTAAACTGCATTTAATCCATTGAATATTACTAATCAAGCAACCACAAATCAAATTAAATTTTAATTGAAGACACGTTTGTCCGTGTGTGTGAAACGAAAATTCTCACAAACAGTTGCAAGATGCTATTATAATTAATAAAAATCACGTTGCATGCAACAAAAGTCAATAGTTATCATAAGAAACAAAACAAAACTTCAAAAATTAAAAGAAGTCACCCAATGCAAGAAAATTTGTTTGTTCGTCAATGCACATGTTGATGTTGTTGTCCAACTGCATGATAATTTATCGATTAATTAATTTGCATACTCTTCACTGGTTACAAATCAGACACGCCAACCCTCATTTGATCACTTGATTTCGAATGTTCACACACCCTATACAGCTTCTTCATTTAGCATCATCAGTTCCCACCTAATTAATTAATGCTAATTATACAAAGTCATTTGGATAATTAAGTTGTCTTTACTAATATTCAACGCAATGCAGCCGTCACGTGTTGGGTCATACTTTGATTAAAAAGTTTATTGAAATTCTTTCTTAAGAGCTCTCTGTCAAATAATTAGATACTATTTTAATACCATTTTTAATTCTAAAATAATTTCACCACTTTTCAATGTGATTTTGTGATAAAGACCAATTATTCAGTTTGATGATGTTTTAGGTTTGAGTCTCCCTCATTCTATATGATATCTCAATAAAAAAAAAAAAAAAGAAAATTCTCAAATGAATTTTCGAAAGAATTTTGAAAACACTTGAAGTTTAGCCAACGTTAAAAATTACAAACAATAACGTAGCTCTAGAAATGGATAACATTTCCCCTGTTATGTAGTACAAATTTCTTTAATACAACAATTCTTTTACCTAATTTCAAAATTATAAAATTATTTTTATTTTTTAATTGAACCTTAACAGGATTTTTATTTTTAAATTGAACCTTATTAGGATTATATATGTACACACACATATATATAGAGTGATTATGTACTTTTTCATCCTCCTAAAGGTTCGTGTTCGATTCCGACCAAATATCTATTACAGTTTTATAGATTGTTTTCAAGTAGATCCTTATGTGAATAGTGTTTTTATTTTATTATATATATATTTTATTGTGAGAGTAGTCATTTCCTGACTTCTCTTTCGTGGAAATAATATCCGAGAGTCGTCGTGTCCCATTTAAAATACTATGTATCTAGGCTCTAGACTACTCTAGACCATACAAATGATATTTTTTTATTGTGGGAATAGTTTTCCATTGTTCTAAGAGTAGATATTTGGATGGCATTGCTTGTGTTAGTTTTGTTTTGTTTTTTTTTTTTCAGTTTTTGTTTTGTTTTGTTTTTGTTTTTGTTTTTTGTTTTTTTTTTGGTTTTTTCTAAAGAAGTATTAGTTTTTGCCAAAAGTAAAGAAGGAAATTCTTCAAAAAAAAGAAAAATAAATAAAAAACAAAAAAAAAAGTCGTGGCCATAATAATTATTAAGATAATTAAGAGACACTATAAAACACGAATTCATACAAAATAATATTTTGATAGAGACGGCATATAGCAGGTTCCATTGCAGAAGTTTTCCTACATGAAGTTGTGAATTATCGTCAATGCTACCAACTTTCTCCTTATCTTCTCATTCTCGTTGGATTGATGTTTATGTAGCTTCAATTCAACTAGAAATACTAAAAATGCGGTGGAAGAAGCACGTTTAATCTTGACAATAAAATCAATATATTGCGTAGCTAGTTGTTGGCACCTTTGATTAAAACCCATAGCACCCATGCCTCTTGTTGTGGGTTTTACTCCCCATAACAACACCCTTCTATCAATTTGTGTGGGTAGCCTCCCCATCCATGTGTGAGCGTTTCCTCCACCTTCGTGTGGGTCGATCTCTCTAATTTTGAAAGCAGTTTTCCTAGCCTCGCTATTAGTATCCCATCTTGATTGGTCCTAGTAGTTCATTGGACCAGTTCCTTAAATTTTTTTTAAAAAAAGAAAAGAAAAAAATCGATACATTGCAAGTAGCTAGCTAGCATCCAAGAAATTACCCAAAACTTCACTTTATTGTTAATTAACCCGTCATTTGAGGAAGTCATGAGAGAATTAGTCTATTTCTTCACCCACTTTTGGTTTTGAATATATCATACTTTATTTGATAATATAACATACCTTTTTCAGTATTCTAGGACCCCAACATCCCACCCACGTGACATAATATATTCATTTTGACCTACTTAACTTGGAAATTAACGTTTGACATCATGCAAATTCAAATTAGACATGCATGGTTTGTCAAAAAGAAGGTCATCTACAACTAAAAGCACCCCAACATTTTCCTCGTCTTACCTGGACTTAAGCTCATCTTGAAGCACTTTTAACCCTGAAAGAGACACTACGATCAAGCAATTACATACTTTTTTTCACCTTTTTTTTCTAGTCCAAATGGTAATTAGACTTTAGTCTTTTGGGTTTTAATATTATAGCGATATTATTTATATACCTGCTTTGCTTAACTTAAGCCAAATGTGTTGACCCACATCCTTGCTTTAATTTTGACCTATAATGCAGTTCTTTCAAAGCCAAAAAAAAGTCCGATGTCCAAGAATAGCATCCAATGTGTAGCAGAAATTTTCAGACACCAAAAGATATTACGAGAAATTAACTCTTCTTTCGTCGATGGCTTCTAGTTGTCAAGAAAGGCCATGTATTTTTTTTTTTTTTTTTTTTTTTTTTTTTTTTTTGGAGATAGTCAAGAAAGTTTTGTCTTGTGCAAATTTTTAAATATTTCAATTCCATTATTTTGGCAACAAACATTGAGTGCTCTATGGTTCATATATGACACGGGTGAATTTAAATGGAAAACGTGTGAGATTTACAGGTATGTTTGTGCACATGGTGTTTTCAGTTTTAACGCAAATGTATAATAGTTGATGCTACACTTGTTTAAGATAATAAATTTTAAACTTGCTCAATTTAACTTGATATTTGTTGAAATAAGATTGGTTATTTTAAAATATATAAGGAAGTTATGGTAATTAAGACCTTAATAATTAATATATATATATGTATATAGTCGAAGGAATTTAACCGTTGTTCTATATATATGTATGCTCAAGTTTTAAAGAATGAAATGATTGAAAACGGCTATGTAGCTAGTCCCCACCAAGACTTTTAATTATTTTCAACCTCAAGGCAATGAATTAGGTAGAAAGTTTGAATAAAAGTGTTTACTTCTATTGATTGAAGAGCTAATCTTTTGGTTCTCCGAATTAATGCATACATATCAATATATATTTATATCATGCCCGTCAAAAATGATGTCCATATATATGATTGTGTTTTCGTACTCCAAAATAATATAAAAGGATCATTAATTGATGATTTGGTTTCAACAATGACATTTTGAAATTATTCGTTTATCCAGTTAAGTTACTTACACTTGTTTTCCATTGATTAATTATATATATGATTCATGTCATCTGGATTCATTTTGCATGCACTTCGTTAGAAATCAACTTCGCAGGCGATATTGGTGTGCATGCAATGCAATCGTGTGCACAACGTCATGGTGGCCAATTTGTCAAAAGATTAAATATAAATGGGTAGATTATGATCTAAGGGGAAAAACAATAATATAGCTTTGCAAATAGAATGTTATTTGGTCAATCAATAGCTATTGATTTTAGAATACGCTTAATTTTTTATTTATCAATAAGAATTTGATATAGTGAATACGTCACATAATTAGGTGAGAATGAAAATATGACTACACAAAAGATAACAATATAAAAATTAAGTGGTAAGGGAAAAATTTGATGTGTTAACATCAAACCAAAGATGTCAGTACTCCATAAAATTATAGATGTCTAATGTTTGCTTTTGGTTAATGAATAAAAAATATTATCAGTCTTAAAATGCTTTTCTTATTTACTCAAAAAAAAAAAAAATGATTTTCTTATGTTAATTTACCTGTTTCATGTAATGTTCAATCATTCAAGCAATTAGGTCAAAACAAAAACCTTAAGAATATAGAATAATCAAAATGTCCATACTTTCTCTCAGCCTAGATATTCAAGCAATTAGTATTGCTTACAAAAACTCTTGGGTTTTTAATGCTTCAATTTCCTTTTCCTTTAAAACCAAAATACTTGTGTTGTTAGTTTTACAAATTCAAGCTAAAATTTGCAAACAAGTAAAAAACCATATTAATTAGTTGTTGCATGCAATTAAAAAGCATGATGTGAAATACAAGAAATTAAGAACTTATGAATTATTCCACAAAAGTTTGCTATTAACTCTCACTAACCCGAACTTTCCCATAATTATAAATGTCTTCACGAGAAACAAAAAGTTAAAATGATCATCCATTGATGATATCATCACCACATATCGTATCATAAGAGACATAAACACGTTTTGAAAATTTGACATTCTCCATCTTTGCTCAATTATTTGAACACTTTTGATTATTAAAAAACAATAATCAAAAGAAACAGTAAGAGCGAGTTGGCACCCACGAAAAAGAGAATTACCCAGGGAATGAGGGACGATGAACATAGTTTATTATTATTATCGCATGCATGGAGTTTGATTGAGCCAAATAATGGACATTCTCAGTTGAATTTTTGGGTCTAGGGAATATATGATGATTGAAGAGGTAGGACCTACCATCTTTGACTTTTAATCCCTTGAATCTGGTAATTAGGTTCGTTGAAATTTACAAGTTTGAGTATCCATCCATGACACCTCACCATTAATATTTATCTTCTTCCTTCTAGAATTTCACTCAAAATCAAAGTGTTAGGTAACCTCTTTCACACGTATATTCAATCCCCAAAATGCTTTTCTTCTTTTATTTTTATTTTCATTTTTTGATTACTGACATTAGACCGAAGTACTGCTGAACTAATGAGATAAGACTTAAAAATACAGTCCGAATCTCTATTTCTAGAAGTAAGAGAGGGCGATTCACATGATGTGAGAAAACTACTCACATATAAAATGAGAGTTGCACTCGAACCAAACACTTGAGAGTCAGGACTTGATGAGAGGTGGTCTTGTACTGCTGGGTCATCCCTGCTTTGCGCAAGTGCTTTTATTCTTTTCTTTTAATTTCTTCTTTGTTTTTTTGTATAGAGTTTAGATTTCCTTCTCATTTAATTTTAATTTAAATTTCTTCTAATAATTTAGTATTTAAACATAAAAAGAAATATTACATGGTAAACATTTATTCATTAGGATTATGAGAGAATGCAAACTTCCCTCTCTCCATACACTTTTAGATATGAATTTCGTTTTCTTAACTAAAAATCTACATATCTGATTCAATTTAAATCATTTAAATAGTACAATATTAATAGCACAAAACTCATACTTAAACTTCATTAGCGTAGATTCACATTTTAAACTCTACAAAGCCCTTTTATTTTACTTCTAAATAAACTTCCATTCAACAATTGTTATATACTAAATTCATTCATTAATTAGATATATAGTTGTGTCCTCCCAAGCAACTATCATTCGTTTAATTTATAGAATTTCAAGTCTGTTTCGTATTTTAAAGCAATAAGATGTTGCTTTCTCTTTCATTCTCTTTTACTTTTAGTTTGCCTCTAATTTTCTTTCATATCTTTTTTTTTTTTCGTCTGAAGGTGCCATCCTGGTTTTCAACAAAAGAAAACAAAAAGCTAAAGAAATTCCACATTCCCTATCTTTGTCTTTACCTAACTATTTATTAAAATTTTAATAATTTAAGTTGACGGATATCACAATGACACTTGCTCAAGGAAAACTTATAATGCATCATAAATGATTTTGATTCAACCTAATTTTAATTTATAATATTGAATATATTGAATATTATCCATGTAAATCTTTTCACCAAACACGTGATTTGAGAATAAATAGATCCATTACGTCTATCGAACATGACATGACATAACATGACTTGATATAATAGATTAAATTTTCTTTTGTTTTCTAAAATATATATACACTTTTTAGTATTTTATTGAATCAATATGAGATTTAGCAAAATGACATGATGTACATGTGCTAATACCGGAATACAAATATATTTTGGAGGTCTGTAGTTGGGCCTCAGCTTCTTTGATGGAAAGCATTTGGCCCCTCACCTTACTTAGGTGGGTTTCCCTTCCACTTATGCGGGTCATTCCATCTTGATGTGAGTTGTTCTTTTCTCTATTAGAGTTGTTTTCCGAGTCACACCTTAGAGTCAAACCTAATATAGTTCTCGATTAATCTTTAGACTTGTATCATCTATAAAAAAAAAAAAAAAAAAAAAATTGAAGGTCATACTAAAAAAAACAATAATTTGGAGGTCCTATCATTTCTTATAATTATTATTAAGTAAATACTCCAAAAGACTCTATCTTTTATTTTTTCGTTTTCTTCATTGACAGCTCGCAAATTATTTGTCTTTTTTATTTTTTTATGTGTGCTAATTAGGAGAATGACGATATTCTTTTATTTGATTTTTTGACATTTAATCAAGTTTATTATGGTCACATGGCTGAACAATGACTTTTATTTATATTCATACATTAATATTTTTATAAGTCAAACATAAAATCCAAAAAGGTTCTTTACAATTCCTGCTCATTGCTAAAAGACAAACCAAAAGAATCTTTGAAAAAACAAAAAAAAAAAAAGAGAGAAACATGAATTTCCTGCAAGTGTGTAAAGTCTGATTAATTAGATTCCATAAAAAGTTAAGCCAGGCAACTCACAGTCTTATTAGGCTAATTTCTTGTTTCTCACTTTCAACAAAAATTGCAAAAACTAATCAGAAGATTACACACTTCAGGGAAATAAATTGTCACGCGTGAGCCTGGCTAGGTTTCTGTATTTAGTTGCTATTAATTATATTATTTTAAGAATTTTTCTTATTGGCTTAATTAATTTGCTAGCTCCTAGTCCGAGGAGAAGATATGTGGGATCTGAGAATTTTTTTTAAGCAAACACCTAATGGATCAGAGATCCGTTGAAAGAATACTGGGATCAATTACTACTGATACAATTTAGATATTTACTTTCAAAATGGGAAATAATTACATCTATAATAAGAAGAAAAATTATCCATACAAGGCTTGTAAATTATGCATGATGGAACTTAATTGGAATGGATGGATAAATGCAAAACCATCAATGCTGTAGAAGGCGAATGGTTGTTGATCCAATAAAAGTAGCATGAGAATCCATGTTGTAAGTAGCTTTAAGTGACTTAGGAATAACATCATAATTCTTATTTATTTATTTATTATTTGAACATATTACAACTACTTGAACCACTATAATGAATATTATGATACGATTTGAAACATAGCATTTTTATAGAGACCCCTATTCTAAGGGAAAAACTACTCTTACCACTTTGAAGGGACTTAAATGTAATTCAATAATCCATCTAAACTATATTGACAGTACTTAATACATAACATACAATATCATATATAATAAAAAAGAAGTAATTTCATTGACCACCATTTAAATTTAGTTAGAATAGAATCCATTAAAATATTTCAGCTATTGATTTCAAAAAAAAAAAAAATAATAATAATAATTCAGCTACTGATACAACATTTTATGTCATTGAAGACTTGTTTCAGTTCAAACCATTAAAATTTCATGTGGCAAGATTTAATAAGCTACAAAATCAATTGGCTGAATTTCATACTTGCAAAATGTACCGTCACTAAGAGTTTAGATCAACACCTTAAAGTTTCACGATCTCTACAAGAGCCTAATTTTAAGTTTAAATTTTATTAACTCATTAAATTAATTCACATTAAAATGGGTACATAACCAGATCAAAATCTCTTCATGGAAAATTCAAAATCCCAGAACTGCGGTGCCCAGCATACTTCAAATCTGAAGTACTTTAATGGTCATGTAAATGCAATGAAAATCTGCAAAATTATTATAAGTGTGGCTAATACCACACTGTTTCATGTTCTATTATGTAGCGAAGACAAAATAATAAAAGATAACCCCATCAAGTCAGGTCAAGCTTATGCAGGAATTTTATTTCGTGAAAGAGGTCCAAGACTGATAAAAAGCCACGAGTATGACATTGTCCATGGTCCCAAACAAACAGATTCAAATGAATTCCCGTTAATAACAGCAACAAACGTCAAAGCATTGCAATTGGGCACTTCAAAGCTTCCTGTCAGAGATTCAAACCAACTGTCAATAACAGAATTAGCGCAGAGTAATAACTTACCAAACAAAACATCAAAAAACGAAAGCCGGAGGAATGAGGGCAATTAAGTGCAAATATATTCAACTATTATTCAAGATCAAATTCAACTCATAAGATATTATCATTAATAAAATCTCCTGGAAAGCTTTTGAAAGAATATATTAATTAATAGCTCTTCTTGTGGAACAATCATAGACCATTTCACTCTTTGTTGAAATAAATTGCCATAATCGTAGTATCTCCCTAATATTATGTCTTGCTCCCATATTTAAATCCTGAAAATTTCAAATTCTATTCAACGCACTCCACAACATGTTTACAATAAATTCTCAATTTTAAAAGATTTAAGCCATCATATCAGTGCACACCACCCTACAATCTCCTTGCGAAATTGCCAATAAAATTAGATAACCTATAAAGCGAACGACACAAATTTGAGAACAGGTTCTGCTTCACAAATTACACTCAAAGGGCTATGGTAAAAAAGCAAAAAAAAAAAAAAAAAATTGCAGGACTTTGTTTATCAGTTCACAAAAGAATTTCATTCATTCTTTCCCTGCCTCTAATTCACTATTGCAATGCAAACATGCAGACCAACAATGAGTTGATCACAAAATTTAAAGAAAAATGGAGAAATTGATAATAAAAAAAGAAAAACGAAAAGCAATCTTCATTTCCAATTTTTTAACAAGTACACCCCTGGACCATGTAGGCAATGTTGCAATCAATCATGCTTATTAAAAGAACTCAGACTTTGCACTGCCCTTATCAATGGCTACTGGCTAGGTTCATACTTCTTCCATCAATGTGGGTAGTATAAATCGTGCCTATGGCAAGGTATGTCACTGGTAGCAATGGAAAACAAAACCACAAGTTTATAATCTGACATCACATCCTAGAGAAAACCTTATGGGCATAATCTCTTCCTTCAATTTTGATAGATGGCAGAGATAGAGGAAGCAAACTAATGGCACTAGCTACAAATTTGGATCACAATTCAATCAAATAGTTGGATAAGAAATTAAAAGTTGTTCTTTTTTAATAAGGTAACTTTCCAAAAAAATCTAGATATGCATTGAGAAAGGAGAAGGGGAGGAACTAGCGGGGACTAAGTGCCCAGTGAGTAAAGTACTTAGACAAATTACATAAGAAGCAATGTTAGTTATGCTGGTCTGATTGGTAGGTAAAAGGCTGGATTTGCTGTTGTACTGTCCATTCAAAACGTTAATCGTGGATAGAATTGATGAAAAACAAAAGTTAAAAGCAAATAGCGAAGATAGAAGAAGAAAATGTACCTAGTAACATGACGGTCTAAAGATGCAGTAGTTATGATGCTAGGCATTACACCTAAGAGAATACATCACTCGCAAAAGTAAAATGCCAAATTGTCGGACCAATGCATCTTCAATTTCCTTCAAACATGTCAAATAGGCATGCGGGATCTCTCATATTATGTGAACCTAGAGGATAAACCCATAACTATGGCAGTGACGCTATCAGTTCATGTAATAACAAAACTTAGGAACTAGCATACAAGAAAGAAACAAACAGTTGCAAGATAGTTCGTAGTATGAAAAATTGTAGCTTCCTCTAACATTATCATGGTAGGCTACTCACTACTGATAAATTTGGACTGAAAATGCAGTATGAAATGTATTTAGGTGAGATTTATGAGTACCTATTTGGTTTATGTGGCAAGATACCATACTCAAAGCCGATAGTGTGAATTTATAAAGCTTTTCTTATTGTAAGACGACAGAAGTCCCAAAATTTAACATCTACCAGTTTTTAGCACTCAGGAAATGAACATATGCTCTAAGCACTAAAGGTCTAATACTCCCAAAAAATGGGGAAAAAAAAATGCAAATAAATGTCCACATTACTAATTTTAGAAGAAAATGAAATGTAAACAAGAGGTTTTCAGGAGAACAGAAGGCATCTGACATGAATCTTTTAGCACAGGGTTTCAATCCCTTCGAAGGTAGAACCATTTCTCTCCTTTTAAATGCTTCATATGAATTGCAATAGTAAATTCTCGACACCAACGATCCTTTGTTGTCTCCCAAAAGTATATCCCATCCCAGTCGGGCTAAAACAGAAGTAGACAATACTGAACATACTTCAAATACTAAAACAGAATGCCGAATGAGCCACCTCATCCAAAATTATTAGATAATGAACATTCTACAACATTCCTAACTACGTTTCATGTAAGATATATGACCTATTGCAGCACCTCCACTTTAAACGCACAGTGTTAACAGGGGCGGTTAACAGAAGTAATTTTACTCAAGAAAAAACAGCATACAACCTCAAATCTAAACAATTCTTCAGATCTCCTCTCAAATAAATTAGGTTATGAGCATCTCTCCACACCCTCCCCCACTAAAAGAAGCAAGCTCAAGAGAGAGGAATACCTCTACTAGCCCCACCCAATATCATAATTGTGAAACATTAGCCAATCACTTGCTGACAACTTAATCAAGTTTTGGACCTACTTTCAGTATCTACAACTCTTAGTATCACTGTCAATACTGTAAGCCTCACCCGCTGCACAAACTCAAATTACAATACATCCTAGTTCAAGATTGGTGAGAGGGGAGTTGATGTCTAGATCTCTTTTGCTTCACATCTAATTTGCTAAATGGTTTCCGGATTTCTGGATTATCCAAAAAAAAAAAAAAAAAAAAAAAAAAAAAAAGAGAAAATCCATCCCTAGCAGCGTAATATCATTTTAAAGATTTATTTTAACACACACCCAGGCTGAACCATAATGATCCACCCAAACCCTAATCATTCGCGAACATAAGTTTATTCAAATTCCCAGAAGATTATACAATAGGCAAAGCATCAAGTGAGAGTAAGATGCCATAGTATCTAATTAAATGAAAAGGCCAAGTAGAAACTGAGACTGACATGATATAATTAGGAGGCATTGGCGGTGGAGGGGATGAGAGGGATGGGCTGTTGGTGCTTCGACTTGGCTGCTTGTTGTTCGCGGATCCTCTGCATCTGGAGCATGCGCTCCATCACCAGCTCGTACTCGCACTTCTCGTAGGAGTGGCGCTCGTTCTCGCACTTCCAGGGCAGGTAGAACTCCGCCTGCCGGCACTTGTTCAGAGGGATCAGCAGGTGGGCGCACTGGTCTCTGTAGGGTATCGGCACTCTCGCCTCCACCATTTCCTCTTGCGTTGCTATCATCTTCTTCGACGATCCTTCCACTTCCATTGCCTCTCGCCTTTTCTCTGTCTGCTTGCTAATGCCTGCCCCGAATCTCTCTCCCTCTAAATAAACAAACCAACAATTTGCAAAATAGGCCCTTCAAGTTAACGTAATTAGTTTTGAATTTGTTGACCAGGACACTCACTCTTTTTTTTCGGATGGACCATGACGACACTCACTCGTTTTTACCTTTTTTGGATGAAGCAAGACACTCACTCTTAACACCAAAAGGTTAAATAAAAGATATAATTTTAATTTCCTCCTGTAATTTAATATAATAGCCAAACTATAGGCGGCATGGATAACATTGGCCGTCTGACGGCTCTCTAGTCTCTGGTGAAGGAGACCTAATGTTCTCCATTTATTTCATTTTTTTTTTTATTTTTCACTTTTATTTTTCAAATTTTTTTTAGGTGGTTGATGATGATGAATCGTGTGTTGATGTTGTTAATGGTAAGTTGATGTTGATGATTATAGTTATGAATCGGTCGATGATGATCGGCTGATATGGTGGATTGAGGATGATGAATTTGGGTTCTTCAAAACTGAAGAATGAAGAATAGTGTATGATCTTCATTTTTTTTTTTTAATTTTTTTTTCAAATACAATATGGTCTCCAGATCTTGGTTGTTGTTGATTTGGTGATTGTTGATGAAAAATGAAGAAGAACATTGTTCTTTGACGAAGAAGCTCCTCATTGAAGAAGAACAGGACTGAAGATCCAATTTCCGGATTGGAATATCTATCATCCATCGACTTTTAATGGACTGTAGAGATCCTAATCTGTAAATTAGATCTCCATTTTTTTAATTTTTAATTTTGTTTCATAACAAAATTTTAGTTAATTTTTATTTTATTTTATTATTTTTAATTGAGGGGTAATTTGATCTTTTCACGCACTGTCATTGTCAGAATCTATTTTTCACTAACAGAATTAATAGAAGAAGGGGCAGGGGAATGGGATTTCTGTAAACTATATGCGAGTAACTAGCGATTATATCAAACAACATAGGGGAAATTAGAATTATCCCTAAATAAAATTCTAGAGAGCCAAACTGTTCAATTGAACGTGTTTGTAAATTGGGAACGAAACCATTTGATGGGAGTGACGACCCGAAAACCGCTCTAGCATGGCTGGCCAGGGTTAGCAGAATTTATAAAGTAATGGGGTGCTCCGATGATTAGAGAGTTCAGTTCTCTTCCTTCCTTTTAAAAGATAGAGCCAAAGATTGGTATGAGGCTGTAGAGAGAAAACATCCAGATGGAGTGTCCTAGACGTTGTTTGAGCGGGAGTTCATGGACAGATTTTACCCGCTGAGCTATAAAGATGCATGGATTGAAGAATTCTTCAGATTGGAGCAAGGCACGACCTCCGTGACCGAATACAAAAAGAAGTTCTAGAATTGGTCCAAATTGTCCAGATTGTGGTATTAGTCGAATACGAAAAGAAGTTCATGGACAGATTGTTGTACACATCGTATATGGAAAAGAAATACTTCATCCAATTATGTTTGCGATAATATCAAATCACGTTTATGATAGTATCATATTTTTTATTTGAAAGTTCAAAGTTTGTTATTTTTTTAATAACAATCTTGTCCATGAAAATGATATTTCGTTCCCACTCTAAGAAGAGGTGAGATCTTTGATTGTTCTGTATATATGTCAAGCGAAAATTATTAAAATTACCACAGAAATGATACAAATCTTTGACCAATAAAAGTTAATCACTTTTAATTTCAAATGAAAATTAATTGTTTTAGCTTGGTTTTATCTTAAAAAATATTGCACCTATATATAATGTTTCATACAATGAAAACAGACCAAAGAACATCAAAATTTTATTTCCCAAAAAAAATCAAAATTTTAGTTGGAATTGAAAGTAAATAATTTTTAAATTTGAGTTAAACCAAATTTTATTATTATTATTTTTTATTTTAAAATTTATCCCAAATATCAAAGTTTCCAAAACCAGAACCTTGATCCAACCGCACAGCCCAAAACGTCCCGAATTCATGAAAACAAAATAAAAAAGAAAAATTTCTTTCCATCTCGATCAATCTCTGTTGTTGGAGACTAGAGTCTCTATTAATGGAGCTTCGACGATCTCCAACAATGGAGATCACTGAAGTTTTATTAATGGAGATGTTTGGAGATGTCCAAAGCTTCGTTAGTGGAGATCCCTATCTCCATGGAGGAGATTTAGGTTTAGATCTCTCCCAAATTTTCGATTGAGATCTGCCTAAATCTCCATCCATTGATTTTTTTTTATTTATTTAAATTTTTGTTTATTAATTGTTTTAGTAAGTAGCTATAATAATTTTTATTTATGTCTTTTTCACTCGAAATCAAATGGATAATCAAATTGTTAATTTTTAAGCCAACTAATGGTAGAGTATTAAGTTTTATTTCGTACAAACCGCAATTATTTGAGCAATTTCATTTGATAGAATGCCTGATTGTAATTTGCCCTTAAAATAATAATAATTAATTGGACAAGCTAATCGAATTTTAATCTTGAGTTACACATTAAAAACACTAACTTAAAATTTGGAAAATTTTGTTTGTTTGGTTGGAGGAGGGTATGGCCCGTATGCACACCACCGCAGCTCAGTCACTGCCCAGCACTAAACCATTTCATATGATATGAAAAGTGCATTAAAATTGTCGCTTGTACCATATAATGCAATATTATTGAATAGTGTGCATTCACTAGGTGGATCGTAGAATTTATAAAAGCATGAAGCGTAGACTCTTGACATGTCATCACCAAATGGTTAGGTGGTGTGCCAAGTGGCAGACCAAATGCCATTCATTTGTAGTTGATCAATTTCAAGTTCAGAAATCAACATAATAAAAATTGCCTTCTACCTTTTTCAATCTCCTGAATTATTTTATTTCACTAAGAAGGCAGTTAAGCAGTTGACGATTTAATTTGCAATTACAAATAAGATAATCATTTTTTTTTTCTGAAAGTGAAATAATAATTAACTTAAAAGTTGTCCATTGCATGTAGTTTGGGAGTAGTTGTTAGCTTATGGTTTGGAAGTAGTTGTTATGGGTGAAAAGAGTGTGCACAAGTAAATAAACAAAAGCAACCTTTTAAAGAAACATAGTTGAGATGTTTTAGCATTAGATAAATGTTCACACATTCTTTGATCTCTATTATGCCATTTAAATTTCCTTATATAATGCCATCCATTTACAAACAAAAGTTTCCAAGAATCAAAATGGAGCCAACAGATGCACATATGCATCATAATGATGATGCACAAAGGATATCTTCAAAGAGGTTAGTACACTCATATATTGCGTAGCAAAAGATAGAAATCTTTTTCCTTCTTATTTATTTAGCTCAGTTTTAGTAAAAGAATTGGATTTTAAAAATAATATAAGCCAATTTTGGTTGTTTTGCCTTTTCAGTAATGAATTCCCTTCTAAGAGAATTTCTTGCACTGCAAGTATGTCTGTATAAGGTCAATGAACTGACCCAAGAACAAAATGACAATGCATCAAGTTTTCAAAATCCCACATAAAAAGCTTTACATTTTTGCTAGGTTGATGGGCAAAGTTGCAGTGATAACTGGTGGGGCAAGAGGGATTGGAGCAACCACAGCACAAATATTTGCACAAAATGGTGCCAGTGTTGTCATTGCAGACATAATTGATGAACAAGGCGTGCCGCTGGCCGATTCAATTGGAGGCCGATACATACACTGTGATGTGACAAAGGAAGCCGATGTGGAAGCAGCCGTCCAGCTTGCTCTTGCATGGAAAGGCCAACTAGACATAATCTTTAACAATGCTGGCATTGGAGGTTCTGGAGGCAGCATTACAAGACTTGATATGGACCATGTAAAGCATGTAGTATCTGTTAATGTGTTTGGCATTTTACATGGAATCAAGCACGCCGCAAAGGCAATGATTGAAGCACAAAAAGGTGGTTGTATCATATGCACGTCAAGCTCAGCTGCCATCATGGGCGGGCTAGGAGGTCATGCCTACACGCTGTCGAAGGAGGCTATACTTGGGCTGATGAAAAGCACAGCGTGCGAGTTGGGTATGCACGGGATTCGAGTAAACAGCATTTCACCTCATGGAGTTCCTTCGGAGATGCTTGTGAATGCTTACAGGAAGTTCCTTGGGAAAGCGGATTTGAGCACTGAGGAAGTAGGCAAGATAGTGGGTGAAAGAGGGAGTTTGTTGCGGGGAAGAAGTGGAAGCACAAAAGATGTAGCCCTAGCTGCCTTGTTCTTAGCCAGTGATGATTCTGGCTATATTACAGGACACAATCTTGTTATTGATGGAGGTTATACTTCTGCAACCACTACCATGAGTTTTATCTACGAATAATCACAACAAAAAACAAAGAAAATAAGGCTCTATAGATTTCGCGAATACTCTCTCATCTTTTCTAAAGGTTTTGGGTGATTGTTAATGAAGCAATGAATAAATGGGAAGTAAATCTTAACCACCAATTATTTATAATGTTAATGTGTACTAAGGTTTCCCCCCATAATGTTGGATCAATTCTTTGCAACTACTCATTAATCCATTAAAATGTTTACACAAGATAAGCAATTTGTCTCAGAAACCAGATCCTAACAAATAAACAGCAAGCATCCTGCCAATGTAAAATTTTCTGGCAAGTTTGTATTCACATATTAGCAGCCAGTTGTAGGCAATTTATTACCTTGAAGGTAGGCAAGTTAAAAACCATCTTCAAGGAAAAATACTATGCTCATGAAATTGGAAAATTGGCTTCAAGAGGTCTTGAATAAAGGCATGGACTTGTGTTCAAAGTTTAGGTTGCCTTCATTCTGAAACAATTGCAACAGAGATGAGAGGACGTGTGCAATACCAGAGACACATTCTGGACACCTTTTAGACATTTGTGCTCAAGTGCATCCTTAGCTGTACATCTTTGTTTTGGATCCATGCAGAGCATTCTCTGGTAACAAACAAAGAGTAAGCATCAGTAAAGATAAGCCCGAATCTGCACAGCAAAACTAAAGAACCACTTTTATTCTCTCGCTTGCTTGGAGAATCTAAGGTTGTCCCGAGTATACAATCCTCAGCCCATACATCTACTGAAGTAGAGTATTCATGGAAGCACCCAAGCAGTTCGTCAAGCGATTCATAGAAGGAAGGTATCTCCTGCATAGAATACATGTAAGGAGAGAACGAGTGTGCAGCCACTTTGTAAAGCATTATAAATGAACAACTTAACCTGACTATCCTTGCTACATCATGTTGTACATTATTGAAGACGCTATATTTTAGGTAACGTCAATGCATGATGATGGAAACCAAGATAGAAGACAATTGGACAATGAGACAAAATGAAGTTAATTGGGCTTTAAATAATTTGGGCTAAGTTTATTTTAATTATAATGAGTTTTAAATCAAATTAGTTTATTTCATTCTAACTAATGTTATTTGGACTGAAATATTTAATTTAATTTAAGTCCATGAACGTATTTAGTTGAGCCCAGTTGTTAGGGGCTACAGTTTCATGCTAGATTTTATTTCTTTGCCTATAAAAAGGCTTGTAAACCCTAAGCAAACATATGAGGAATAAACATGCAACCAATTATGTTTAATTGAAGGAATGAATTATCTCTTTTGTTCTTTATGAGCATGTGATCTTATCATGCTATCCTTGTGGCGATTGAAATCATGACTTATCTCTCACATTCTCATATATGTCTTGGGAGTGGCATCAATATAATTCTTGTCATAATTTTGGTTTTTTATTATCATATATTCAATGGGTCAAAATTTTTTATAATTTTTGTTCTTGAATGACATAATTAATAGGTCAAAATTTTTGTTATAAACTTGTTTTAATATTTCTTGAGGTTGTATTTCAATTTGATTGTGGGTATCGTTTCTTTATATATGAGGTTCACATCAGTTGGTATCAGAGTTTTGAGTATTAATTTAGATTTGAGTATCCAATTTATTTTTATTTATTTATTTATTTTTCTTTTTTGCAAATTCATCTTTGATCAATTTTTTTTTCTTTTGTTTGTCGTAGTCCGCAAACCACCACTAGGTCTGTTCTGCTTTGTTTTCACCATAATATTTTAACTTTTTTTTTTGTCATCTTTTGTTTTGTCTTGATCCACCACCATATTAATTTTATTTTTCTTGCTTCTTGATTCTACCGCATCCCATTATCATCTTGGCTCTTTGATTCATTATAATTTTTTTTCCCTTCTTGTTTTCGTCTTGTGCTTGTGCCGCACAACGTCACCATCATTTAATTCAATATTTTTTGTATTCCTCTTTAATAACAGCACATCATATTGTTCTTTGAATTGATATCATAATTAAGGGTTTGAATTCTTGAATTCTTGAATTATTGCTTATTTAGTTCTTGATTGATTCATCAATAAGAGTTCTAGAATTCACAATATCTAGGGTTCTTGATTTGCAAGATTTCCTCAAGATTCCCACTATATACTTTATTTGAATTCAATCTGCAATCCTTAATTCAATTTAGTCTTGAGTGCAATCTTGATTGATTTACCAAAAAAAAAAAAAAAAGGAGTGGAACACTTGAGGGAGTGTTGAGTGACGCATGTAAGAAAGTGTTATGAGGTCTTTTCTAACATTCTTTTTAGGTTTTAATCATGTTATCGGACAACATTAATGATGGGCGACGATTTGAGGACAAATCATTTTGAGAAAACAAGGAATGATGAAAATCAAAATAGCAATTGTGGAGGACAACGAGACAATTGGACGATGAGGCAAATTGAAGTTAACTGAACTTTAAATAATTTGGACTAAGTTTATTTTAATTATAATGAGTTTTAAATTAAATTAGTTTATTTCATTTTAACTAATATTATTTGGACTGAAACATTTAATTTAATTTAAGTCTATGAGTATGTTTAACTGAGCCTAATTGTTAAGGGGTTAGGTATTCATGTTAAGTTTTATTTCTTTGCCTATAAAAAGGCTTGTGAACCCTTAGCAAACATATGAGGAATGAAGATGTAGTCAGTTATGTTTAATTGCGAGAGTGAATTATTTATTTTGTTCTTCACAAGCATGTGATTTTATTAAGCTAAACTTGTGGCGATCTAAACTATGCCTTATCTCTCACATTCTCATCTATGTCTTGGGAGTGACATCAATACAATTCTTGTCATAATTTTGGTTTTTGATTATCATATATTCAATGGGTCAAAATTCTTCGTAATTTGGTTCTTGAATAACATAATCAATGAGTCAAAATTTTCATTATAAACCTGTTTTAATCTTTCTTAGGGTTGTGTTTTAATTGATTGTGAGTATCATATATTTATATAGGAGGTTCGCATCACATGATCAATAGCCTCAAGAAAAGCTTATCATTGATGTTCTCATTCTGTTAAAAATGTATAAAGGAACAGATGATACTTTTAACTTCTAACCCAGAAATTAAACAGCAAAATGGTGCTAAGAAAATATTGCTTCCCTTAACTACCTAGAGTGGCATACTTTTGCATTTCGAAGGCCCTAAAATAGCACGAGAGCTTTTAAAGAAATGAAAATTCGCAATCGTGAGCTTAAGGTAGTCAAAGTAAATTATATGAGGGAGATAGAACTAGAGAACTAAAAGAAAAAGTAAAAGGAATATATTAGTACTTGGCAACTATATTCCTTCATAGGAACATCAAATGCTCTGTCCAATCCAAAATTTGCAAGTTTCACTATGTTGTTGTTGAGATCTATCAGTTGATTCTCAAGTCTCAAATCTCTATGGATAAGTTTACGTGAAAGGCAATATGCTAAACCAAGAAGAATATGCCTTAGGATAGTGTAGGGAAAAAAACAACAATTGTTTTTGATAAAAATAAGAATTTTGCGAAACATTGAGTTTTAAAACCTTTTATAGAACTCAATGATAGGACTCAATCCGAATCCTACCATACTTACATCCGAAGGCCCTGCCTGGCACCCCAATAGATTCCTCCTAACCCTACTAAATGAGCTAATAGAAACACGAAGCAAACCCTTAAAACTTTTTGCTATTAAACTTATAAATCACTTTCCTTTCTAAAAATAGTTGGGTTGGTTTTGTTTTCAAAATTAAAGTTTCGTTTCAACTTTTTAAAACTAATTCATTCTATAAAATAAAAATTTAGCAGTATAACGGCTGCATTTTTAACTTAGCCAAAACCTGTAAAAGAAAATTTATGCTTTTAAATATTTCTCAAACTTAACCCAACTTCCTTTGACCATAAACATATAATTCAATGACATAAATCATAATTTCCATTTCGTCAAAAGTAAAAAGTATGAAGTTATAAACCAAAACATTTACAATTTCATACAATGATTTGAAAACTAAGATTTTCGTATCATAAATAAATCTGGACCACTCATTTACATATGAAAAATGAAACTGTGTAGAAGCATTGTCGCATCATTGCCCACTTACTCTTCTAGAGATGTTCTTCTGTCTCGGTCACCCACATCCATACCTGAGAAGGTTTTTAACATAAAAACAAAAATTATGAGCTATGAAAGCTCAGTGAGTGTTTATATTTCTTTTTAACTAAAAAGCTTTATTTCTTAAAATATCTCCTTAAAACTTTTCAAAATGCATTTTCATTTCTTAAAACTTCTCATAGATTTCAAATCTTATTTCATTGTAAAGCGTGAGTGCAAAATCTATAAAATGCATATGTGCATAAAATCTCGTATAAAACTTATAAAACTGTAAAACTCGTAAGGACATCAAAATGTATATAAAACTTATATATATACATAAAAACTCTATATAACTTACAATTTTTAAAGTATAAATTTTATTCAAATTGTAAAGCATACATAAAAAAATTATAAACGCATAAGTGCATAAAATTCATATAACACTTATAAATTGAATATCATTTTGGACTTATACATACATGAAGCTTCATATATACATAAAAAACTTCATTTAAACTTGGAACTTAAAAAGTACAAATCTCATTTAGATTGCAAAGCATACATATGAAAACTACAACTTATATATGCATAAAATTCATATAAAGTTTATAACTTTGTATTTAAACTTATACATACATAAAACTTCATATGGAATGTATATTTTAGCAAAAACATAAAATGGCTAATAAAACTTCATATAAATATATATAAATATATATCAATGCAAAGTATGCATAAAGAATTCATAAAAACTTCATATTTGCATAAACTTTATATAAAACATATAAATTGCAAAGCTTACAAAGTGCTAACAATTTAGAATCACTTAGAGTAAAATCTGAAAATGCTTTTCTTTACTTTCAATACTTCAAATACTTACTTCGCTTTCTAAAAACATCATTCGTACCCCATAATGCTTACAACCACGCGATAGCTAGGCATAACACTAATCGATGTGAAGTCATGTGGTGATTTTTAACTAACACCAACTGTGACACTTATTTATAAAGACATTTCGCAATTATGTGGGGAATGCTACATCGCTAATCATAATACAAGATAATATCCCACATAAGTAGAGATGACACGATAGACTCAATTTCCCTCCAAGTTAGTAACGTATCCCCTCAGGACTTACCATATTAATGTAGGATATACCGGCCGAGTGTAAAACTTAATCTTATAAAAGTGGGTATACTTATGGCATTTGAAAACTTATTTTTACTTTACTGAGTACAATAAGCACAAAATCTCTTATTTGAGTGCAATAAGTACAAAATCTCATTTCTAAGTGCCTTACGCACTAAAATTCATTTCTCTTAAGTGCAAAAAGCACAAAATAGCGTTACTAAGTGCAAGAAGCACAAAAATAGCTTATTTAAATTTCTAAAATGGCATCCAACACTTACAAAATGCTTAAACCTTTAAAACAAGCATAAACTTATATAAAATTATCTTTACTAAAGGCAAGAAGCACAAAATATCTCATAAAATTTTCTTTAAAACTTTTCAAATATATAATAAACTTACAATTTACAAACCTCATTTTGGTTTACATAATCATGTAATATAGCTTCATTGGCTAACAAAACTTAAAACCAAAACTTTGAATTTCATTTCTAACTAAAAATCGTACTTATGAATTTATAATTACTAAACTTTTCATACAAAACATAATATCAATAAAATGCTCATTTCAAATACAAAAATGGTAATTATATTATAAAATGTTTAAACACTTAAAACCAGCGTAAACTTATATATGAAACTACTTAAGCACTCATAATGGAAATTTTCTTTATAATTTTCAAATCTATCTGCAAACACTTCAAAATAAGGTATAGCTCACAATTAAACTTATGTCTTTTATAACAAATCCAAAATCATAATTAAAGTAAACTAACACTAAAATTTAATAAAATATAACTTTTATACTCACTAATTGCTCCCTTTTTCTTTGCTTGGTACCCTTGAATAAATCCGTTCCTCTTCCAAAATTACTTGCCTTTCACCTAATAATTTTTCATTTCAACTAAATCATTCACCAAATCAACATTTATGAACCCAAAATTTGAAAACCAAATCAAATAAAATCATTTGGATAACATTAACTAATTTGCACCCAAACTAGTAAGGATGTTATCATACATATTTCCACATTCTTTACACATTTCCAAGCTTCATTATTTCCTTCACAACACATACCCATACAATTTTGGAACTTTAAAAATTCACTAGTATCACTTAAATCTTAATTAACCACCCTTAGACTACTTAGCCAATTTCAACACACAATACTCTACTTATCAATTTTCTCCACATATTCAAATTTAATAACATTCCATTTGCCATAAACTCACATTAAATTAGTTCAAACCCATTTATAACCTCACTTTCATACTTGACTTAAAAAATGCATCAACACTAATTCATCATGTTTTCTTCAACTTTCGACATCAAAATCACTACAATTATCTTTTAAAACTTCTAACATCCTAAAGCATTCAGTTAAACTTTTCAAATCACAAATACACCTCAAACCCTAACTTCAACATACTACTATAAGTGACCTATGACATATTTACATTTCATTTCAATTGTTCTTTATTCTAATCACATCAATGATCATAAAAAATAACTCAAATTGACGTGAACCTGACCCGGATACCTCTAACTCTAATTCGGTAGGTCATGCCAGGCACCCCAACGGATTCCTCTCAAGCCCACTCGTTGGGCTAAGCGAAACCCGTGGAGCGAACCCCAATCTCTCTGATATTTTCTAAACATCGTTGGGTTGGTTTTCTTTAAAAATTGAAAATGCGTAGGAATTTTTTCTTTTTGATTTTCTAAACTCATTTTTTTAACAAAATTTCAGTAGCATAACAACTGCATTTTTGACGTTCCAGAAAAACCTGTTTACAAAAATCAACACTTCGACTATTTTCAGCACCAAACCATTTTCTTGTTGCCCATAGGCCTCAATCATGCATTTAATTTTTCAAATCAACATAATAAAATTCAAAACACAATTTAATAATGCACATTTAAATCAAAACGATTTAAAAACAGTTACAAACAATTAAATTCAAATTACAATTTACTTATATAGTTCCAAAAAGGGCTTTACATGAAAATGTAACGGATATAAAAGTGAACGGCTCAAGATGTCGTCGTGTCGCGCTGCCTCGCCCACTGGAGGTAATGGTCGTCGCTCGGCTACCTTCGGAGAATACTTGAGGAGGATTTTGTATAAAACAGAAAAATAATGAGCTAAAAGGTCAGTGAGTGATAATTTTTCTTTTCTTTGAAAATCTAATTTCCAAATGTTCTCCCCGGAAAATGTTTGAAAATGATTATTTGTTTCTTTAAACATTTCAAACTTTAATTCTTAAACTCAATTTATCAAGAGAATTTATATATAAACGCAAGCATGCATTTAAAATTCAAAACTCGTAACTTAAATCATATATAGCTTGAATAAATAATCATAAAATCTATTTTCTTTTCAAATTTATTTTTCTTTCAAAACTATTTTTTGATATCTTTCGAAAATACCATAGTATCCCTAACTCTGGGGTCATGTGGTGATTTTGAACTGACACTAACCGTGACAACTTTGCTCTGAGACATCTCGCAGCTATGTGCGGAATTCTCCAGCGCTAACCATAACATATGAAACACTACTCCACATCAGCAAAAGCAACTCGACTGACAGACTTGGACACTTGTCCCCTCTTGTTAGTGACTTATCCCTCCTCGGGGCTGTGTCAACTGATGTGGGATAGACCGACCGGGTCTAATATGATATGAAAATCTCTGAGGGTATACTAATGGTTTGAAAACACTTTTCTTTTCTTTTCTCAATTCAAACTGGAAAACTAATCTTTTTCTGAAATCTCATTTCAACAACTATTTCAATGCATATAAAATCGCATTCTCATCTCAAGCAAAACTCATGGTCATAGCAATGCATTTAAAATAAATTCAAGCAATTGCTTATCAAATCAAATTTAATAATTTGAAATACTTTTAAAATCTTTAAATAGAACTCACTCACAAAATGGATAGTTGTAAATGGTGCGTATGGAGCCCCTACTCCTCTCGCCTCGATCCTCGTGCACCATCGTCACCTACACAACATATGGATACGTAAATTTTTGTTCAAGTTAGTTGCTGGAAGCTCGAAATGGCTAAAATTACACAATCAGTCCCTAAGTGACATCTTTTACACGTAACCCTCCATTTTCGGTTTCTTTATTGATTCTAGGGTTCCGAACTTCGTTTTCTTCGTCCGGAACCTATTTACTATCACCTAAGGACGTTCTGGCACTAATAGAATTACGTTCAGAGGTCCGAGATGAAAATCATCCGATTTCGACCCCTTTAGGCCTAACATTATTCACAGTTTCTTTATTCGAGGCTTTTCTTCATTCCATTTTCGCTCCGAACACCTTCCCAACTCACCATTTAGTCGGTGCAAGTGTCGGTGCGGAAAGAAACAGTCATCGGGCAAGCGTTTTAGGCTAAAAACCCGTTGTTTTCGCTATTAATTTTCGAGCGTTTTCTTGGTTTTGATTCCTAATTTTAATCTTTCACTTTTAACAGCTTTGATACGTCTAATTAAATTCGTTAGGGTCGCTCGGACACTCAACATACGCCATATGGGTCGATTTACGGAATCGCCATTCAAACTAGTTTATCGCGCAATTCGATTTCTCTTTAAATTTTCACTGTTTTCTTAGTTTCCTAAGCTCCCAATAAGCATTAATTTACTTATTTATCAACTCATTTTTACTCAAAAACCAACCAACAATGAATCATAACAAAATCCGTTTCGAAATCAACTTAAGCATCAACAAAATCATCAATTTCAATTTAAACGACTCACCTGTTTTCTTCCTCACGAAATCATTCTCTTCCTTTTCGTGTTGAGCTCGATTTGAGGCTGTTTTGGTGGCGAAAATGGATTGGTTCGAGCTGGATCTCCTCCCGCTTTCTTCTCCTTCGCGCGAGCTTCTCTTCCTCAACCGGATTCTCTCTTCTTCTTCTTCGATCTGCTGCCTCTGTTCTGGTTCTATTTCAGTCACGTTTCAGTATTTTTCCAGTGAGGTTGCAGCTGGATTTGCGGTAGGTTTTGGTCTAGTTTACGTCAATCTTTTCTCCTTCTTCTCTTCTCTTCCTTTCTCGCTCTCTCTCTAGCTCGATCTACCTCATTCTATCGGTTTTGGTTAGCTTCAAGTTTGCTTGGTTTTGGCAAGCTTGGCGTTGGCTTCAAGCAACTGGATCGGCGAGCTAGATTAAGCTGGCTTGACGTTGGGTTCTGCCTTGGTCGGAACAACTGCTCGGTCAACATCAGTTCTGCGTGCGGCAAGGTTTGGTTCGGCCTTAATCTGTCTTGGTCGGCTTCAGGTCGTACGTGGAAGACTGGTTCGATGAGCTTTACGGCGTCGGGTTGGGGTGGTGGTCGACGTCGTCGGCTTCGGGTTCTTCTTCTTATTCTTCTTCTTTTTTTTCTTCTTTCTTTCTTCTTCTCCTTTGTTTTTCTTCCTTCTTCTTCTGGTTCAGCTTTGGCGAAGTTTTTGGTTTCTCTTTTAGTTTTGTGATTCAACTTTTTGGTTTCATGTTTTCTTCGACAAATAACTCTAAAAATTACGGTCACGTCCCTTAAAAATTTTGTTCTCATCGTTTGGCTTTTAACTAAATTTTACTTTGATTACAAATATCAAATCTTATCTTGAGTTTAGTCTTTTGCCACATTAAATAATTACTCGATTTTGTTCACCATTTTACCCTTCCGTTCAATTTCCAATCGAGTTTAATTCAATCCTTATGAGTTCCTATACCCTTAGGCTCTTTCATGGACCATTTAGGGTCTCTAATCGTTGTTTAGGGACTATTTTCGAGGAAATCCGGAAAATTACAATGGAGGGCTTGCACAAATCATATACCGTAAATCACATCTATCAATTTACATCAATTATCATAATTCATCAAACCCTAACCATACTAATTTTTGTGACCCATGCTAGCTTTTCATTTCATTTCAATTCTAATATCAAAAGTGTGTTATTCAACTACTAAATATACCATAAATAACATCAATTACACACTTCATCATCAATTCACAAAAACCCATTAAAATTACCAACAACTAACTATAAAAATCATTTAAATTTCACTCACCTAATAGCTTAAATTCTTCTCAGCTATGGGTTGATAATGATGAGAGCAAGAGATGAATGAAATTGCTTGAAACACTTGGTCTTCTCCTCTTTTTCTTCTTCTTCCTTCTCTTTTTTTTTTTTTTTTTTCTTTCTTTTTTTTCTCTCTCGGTTTTCTTTCTTTTTTTCTCTTTTCTTTCATTTGGCTTTTGCTTCTTGGACGACACCCCTTTTCTCTCATAATTTCATGGCTTCTCATATATATAACTCTCCAAATTACCAATTTGTCCCTTTAAATTACAATTTTACCCTTAAACTTTTAAAATTTCTTTTTCTACCCCTTACTTTACACTTATTTAGTTCCTATTGTGCCATGTGTCATTTTATCCACGACACACCCTTCATGCTTATTATTTCCTTGCCACATCACCTTTATTCTTATCTCTTTGGTTTCGATTTTTTTGGAATGCTCGAATTCAACTTTTTTGAGACTTTTTTCGAAATTCTACCAAAATTCTTTGGGGTCTATATTTAGACTCCCTACATACTTCTAGTAACCTTGATGACCAATAAAAATAATTCTATGCCCCTTAATGGCTTTTCATAAATTCACTAAATCATCTCCGGTGATTTCCGAATTGATTTCGTTTCAATCTGAATTCTTTCAAAAAGGTCATTTGGGTTTCTAAATTACCTCTTGAGTATTTTAAAATTTTTTGAATCCGAAAATCTTTTTGAAATTTTGATCGGATTCAGAATTATCTCTATTTATCTCTAAATAATTCAAAAGTATTCCATGGTCACCGAATCATCAATTTGACCATGCAACACTCTAATTGGGTGCCCTAACACTTAATCCCATACTTCGAGAAATTCAAATAGAGTTTCGATCAATAATATCCATATTTCCGTCCGTAAGGACATTTTCATAAATAACTTTCGGGGCCTTTGAAAACAAACGGACTCATTTTCACTCCGTTCCAATTTCATCAAACTCTAATACTCATTCCGGAGCTTGTGATTCACTTGGTCCATTTTCTAGAAAAATTACTATTCATCTGAAAATACTATTCATCCGACAATACCATTCATCCGAATATACTAGTCATCTGAAAATACTATTCATTTAAAAATACTATTCATGTGACAATACTAGTTCTCTGAAAATACTATTCATTCGAAAATACTATTCATGAAATTTCGAGTGTTATACTCAAGAACTCAGAATTCATAAAAAAATAAAATAAAATAATATAAAGAAATAAAAATCAGATTTTTACCTTCTGTATTGATCTCTGTGGATTGTTCAACATTTAGCATTCCTTAATATATCTCTTTACTAGGAAACAAGTGAGTGGGAATTATTATATAAAATTGTGCTCACTTATTTTTGATTTCTTTTCTAAAAAAAAAAAAATTAAATCTATGTTTATAAGAAGTAAGTGTTTGATTTTTGGTTATATAGAGAAGAAAGATACAAATTCTTTTTCTCTGTATTTGCTGTAGAATTTTTTTTTTTCTTTTTTTGTTTCAAACATACAGCAACAAAACCAAAAACAGAAAAGAAAATTATTTCTTTTCATTTTATAGGCAAAAATTAGGGTTTCCATTAATTCAAAATTAATGTTGAACCCCATATTTATTAAAATTAAACTTTTACCCTATTTAGTATAGTTAATTCAAAATTAATTCATATTATATTCTTGAATCTAACCTGTGACCTCAAATAAATTAATTTATAATTAATTTAAGCTAGAGTCACAATTAAGAATCGAATTAAAGATCTCTTATAAAATTAATTAAATAATTAATAATTAAGTAATTAATTATTAAATAATTTGAATAATCAATGTTATTCAAATACCAAGTGAACACAAATTTTGTTACTTATGTAACACCTATAATCGGATGATTGAATTGCAATATTGTATTATACGTTTCTTATAGTGAAATGAACTATCAAGGAGACTTGAATGACTTATAGTTTTGAGCTCAAATAATATCGAAATTATTAATTAAGCTTTTTAATTAAATAATTCATTATTATTAATCTTAGAGTTACTCCACTAAAAACCTAAGATTACACTCTCAAAACTGCAAATGTTTTAATATAATCTGAAATTTTTGTGTGTCCATTGATTTAATCACTACATATGATTTGATTCTCCACAAATAGTTTATAATTAGAGCTAGGTCAAAATGTTCGCTTTACTTCTCTAATTATTTCTTAATCCTTAAGTATCATTGATTCTCTAATGAACAATATATTCATAATAACTTGTGAATTTTTCTTTTCATTTACATATAAACAAAAAATTGAGTGCTCTTATTATTCAAGGCCTGAATCAACCTTTATGAGAACTACTTTTCTACTTCTCGTAAGAAGGAGTGGATTTAATATTTTATAGAATGTTTCCATCTACTTATTAAATCATATCCCTAAAGTACTTAGTTAATAATCGGGTATCTACATCGATCTCACTTATGTAAATCAAAGGAAATAACTCAATAAGTAGAAGTTCATAAAACACTCAGGATTAAGATAAATTCATATATGATCATTTGATCGATAAATATGAATCTCTAAGTTTAACAGATATTAGTTAGAGACTTATGTTTTTCGTGGTCCAGTCCTATATAATTTTTATTATATAAGGTGCTGCAATTTTTGTGTCATCATATAAACAGTCTTGGACATGACTATCATATCAAATACAAAATGAACTGCAATTGTAAGTTTATCACAAACGAAGTACTCAATTTCGTTTGCTTTCTACGAACTCTTTAAATTACTTATCTCAAACTAAATCTGCTAGTATATAATTCTTATATACTTAGTTTGAAATTACATCAGTAATCAATGATGTTTCTCATGATATATATAATTTTTGCAAAAATATATAAATTGAACGAAATGAATACTTTAATAATATTCATAAAACCATTTACATAATTGCAAGCTCTTAGGGTACAAACCCTAATAGATAGCTTGTAATCAAACGTATGAAAAGTAGAGATCATAATTGCAGCACAAATAAAATTTCAAACTGCCAATGAGAGAGGTCATCATCAGTCATGCAATAAAGTTATCAATGGAGATTGATTAGGGTCTTTAATTTGATGAAATTTTATAGGATCTTTAATTTTTGTTAATTGATTGATTGACATAATTTGATGTTAATTGATTGACATAATTTAATATCAATTGATTGATTATCGTATATATTTATTGATTGATTAACATTGTTATTTCCATTAGAATATTTATATTTAAAAGGTTGATTATTGCCCTTTTATTGGTGCTTTTGGCCACAATGAATAGAGACACATATAATTTCAAAAAATAAAAAATAAAAAAATAAAGGTACAAGTTTCTTTTGTATGACAGACTATGATTATGAAATAAAGTGATATTAAATTCTTCTCCTAAATTTCTCTCCTATGTTATTTCTCTTGTTTTCTCCTCTTTCTTCTATAGTTTTCCCTCTTTTCCTCTAATTTCTTTCTCCTCCAATCCCTAGGTCTCTAATCTATCTATTTCTTTAGTGTTTGTCTTACATCAGCTATAGATCATGGAAATGCCTAGTTGATATCGAGCCACTGTGCTTTCAAAATACATCTGTTCTCTTTTCCTTACAATAAATTAAGTTTTACTACCTTTCTTGACTTTGTGTAATATGAACGACAATAAATAAAGCTTGTATGTTCTATCCTCTTCAAACAATAAATTTATGCTTCTGTTGTGTTATTTTCTTTCTTGGTAGTTATGCAATAATCCATTTTTAGGGATCAATATGAGTTCACATGCTATATGAAATGCCTAGATGCAATTTCATTCCAAGAAAATCCACACTGGCAACCAAAAGCCAAAAAAAAAAAAGAGGTGTACAACATTTCTATGTATGTAATAAATTCTGAACCTTTTAAAATATTCAGGTAATGGCACAATGGGTACTTAAACAAAGTCTTAAAAAATGAAAATGATGGTTAGAAATAATAATAATAATAGAAGAACATTTAAGTATGTAATGGATAAACAAAACTTTAAAACTACAATTATGACAATGTTGATTCTTAGCAAGTTGTTTCAAAGTATTTTGCTATATACATGCTCGTACATGATAGTTTGGAGAGAGTTCCACATTTTTTTTTTTTGGTTGTATTATGTACTTTTAAAATGGAGAGAGAAATGCAAATAACTCCTAACTTTTGATAAAATACCAAATTAATAGTTGACTTTGGTTTGGTTACATATGATGAAATTAAAATATTTATTTTTTTGATTGACTGACATTAGGCCAGAGCACCGTCGGGACTAACTAAAATTAGACTTTTAAGCACTGTTAAGATCTTTACTCCTTGAAATGGGAGAGGATAGACTCTGAAACATTGCCTAGATCTTTACTCCTTAAATTGGAAGGGAACAATCCACATAATATGAAAAAACTCCCCACAAATAAAGTGGGTGGTTGTGCTTTGAACCAGCACATATGCATGGGTGAAGGGCTACTTTTATCACTCAAGCACCCCTACTTTACACAAATTGTTTACTTTTGTTACTATATAATTACATAATAAAATTATTTGATTTTGTTATATTAAGCCAAAATTAAATAAGGTCATCTAACGAGCAATAAAGTATAAGAATTTCTTGTTTATTTCTTCAAACTCGAGGATTTTAAATTTTGTATTTCATTGAAAGTAAGAGGCTATCTACATTTTTCTTTGAAATAAAATTTTTCTATGTTTCAATATTATGATTTTAGAGATTGATAGAGCGTGACAAAACTCACAGCCGACAGTCTTATAAGTCTTGATGTTTGTTTAGATATTTGATAATTTTAACATTTAATTGGAAATGCAATTTACTAATTTGAGCATGCTGATAACAATTAACATTTAAATTTCTATTGCCACATATTCTTTTATATTTATGGGTGGGCATCTCCAACCTAGCCCAATCCGACCATTTTTTATCAAGTTGGGTTGGATTAAATTTTAAAAAAGCTATGATGGGGTTGGGTTAGGTTGGGTTGAAAATTGAATTGGGTTAAAAAATTTTCAACCCCAACTTGACAAACGCCTATCCCTAGTTTTCCAAGATTTTTTTCCTCCCTTTAGAAGAACACTTGTTAGAGATAAGGATCAATTATAGTTTTTGTAGTGGATTGAAGTTTTTAATTGTAATCATTGAATTTTTGTTTGTAGTCATTTTATTTGTAATCAAATTACTAAGATTATGAGAGTTTCTAATTAGACGTTTTGTGCCTCTGTGGATTAAATCTAACTCAATCAACTCAACCTGACTATTATTAGGTTTAGTTGGATTGAATTGAAGAATTTATTGAATTGGCTAGCGTTGACAAATTTTCAACCCAACCCACGCTGGGTTGGGTTGACAAATTTTCTACCTAACCCATGTTGGGTTGGGTTGAAAGACTATCTGTATTTCTCTTTGAAATAAAATTTTTCTATGTTTCAAAATTATGACTTTAGAGATTGATGGAAGGCGACAAGACTTACAGCCGGCAGTCTTACAACGTGAGTCTTGATGTTTGTTTAGATATTTGATAATTTTAACATTTAATTGGAAATGCAATTTACTAATTTGAGCATCTTGATAATAATTAATATTTAAATTTCTATTGCCACATATTCTTTTATATTTATGGGTGGGCATCTCCAGCTTAGCCCAATCCAACCATTTTTTTATCAAGTTGGGTTGAATTAAATCTTAAAAAAGCTATGATGGGTCAGGTTAGATTGGGTTGAAAATTAAATTGGGTTAAAAAATTTTCAATCCCAAACTGACAAATGCCTATCTCTAATTTTTCAAGATTTTCTTTGTAAGCCCTCGAATTTGATTTTATGGATTTCCTGGAAATAGTCCCTAAATAATTATTGGAGACCCTAAATGGTTTATGGATATGTTTAAGGTCATAGAGGACCCATAGAGATCGATTTAAATTCGATTGGAGATTAAACGGAAAGATAAAATAGTGAATGAAATTGAGGAAATATTTAAGGTGATAAGAGATTAAATTGAAGATAAGTTTTAATAATTATGGTCAAAGTGGAATTAAGCTAAAAGTCAAGGGAGGAGACCGATATTTTCTTAGGACGTGACCGTCATTTTGAGGATAGTTTGGGGAGGAAAATAGAAGCCAAAAGTTTATCTAAAAATCAAGAGAGAGAGAGTGAGTTGTCGCCGAAGAGAAGAGAAGAGAAGAGAAGAGAAGAAGAGAGAAGGAAAGAAGAAGAGAAGAAGAAGAAGAGAGGAGGAAGAAGACTGATGCGTTGACGTCCAATCAGCCGCGCCATCGCCGTACCTCGCCGAAGAACCGAGCAGGTCGAAGCAGAGCTGCCGCGTGACGCCAAATGGAGCAGAACTGCTGCGCGAACAGCTCCGATCGCGCGAGATTGACGACCGACAATGAGCTGCCGTCATGTTCGAGCTACGCCGACCTGCATGCAGCCATCATCGTCGCTTGGAACCAGCTCAAATCGTCGTAGATTAGTTGCGAAGCTCGACCTGAAGCTGTCAAACTAGATCTGTCGCTGCGAAACCAGATCGACCGGAGCAGAAGCGACGACGGCGAGCTGTCTTCACGATGACCACGAAGACCCGACGCCTATCTAAGCTCATCCAACCGCAAATTGACAGAAATAGAGCTGAAACGAAGATGCAGAACTGAGCTAGAAATAGACAGATCGAGAGGAAGAGAGAGCGAGAGAGGAAAAGGGAAGAGGATAGCTGCCAAACTAGAAGCAAATCAGACCTCTAACGCGAACCAAAACAGTCCTTAAACGAAATCAAAGCGAAGAGAAATAGAGTGATTTTGCGAGGAAGATAAGGGGTTAGTTGTTTACTCTTGATATTGGTGATTTTGTTAGCGTTTAAATTGAGATTGATGATTTTTATTGGTGATTTAAGTTGAGTTCGGAATAGATTTTACTTTCATTTGTTTGTTGGTTGATTTTGAGTGAAAATAAGTTGAAAAATAAGCGAATTAGTGTTGATTGGGAGCTTAGGAAATTAAGAAAATATCAAAGAGTTAGAGAGAGACTAAAACGCGCAATAAATTAGTTTGAAGAGCAATTTCGTAAATTGACCCTTATGGCGTCCGTTGAGAGGTCGGATGACCCTAATGAGTTTAATTAGGAGTATTGAAGCTATTAAAAGCGAAAGATTAAGATTAGAAATCAAAATGGAGAGTTGCGCGTAAAAAGGATCATATAGGGACGATTGTGTAATTTCGAGTTTCCAGAAGTGACTTGAACGTAAATTTATGTTTCCATATGTTGTGTAGGTGACGAGGGCACTCAAGGATCGAGATGAGAGGAGTAAGGGCTCCGCACGCGCAATTTTTAGTTGTCAATTTTATGAGTGAGTTTTATTTAAAGATTTTAAGAATATTTCAAATTATCAAGTTTGATTTGATAAATTAATTGTTTACTTGAGTTTGTTTTAAATGCATGGATATGAGCATGAATTTAGAAATTGAAATGATGCTATTTTGTGTTTTTGCACTTACCAAAGATATTTTAGCGCTTAACGGATTCAGAAAACGAGTTTTAGTGCTTGTAGCACCCAGAAATCAGATTTTAGTGCTTTATGCACTTAGAAAGAGATTTGTGCTTTTGCACCAGAAAGTTAAAGCAGAAAAAGAAAAGTGTTTTCAAACCGATAAGTATACCCTCAGAGATTACATATCAGTTTAGACCCGATCGGTCTATCCCATTTCAGTGGCACAGTCCTGGGTAGGGATAAGTTACTGACCTGGGGGGATAAGTGTCAGAGTCTGTCAGTCGAGTCGCTATTACTGATGTGGGGTAGTGTTTCGTGTGCTATGGTTAGTGTTGGGAAATTCCACACATGGCCACGAGATGTCTTAGAGCAGGCGAGCTATGGTTAGCGCTGGGAACTTCCGCACATAGCCGGAAGAGTACATATTTAGGGATACTATGGTAATTTTTGAAAGACATCGAGAAATAACTTTTAAAAGAAAAGCTTATTTAAGATCAAAGATATTTTATAATTATTATTGAAGTTATTTATGATTTATAGTTGCAAGTTTTGTATTTAAATACGTGCATGTGCTTAGAGATGAATTCTCTTGTTTAAATTGATGTTCAAAAGATTTAAGTTTGAAATGCTTTAAAAACAAAGAATAGTTTTCAAATGCTTTAAGAGAAGGACGTTTTGAAAATCAGATTTTGAAAGAAAAGTTAAATTATCACTAACTGAGCTTCTAGCTCATTATTTTTCTGCTTTATATAAAAAACCTCCTCAGGTACTCTCAGTAGGTAGTCGATCAGTAGCATTACCTCCAGCGGGTGAGCCAACGCGACACGACGATATTTTGAGCAGTTGACTTTGCATCTGTTATTTTCATGTAAATATCTTTTAAAAGTGTATAAATGATTTGTAATTACTCGCTCGTAAATGTTTTTAAATTGTTTTTGATTAAAGGTGTTTTATTAAATTGTGTTTGGATTTTATTGAGTTGATTTGGAAATCAAATGCATGATTGAGGCCTACGGGCAACCAGAAGTTGGGTTGGTGATAAATTTTAGTCGAAGTGTTGTTTTTCTGTAAACAGGTTTTCGGGAACGTTAAAAATGCAGTCGTTATGTTGCCGAAATTTTATTAGAAAAATGAGTTTTGAAAATGAATTTAAAATTAAAAATTTTTCCTACGCATTTTCAGTTTTTTAAAAGAACCCAACCCAACGATGTTTCAGAAAGTATCAAAGAGTTTAGGGTTCGCTCCACGGGTTTCGCTTAGCTCGACGAGTCAGGTCTGAGAGGGATTCGTTGGGGTGCCCGACGTGACCTACTAGATCAGAGTTAGAGGTATCCGGGTCGGGTTGCGTCAAGGTGGTATCAGAGCGAGGTTTTGGAAAGTTTTGGGAAGTTTTAAAAAGTTTTGAGAAAAGTCAATTTCAAAGAATTTTAAGGAAATTTCAGTACGTTTTAGATCGTTTGGAAGCATTGCATGATTTCTGAACTTCATTTTCATGCATCTCAACATCATAGATATGCAGCGTTGTGGTCGCGGTCGCCCGAGGATTCTGAGGATAGCTGAGGTATCTATGAGAGAGGAGGAGCCTGAGCGTGGTGCGAGGATCTGTGAATGCCCCAGTACAGCAGCCTACATTTGAGTAGGGAGTACCGAATTGGTCAGTGTTTCAGTAAAGTGATTGCAAAATATTAGATAAAGCTACAGATTGATTTATGAAATAGATGTGAAAGATAAATGAAAGCGATAAAAAGATATTCCAGTGGTTAGAGATTTTCCTGATGCATTTGGATGATATAACCTTATGTTTTGATCAATTAGAATGGATATAGAGTTATTTCGTTTAATTACTATTTAGCATAAGATGTAGAACTTGAAAATGTTGATATTATGAGCTATAAAGGTGTGGAATTAATTGTAAGGATGATATGTAAATGAAATAGATCATGCATGATTCAAAATTTTGAGTTTAGATAACTTTTTGATCGATGGATAGTATGTAATGAGATTTGGTTATTATATATGGATATAATTCTCTATTTTGAGTACAAATGAAATTTGAGGATTTCAACCTCCCTCTGAGAAATTTTCAGAGTTAAGTGTTGATATTGAATCTAAATGTGATTAATTATGTGCGTAAGGTATTGTTGTTGAATTATAGAGTTGCGCAGCGAAAAGCGTAGGGTATAATCTTTAGTTCGAAATCAATAATGTTTATTAGAATCGAAATCAAGATGTGAAGCAGTAGACCGTAAGTTTCAGATAATGGAGAGAGAGGCTGAAAGACATTCCGGTAGTTAGAAAATTTCCAAAAGTGTGCTCTCAATGAACTCTCCAGGTTTACCACTTGAGAGGGAAATTTGTGAATATGACCAGAAGTTGTAGTGTTCATTGCATTTGAATTTGCTATTGATTTAGGATTGATGTAAATAATTGATGATTGAGTTTTGAAATACTTAGATGATATGATTTTATGATTTGAGTAATTAAATCAGATACGATATTATTATGTTTAGTAACTGCTTAGCATAAAGCGCGAATTTTGACAATATTGATAGTAGGAATCACAAAAGTCATAGAGTTCATTAGAAAGGTAACAGGTAAGTAAAATGGATCTTGTACGAATAAGATTTTTGATGTTAAATAATCTGTTAACTGATGGATATGATAAAATGAGGTTGAGTTAGTATATGTGGACGTGATTGTTTATTTTTGAATATAGATCAGATTTGAGGATTTAAGTTCTTTATTGAAGATTTTGGAGTTAAGTGGGAATCGTGATGAAATAATGAAATTGCGTAGCAAAAGTGTAATGTGTAACCTTTAATTTGAGAAATTCATGTCTATTAGATTTGAAATTTGAGTTATGAAGCAATAGATATAAATTTGGAAATGGCAAGATGAGATATATATATAAATGAGATATAGTTTTAATGCCATGATATATTTTATATGATCCAGAAGAGGATATAGGTAATGATTCTTAAATTGATAATGATGTTTAATTATTGATTGATTTAAGAGTTCTCTATTTTATTAATTTTGTGGATCTTATTGATGGAATTAGTTTGGATGCGAGATTATGGGAGTGTAGTATGAAGTAATTTTTCCCTTCAGATGATGAAGTGAGTTTAGGTTGACATTAATCTTAAGTTTTGACTTGAAAGACGAGACAGATGAGCCTGTATCTTTGATTGTGTTGATGATCTAATAAAGGATAAATGAAAGCCCTATTTGAGATACGGTACGTAGCTCATTGAGTAGTATCGTAGTTTATAAGTTTCAAATGATTGGAGTTCTTGAAAAGGAATGACAGAGAGCTAGTAAGTCTAAGTTTCTAGTTCAGTTTCTAAAAGAGAAACTCAGGAAGAAGATATCTGAACAGGATGTTCAAGTGAGGATGATGTAAAGGTTAGAGCGATGATACAGAAGATGTTATGAGTGATGTTACAGTGAAAAAAGATTCAAAAGAGAGAATCATCTAGATGAGATCATTCAGAAATTTCGAGGACGAAATTTTTATAAGGAGGGGAGAAATTGTAAACCCTCGAATTTGATTTTATGGATTTCCTGGAAATAGTCTCTAAATAATTATTGGATACCCTAAATAGTTTATGGATATGCTTAAGGTCATAGAGGACCCATAGAGATCGATTTAAATTCGTTTGGAGATTAAACGAAAAGATAAAATAGTGAATGAAATCGAGTAAATATTTAAGGTGACAAGAGACTAAATTGAATATAAGTTTTAATAATTGTGGTCAAAGTGGAATTAAGCTAAAAGTCAAGGGAGGAGGCCAATATTTTCTTAGGACGTGACCGTCATTTTGAGGATAGTTTGGGGAGGAAAATAGAAGCCAAAAGTTTGTCTAAAAATCAAGAGAGAGAGAGAGATGTCGCCGAAGAGAAGAGAAGAGAAGAGAAGAGAAGAAGAGAGAAGGAAATAAGAAGAGAAGAAGAAGAAGAGAGGAGGAAGAAGACTGATGCGTTGACGTCCAACCAGTCGCGCCATCGCCGTACCTCGCCGCAGAACCGAGCAGGTTGAAGCAGAGCTGCTGCGTGATGCCAAATGGAGCAGAACTGCTGCGCGAATAGCTCCGATGGCGCGAGATTGACGACCGACAAGGAGCTGCCGTCTTGTTCGAGCTACGTCGACCTGCATGCAGCCATCATCGTCGCTTGGAACTAGCTCAAATCGTCGTAGATCAGTTGCGAAGCTCGACCTGAAGCTGTCAAACCAGATCTGTCGCTGCGAAACCAGATCGACCGGAGCAGAAGCGATGACGGCGAGCTGTCTTCACGATGACCACGAAGACCCGACGCCTATCTAAGCTCATCCAACCGCAAATGTGACAGAAATAGAGCTGAAACGAAGATGCAGAACTGAGCTAGAAATAAACAAGATCGAGAGGAAGAGAGAGCGAGAGAGGAAAAGGGAAGAGGATAGCCGCCAAACTAGAAGCAAATCAGACCTCTAACGCGAACCAAAACAGTCCCTAAACGAAATCAAAGCGAAGAGAAATAGAGTGATTTTGCGAGGAAGATAAGGGGTGAGTTGTTTACTCTTGATATTGGTGATTTTGTTAGCGTTTAAATTGAGATTGATGATTTTTATTGGTGATTTAAGTTGAGTTCGGAATAGATTTTATTTTCATTTGTTTGTTGGTTGATTTTGAGTGAAAATAAGTTGAAAAATAAGCTAATTAGTGTTGATTGGGAGCTTAGGAAACTAAGAAAATATCAAAGAGTTAGAGAGAGACTAAAACAAGCAATAAATTAGTTTGAAGAGCAATTTCGTAAATTGACCCTTATGGCGTCCGTTGAGAGGTCAGATGACCCTAATGAGTTTAATTAGGAGTATTGAAGCTATTAAAAGCGAAAGATTAAGATTAGAAATCAAAATGGAGAGTTGCGCGTAAAAAGGATCATATAGGGACGATTGTGTAATTTCGAGTTTCCAGAAGTGACTTGAATGTAAATTTATGTTTCCATATGTTATGTAGGTGACGAGGGCACTCGAAGATCGAGATGAGAGGAGTAGGGGCTCCGCACGCGCCATTTTTAGTTGTCAATTTTGTGAGTGAGTTTTATTTAAAGATTTTAAGAATATTTCAAATTATCAAGTTTGATTTGATAAATTAATTGTTTACTTGAGTTTATTTTAAATGCATGGATATGAGCATGAATTTAGAAATTGAAATGATGCTATTTTGTGCTTTTGCACTTACCAAAGATATTTTAGTGCTTAACGGATTCAGAAAACGAGTTTTAGTGCTTATTGCACCCAGAAATCAGATTTTAGTGCTTTATGCACTTAGAAAGAGATTTGTGCTTTTGCACCAGAAAGTTAAAGCAGAAAAAGAAAAGTGTTTTCAAACCGATAAGTATACCCTCAGAGATTACAGATCAGTTTAGACCCGATCGGTCTATCCCACTTTAGTTGGTACAGTCCTGGGTAGGGATAAGTTACTAACCTGGGGTGATAAGTGTCAAAGTCTGTCAGTCGAGTCGCCATTACTGATGTGGGGTAGTGTTTCGTGTGCTATGGTTAGCGCTGGGAAATTCCGCACATGGCCACGAGATGTCTTAGAGCAGGCGAGCTATGGTTAGCGCTGGGAAATTCCGCACATAGCCGCAAGAGTACAGATTTAGGGATACTATGATAATTTTTAAAAAACATCGAGAAACAACTTTTAAAAGAAAAGCTTATTTAAGATCAAAGATATTTTATACTTATTATTGAAGCTATTTATGATTTATAGTTGCAAGTTTTGTATTTAAATACGTGCATGTGCTTAGAGATGAATTCTCTTGTTTAAATTGATGTTAGAAAGATTTAAGTTTGAAATGCTTTAAAAACAAAGAATAGTTTTCAAACGTTTTAAGAGGAGGACGTTTTGAAAATCAGATTTTGAAAGAAAAGTTAAATTATCACTCACTGAGCTTCTAGCTCATTATTTTTCTGCTTTATATAAAAAACCTTCTCAGGTACTCTCAGCAGGTAGCCGATCAGTAGCATTACCTCCAGCGGGTGAGCCAGCGCGACACGACGATATTTTGAGCAGTTGACTTTGCATATGTTATTTTCATGTAAATATCTTTTAAAAGTGTATAAATGATTTGTAATTATTCGCTCGTAAATATTTTTAAATTGTTTTTGATTAAAGGTGTTTTATTAAATTGTGTTTGGATTTTATTGAGTTGATTTGAAATCAAATGCATGATTGAGGCCTACGGGCAACCAGAAGTTGGATTGGTGATAAATTTTAGTCGAAATGTTGTTTTTCTGTAAACAGGTTTTCGGGAACGTTAAAAATGCAGTCGTTATGTTGTCGAAATTTTATTAGAAAAATGAGTTTCGAAAATTAATTTAAAATTAAAAATTTTTCCTACGCGTTTTCAGTTTTTAAAGAAAACCCAACCCAACGATGTTTCAGAAAGTATCAAAGAGTTTGGGATTCGCTTTACGAGTTTCGCTTAGTCCGACGAGTCGGGTCTGAGAGGGATCCGTTGGGGTGCTCGACGTGACCTACTGGATTAGAGTTAGAGGTATCTGGGTCGGGTCGCGTCATTCTCCTCCCTCTAGAAGAACACTTGTTAGGCATAAGGATCAATGACAGTTTTTTAAATGGATTGCAGTTTTTAATTGTAATCATTGAATTTTTATTTGTATTCGTTTTATTTGTAATCAAATTACTAAAAGTATGAGAGTTTCTAATTAGACTTTTTGTGTCTTTATGGATTAAATCCAACCCAATCAACCAAGTCCGACTATTATTAGGTTAAGTCAGATTGGATTGAAGAATTTATTGAATTGGTTAGGGTTGACAAATTGTTGCGGGTTGGGTTGACAAATTTTCTACCTAACCCACTTGCAACCCCAACTAACTGGAACCCAAAAACGCCCACCCTTAAAAATATTTTTGTTTCTTCTTTACTTTGATTAACTCAATTAAATAAATTAAAAAAAAGCTCTGCAAGATTTAAGGAATTGAAATTATAATTTGAGTCAAAATCTAGGATCATTGTATAAATGAATTTGTTCCACATAGTGAGAACATTCCAAAGATGTCAAATTACTTGAAGAATGTGCTGATAATTTCCAGTTTGGTGAGAAAGCAATACAATCAACAAGCGCATTACAATTTTCATATCCATCAAAACTTTTAAGTTCTCAAACCCACCAACATACCATCAAAAAATTGCATCAAAATGGTTATTTAAGAATCAAGGCGCGTTCTGCAAATCGTCAAAATACTCATGCTCAAGTGCATCTTGTGCTGTAATTCGCTTGGTTGGATCCAAGCAGAGCATTTTCTGTAAACATGTGAAAAAGTTTAAAAACCATTATCATCACATATCTCCAATCTGCAGCCGAGGGAATGAATGTCCAAAGAAATAACAACATTGACAATTAAATTTCGTAGCAGTTAAAAGAGCCACAACTTCATGCATGGCTCAAAGGAATCGATTATTTTTTCACTCTGAGAGTTATAAGCAATGCCTTAATACGTATGCTTATTAAGGAAAACAAGAAAAGAAACATATATTGGTCACTCACTTGTAGAAGATCAATTCCAGTTGGTTCAAGACCAGGGACTACTTTCGCAAGATTCTGCATAGCAAGAGGAAAATTTAGTAATAGAAATATGAGGTCGAAAGATGACAGAATAGAATTTAGTACCTTAGGCAATTTCTTAGGTGGAAAAAAACGTAGATGATCACGGCAAAATGAAGTATATCCAGGCAAGGTTTCTCCATCAGGTGTACCCATGAGTCTTCATGCAAGACAGTAAATATAAAAAAGATTCAGTCTTATTGGAGGGAAGTAATTACGTAAACAATACTTAATTTAGCTAAAGTAAACCTGAAAATCGAAAACAATTGATTGATGGCACTCCTAGCATGGAACAAATACTGACGTGTGACCATCTCAGCAAAAATGCAAGCAACTGACCAGACATCAACTGGAGTGGAGTATCTGCCATGACCAAGCAGGCGCTCAGGTGCCATGTAGCGCATGGTTGCCAGCTGGAGAATAAGAGCAATGAGAGATGTAACTATGAAAGCATCTTAAAATTCTGCACTGGAAATACAGTAATTAAGGAGCATCAAGCTGCTTAAACAAACTTATGTTCATTTTCCTACTAACAAGTTTATAAAAATAAACTTTCTTCATTTCATCACATCCGTTCAACATCATGTGTAATAATTTTAAAGAATTATGATTTGTCCCCTGGAATGAAAAGGTGTTCACTTCTTACAAACAAGCAAAGAAAATCTCTTTCTTCTTCTCGACACATCCATTCATGTGATAATTACTAGGAATCATGAACTAGTCCAAACAAGAATAAGCTGATCATTGACAAACTACAAAATTTGTAGGTCCATTTTCTTGTGTCAGATTAAGATTATTAACAATATATGAAATTACTATACAGCCAAATTTCTTCCTTGCACCATAGAAAAGAAGATGTTTTAGAAGGGAAAGGAATATCCACACAAATTAACATAATTAAAAAGATGAAAAAGTAACACAGTTAACACAAACATGTAAGACAAATAACTGGCTTGACAAGTTAATACCTTAACAGTATATTCATTGAGAAAATCATCAATTGGCCTGGCTAATCCAAAATCAGCTACTTTCACAATATCTTTACGGCGATCTATTAGAAAATTCCTTGGCTTCAGATCTCGATGAAGAATTTTACGTGAATGACAGTATGCAACACCACAAAGCATTTGATGAAGATACTTCTGAAAAAGAAATAACAAAGATAAGAAGATCATAGAATAAATTCTGCAAAAATAAAAAGCTTTTTATAACATCATTTGACAGCTTTGATTGAAAAACTTCAAATGACATTTAACAGATACCAAAATTTACAAATAAATTTCAAATGCCACCTAAACAAAAAGAAGAGCACAAAAGGAACTGATTAACTGAAAGAGTTCAACTATGCTATGATAATACAAGTATAATTGAGGAAAAATGCTACATTTAGTAAGCGTATAACGATGTTCAGCCCCAGCATTGGAAGGATAATATCTGTCTGAAACATGGAAATATCCAGATGAGCACTCTTCTTGAGTTTCTCCTTTGGCGACATTCCTATAGTAAATATACAGAAAATGATAAGAGTAATATCACCTACTTTTATTGAGCATGAAAACTCAGCATGTGGCTGGGTGGTCATGAAATCCAGCAAATCAACGTCTGCCAACTCGAAAACAAGGTCAATGCTTTCTTTACTGCTTAGTACATCCAACAACCTGCAATGGAAACTCAATCACACAATATTTCATATAATTTTTCCTTATGATGTTTTCATGCAAATATACAAAGAAACTTCTCCTGATTTACCTTACGATGTTTTCATGATGTAGCTCCTTGAGAAGAGAAACTTCTCTTAATACTAAGCTAGAGATACCTTGTATAGGATTCTTGATTTTTATCTTCTTTATAGCCACAATGTCCCCTGTAAAAGAGTCTTCAAACTTGGACACTACGCCAAAGCTACCTTGTCCTATTATTATATCGGTTGGTTTGTATCGCTTGTACTGACAATCATCAGCTAAAGCATTAGACAGTGAATTTAGAGATCAAAACAAAGACAGATAAGCAAAGCAAATCACCTTGTCCTCCTCCATTTGAACTGCTCCACCAGAGATGCTAAATTATAAGATTGAGAGTAACTAAATCAGGTTTATACTTGAATAAATACAATCAACTCAACATAAACGACATAATTTAAATCTGAAAGCAATTGCAGAACCACCCATCAACAAATTCAATAAAAGCCACCAAAATAATCATGGCTACAGAGAAGAGTTGTTAATAATTGACAAACACCAAGATGATTCGATATGGCTATTCCCATTCATGGACTATTTCTGATATTTTCTTCACTTGTATGATAGAATTGGCTTCACTTAACAAAGAGAAGAACAAATCAGATATAGAGAATAATGTCTCAAAACCATCCAAGAAACAATCTTGGCATATACCAATTACTAAACTAAGCTCTTCTCTGGGAGTAATTTGGAGAACAAAGTGATTGAAGACACCATCAAACAATTATAAAGAAAAAAATTCAACAGGGAGATTTGTACATCAACTGCTTCAAAGAATTCATCATCAACGAAATGTCCATGATATAGAAACTAAAAGAAATCAATTACATAAGTATCTGGGCAGTAAAGAGGAGAAATTGGATTTTCTAGGCAACCAAACAAAAGATGATAAGTTTACCTGTATCTCAGCTGATCACCAACTGCCCACGTATGAGAATTTGGTTGGGTTTTAAAGGACCCCAAAACGGCTTTTCCCGCCAAAATTAACTAACTTTGATCCAACGGTCCTGATATAGAAAAAAATCGATGGTGGTCATTATCTGCTGGCTTCCATTCATAATCATCATTCATGTCTCTCTCCCAAATTGACTCAAATCACTACTCCTTCTTTCTTTTTATTTTTACACATTACAAGTAAGAGAAAGTTTCAATAATACTTAAAAAAAAAAAAAACGAGTCTTGAAAATAATGTTGAAAAACTAGTGTTTCGGATACATATTTGAAAATGATTTTTCATTTTCAAAACTAGAAAATAGGGGAAAGGTGTTTGACAACATGTTTTTTAAAATATGTTTTCGAAAATGAAAAACATATTTTTAAAAATTATAACTAAAAAATGGCAAACAATTTTTATTTGTATTTTTTATGTTTTTTATCATTTTCAAAATAAATTATTACCTTTTCATCCAACCAACTATTTTACTTATTTTTAAAAATAATATCAAATGCATTGATATCATTTTCTTTTTTAAGAAAAAACTTTTAAGAAATCCTACTAAAAACATTTCATTTTCAAAAACTTTATTTTTAAAACATATTTTTTTCATTTATAAAAATAGTTTTCAAAAACATCATTTTATAAATGATTCCAAATGTTAGTTCGTAAAGCGTGAGCAAATAACTTTTGTAAATTATTGGTAGTTCGTGAACCCTACATGAGTTATATCCATTAATTATTAGGGAATATCCTAAAACCTCCTGAAAATGAAAATAACCTCAATTTACCCTTTAGTTTGAAAATATTAGCCAGAAAACCCCCTACCGTCTGGGAAAAGCGGTTTCCATCGATATATTTAGTGGTTTTGTGATAAAAATAGTAAAAGACCAAAATACCCTTATTAATTAAATAAAAAATAATTAATTTGTATTCAAACCAAATAAAATATTAAAATATTAAAAATTAATCTAAACCTCAATAAAAATTTGAAAAAATAAAATTGAAGAAACCCAGATCTTCAATGAACAGTTGCAGATCTAGGTTTCTCATCAAAACAAAAATTATAAAAAAAAAAACTCTTCAATAAATTTAAAAAAATAAAAGAAAAAAATTGAGAACCCAGATCTTCAACTGTTCATTGAAGATCTGGGTTTAATTAAATGAAAAAAATGAAAATAAAAACTCATCAATAAATAAAAACAAAAAACAAAAAACAAAATTTCGAAAAATAAAAAAAGAAAAATCCCAGATACTTCAGAAGTTTAAAGATCTGGGTTTTCACTGCCACATTCAAAAATACAATCCCCTGCCACATCCGAAATACACAAATAACCAACAAAAAACACAAATAAACACACACCCAGGCACTATTCACACACCAGCCACTCTCATCACCATCATCACCATTACCACCATTTGTCACACACCCACTGTCCATCAAACCATCATCTAATACCAGCGATGAACACCATCACACATCCACTGGATCGAATCTGATAGAGATCTAAAAGAGGTCGCCGGTGGAGGGAAGGAAAGGGAAGAGAGAGCAACTGCGGAGGGTGGAGAGGGACGAAGGAGAGACGATAGAGGGTGGAGAGAGAAGAGAGAGCGACGACGAAGGAGGGTCATCCAATACCAGCGATGAACACCATCACACATCCACTGGATCGGATCTGACAGAGATCCAAAAGAGGTCGTCGGTGGAGGGAGGAAAGGGAAAAGAGAGCAACTGCGGAGGTTGGAGAGGGGCGAAGGAGAGACGACGGAAGGTGGAGAGGGAAGAGAGAGCGACGACAGAGGAGGGTGGAGAGGAAAGAGAAAGAGACACAACGGAGGAGGGTGGAGAGGAAAGAGAAAGAGAGATAGGTGGAGGGTGGAAGAGGACGGCGGCGGGTGGACTTAATGAATGTTTGAGAGATTGAAGAAGAAGAATAAGAGGAAGGAGAGAAAGAGGGCGAGTGACAGAAGAAGAAGAGAGAGAGGAAGAGAGAGAGAGTGACAAAAAGAGAAGAGAGAGATAATGAGAGAGAGAGAGAGAGTTTTTTTTTTTTTTTTTTTTTTAATTTTGCTTTTTAATTTTTTGATGAAAATTTTTTATTTTTATTTAAATTTTTAATTCAATCCAGCTGTCCCAACAAATATATTGACGATTATACCCTTAAAATTGACGGTTCTGTTATATTTTTGGTCAATTTACTACTCCAATTGACGGTTGGACCTTTTTAGCTAATATTTTTAAAACCAGCGGTGGTTTGACATTATTTTCAATTTTAGAGGGCAAAATGATAATATCCCTAATTATTAATATTTAAAAAACTTAATTCAATTCTTTTGTACTATTTTTAAAATTAGTATTTCTTTTAAAGAAAAAAGAATCCGCTTTTTTGGATAGAATTCACAACTTCAATATTATATAGATATAAAGATCGAAAGGTAATAACACTCGACTAATCTCTTTCTTTCCCATTTGATCAAATTTTTAATTACCACACAATTCACTCAAATACGTTACACTAGCTTTATAGAATTATATTAATCAATTTCTACAATTGATTTGAGAACTAGATAAACTTAAATTAATAATTTCACCATCAGGTAAACTATTTACGCTTGATAATCTAATGCTTCAAATTTGCATAAATGATAGTTTTTGAATAAAGAGTAAATGAATAATAAAAATCACAAATTTAAGTTAAAATTTTAAAATTAATAATATCACCAATTTAGTGTCTAAGCTGGTGAAAGTCACATGTAAAACGTTTATTCATTTGAATACAAATCAAGATCATATGCTAAATTAATTAGAATAATAGTGTGAAGAAGAAAATAAAAGAAAGGAGAACACAAATTTTCATTGATACAATGTCTTCTAATTGTGTTGTGGGTCAGTGGACATGGAATAAAATCTGTCAAAGAACTATCCATTAAGACCGTACGAAGCAAGTGTCCTGCACAATCACATACAAGTAACCAACTCCTGAAACAAACTGGCAAGTTTGTATTTACAATATGGCAACAAATTGTAGCACTTCATTAAAAGACCTCCAACAGTGGCCTTTTTCCAAGCTAATGAAGTTGAAATTAGGTGCCTACAAAACTATATTCGAGGAGAACCTATAGCTTGGAAAGCGTGCAGGGTACTTTTAAGAGCTGCCATGCAGCTGAAATACCTTCTAGCAATACGAGGGAATCGTTGCAATGCAAAAGACACATTCTCAGCACCTTCGAAGTATTTGTGCGTAACTGCATCTGCTGCTGTAATTCTCTTGTCTGGGTCCAAGCACAGCAATCTCTGGTAAACACACTCAAGTAGGTGTCAGTAATGAAAACCTCATTTCTGCCAGCTATAAAAACGGACCATTTTTGTTTACCCTCTAATGCTTATACAATCTGTGTCTTTCAAATTTAGTCAGTCTTTCCTTCATAGAAAAAATAGCAGTGAATATTGATGTGACTATTAAGTCGACTGCAGTTTCGTGTGGCTACGAGGCATCTCAAAACCCCATGCATAGCACACATAAAAAGCAGTCAAACTATAGAAACTATCTGCAGGCAATCATAAAATTTTTTCCTTCATAATTGGCTACTGATAAGGAGGAAAAAATTGAGACTTACTGAGAGTAGTTCAACTCCAGTTGGTTCAAGTTGAGTGAACAGAACCGCCAAATCCTGCATTGCATCAGATGTAAACATATATAATTTCAAAATTATAGGAGAAAAAGAAAAATGATTTCTAACATTGCTTACGGCAGGGTCATAATGGGGAATTTTCGGAAGAAGATCACCAATTAAAGTCACTCCAGGCCAAGTTTGTTCTGTTGGTGTCCCCATGAGGCTTCACAAATGAAACTTCCTGTAAGAAGAATTGTACTTGGAAAGCAAGAGTCAAACAGGTACTTTGTCAACACTGATAAATACCTACAAATGGCTGACATTTGATCAAACTGTACTCGATCATGAGGAAATATTCTGTCTCCAGTTATCATCTCAGAAAATATACAACCCACAGCCCATATGTCTACCGCAATGGAGTATCCGTTAAAGAGCCCCAACAGCTCCTCAGGCGATTGATAGGTGTAAGGTATATCCTGCAGAGAATACATCACTGATGGGCCTCAAGAACATCTTGTAACGAATGGTTTCATTTTGTAGCAAACGGTATCTAGGAACAGATAAACATTTTGCCAAAAATTCAACTAGCACACATCTGCTTGTAGTGCTCACAAAATATCATATTCCTATACTACCTAGAGTGGAATATTCTAGCATTTCAACTGCCCTAAAATAAACCAAAATTCTCAATATTGAGCTGTATTTATCAAAATAGAATAGGAGAGCAAAGTTCTTCCAAAAAAAAAAAAAAAAAGAATAGGAGAGCCAAGACTAGAAAAGGTAATAGACGAAGTAAATGGCAAACGGAGATACTCTTTTGCTAAAAGCCCTGACAGGAAGTCCAAATGGTCTGGCAAGTCCAAAGTCAGCAAGTTTCACAATGTTGTTCTTAAGATCTACCAGAACGTTTTCAGGCTTCAAATCTCTGTGTATGATCTTGTGGGAGTGACAGTATGCTAAACCCGCCAGAATTTGCTTCAGGATTGCCTGTTAAAGGAAAGACCAAGCACAAAACCATGGTTATAGTTAGCAATTCTGAGCATCCCAGCTGCTACGATTAGGTCATTATCTAATTTATATGCCTATTTGATATTTAATCATTCTCTTCAATATATTATTCTTTGTGTGTTTGTTCTCTCTTTACCCATTTTTTCTTAACAGTATATAAACAGACTGCAATGAATAGAACTTGTATAATTTCTACACTATAAATGATAAATGAAGTTCTACGTTTGTTCTGTTCTATTAAGCTCTTTGTTTTTGATAAAAGTGATAGACCATTTTCAGTAATCAAAGTGAGTTCACATTCTATGTGAAGCAAATAGATGGAAGCAGATTACAGATACAATATCATTCCAAAAGAAATCAACACCACAAGAAACCAAAAGCAAGAACATAGCACAGAACACATTAAAATGTACATAAAGTCATAGTTCTTTCCTCAAAATATTTTACAAAATGAAAAATACAGGTTTGTCAAAAATTAGGTCCTAAAAAGAAGAAAAGAAAGCATGTAACAATTTTCTTTTGATAAAACCAAGATCTGAAACTGTGAAATGCAACAATGCTGAATCAGAAGGAAGTAGTAGACAAAATTAAGCAGGGACAAGTTTCTTACTTTTACTACGAGTGCCTCCTTAGTTTTCTTAGGACGCTCGATAAACGTATACAGATCAAGGTCTAGATACTCAAAAATAAGATACACATATTTCCCGCTGGTCCTGACATCAAGCAATCTGCATCCAAAATTTTCATTTATATTAACAGATAACTGCATGTTTACTAGTAGATTAAATGAATGACATGTCAAACTAAATGATGCTAGTATCACAGATTGAAGGGTCAATACACAATAGAAAATCTGAAGTAAAAATGACAACAACACGGCGTAGTAATATGGTTTCATAAACTATCAATTCAGTTGTCAAAGAAACAGGCATGAATTGCTAAATGCTTCTTTCACACAGAAAGTGTTAAATGTTATATTCTACATGAACCTTTAATTCTATCAGGCAAGAGTAAACATCTTAACAGCTAAAACTCAAAAACATAATATAATTAAATGGGTTTCTAAGTATCAGATGAACACACCCCATTATATAAAAGTACCTGACAACGTTGTCGTGTTTCAGCTCCTTGAGAATGGCGACTTCTCTAAGTACATGGGTAGGGAAACCAAGACGTATATTCATAAGAGTAATTATCTTAATAGCTACCTTTTGGCGCGTCTCACGATTACGACACAAGTAAACAGCACCATACCCACCTTCTCCAATCAATTTTATCACCTTGTACTTCCAAGCCTTCACGTTCTCCATCTTATCTAATAAACAAGATCCAAGAAACAAATCTTGAGCAAAAATGAACCACATCGTTTTATCTAAAAATAAGTAAATCAAACACCACCAAGTAACAAAACATCAAAATCATGATGAAAAATGAACCCACATTTGTAACTTAAATTGCAGCTTGAAATCAATGTAAAGTACTATAGATTCAATCTAGAATTATCTAAAACCCACCAACATTTGAAACTAAAACTACAACTTCGAATCAATAATTTCTGTTTGGTTGACGAGAAAATTTACCTGTGTGAGAGAGCAAATGTGTGTAGAAGCAGAGTTGTTTACAGGAGAGAAAAACAAAGCGTGAGGTTTTCTTTTTTTGAGAAGCAATCCTCCTATAACTGCTTTTCCCGCTAAAAATAACCGACTCAATGGGATTTGACGGTCGTGATCTAATGGAAAGGAAAATTAGTATTTCATTGGGTTCAATCTACACGTGTCACAATCATGGCTGATCAGAAGGTGGTTCTTCTTCAGTCGTCTGATCAAAATATCGTATCATCATGCGCTTTGGCTATTTGTAGAGCTCGTCGTGTAGCCCACTATACACTCTCATTGAATTTTCATATATATATATATATATATATATATGTGTGCGCGCGCGCGTGCGTCGTAGTTGGGTGGTGGCTAATAGACTCTGCAGTATTTTTTTTTATTTTTTTATTTTTTTTTAATTTTTATAGTTATAAAATTATATTCATTTTAAAATTTATTACTATATTTTATTTTTTCATTTATTAATTCTTTTAATACAAATAAATGTATATTTATTATTTTTTGTAAAATTTTACTTAAGTTTTTCAAATTACATAAGATTAGTCCCATAGTATATTACAAAAGTTTAATACCTTTCATTATTTTTCTTAATATACTCTTTAATTTGAAGTGTGATAATTATTATGATTGTTAAAATGTAGATTGTTTTTATTTAAAGAAAAAGTATTGATGCTATAATGCTATTATTCTATAATTCATAATTGATAAATTTAACCATTCAAATATTTTTAAAACTTACTTGATTGCTTATATTTTATGTTTCTTTTATATTAGCTTTAATCATTTTTTTTAAAACTTATTTACTTATAATATGAATTTTCAGGGATAAGACTTATCATATCTCTTTTAAGTAGGTATATCTATATTTTTTAATTTGTGAAATATTTTTATACCGTTAAAGTTCAATTAAAAAATTTGTTGTAGCCAATATACATATATATGTTAGTTCCATTTCCAAGTTGGAAAATGGATAAATAACATATAAATTATTTTTTTTAGAGATTAGCATCATTTATTAAAATTTTTATAAACTAATATAAAATGGAAAAAAATTAAAATCAATGAAGAAGTATGCATCCACCGTAGAAGTAAATATCCGTAGCAATTAGCAGCATATCGGAGATGGAAGATTTAATTAATAAAAAAATTATTTTTGTCTTTGTTAGGTACTTATTTAGAATTATTAAACAGAAAATAAAAGGCCAAGAGAAGAGACAAAAACATGGATAATGATTTTTACATAGAAAACCTAACACAGGAAAAACCATGAGTTTATAATTCTCTCTAGCCACTTTCGAACAAAACTCTTTCTGTTAATTTTCATTTTTTGCTGTTATTACATGAACTACAAACTTCTTTTGTAGAAATCTAATCCCTCTCTATCTAATAGCAATCTCTAATCTCATTCTTCATAAACTTAAAACGACAACTCCCTTTGTCTTTGAAATTCACTACGTCTCTGAATCCGCCTCCTTGACTCCCGCTCAAGCAAAATAAACTTTTATCACTTCTTGACGCTTCAAGAAAGAATCACCAATTAAAGTTTATGCACACATATGAACAATGTAGAAATCTAATCACTCTCTATCTAATAGTAGTCCCAAATTCTGTCTTTCATAAACTTAAAATGACGAACTCCCTTTGTCTTCCAAATCCATTATGTCTTTAAATCCGCCTCCTTGACTCATGCTCAAGCAAGTTGAACTGTCTTCACCCTTTGACGCTCCAAGAAAGAAATCACCAATCAAAGTTTATGAACACACATGAACAGTGTATGCAAATCAAGTAATGCACTTGATCAAAACACATTATGAGAATCTAGATGCAATCTAAGCACTCACACCAATGATCTGGTCTCTAAAACAAAACTAATCTTTCTCAAAGCTGTTAATAGCAAACAACTTTATGAAATTGGTACAAAAATAATGTGAGAGAGCCCACCATTCATAATGCAAGATTTAGAGTTAAAACTTAGTTAGAAAACTTTTCCCTTTAATATTCTTAATCAACTAAGTTTAGACTTTAAAATTAATAAGAAATGCAAAATAGGAAATCATATGGAAAGTCAACTTCTAATTTTATCAAGACATATTTACCCTTCTATACATATGTTTTGAACATCTGAAAAGTCTTAAAAAAAAAGAAAGAAAAAAGAAAAAAAAGGGGGTAAGTGAAACACACTAAACAAAGTCAAAACCAAAAAACAGATAAAATCCATATGAGGGTTGTTGGGTTATTGGGTTACAGGTCGAGTCCACCCAAAATGACCCAAACCCATGACCCGATCCAAATCCATTTAGATCGGATTAGATTAAATAACTACTTGGTGGTTAATGAAAGTTATTAGAAGATAACTGTCCCTTGGTTAACCTATAAATACATAGCCAAGTTTTACAACATACGTACAATACAAAGAAATCAGAAAACAGAGAACAAACAATGGAGTGAAAATACAAAGAGAGAACAAATGGCAAGACTTTTATCACTGTGAATTGAGGTTCTTTTCCATCAATATGATTGAAATTCGATCAGTTAAACAATCCGGATCCAAGAGAACTTTCGATGCATTAAAACGGGTATGCTTTCAAATTCCATTTTATCGTATTTGATGAATTTCACACTGTTATAATTGTTTTCATTCGTATCACAACCCCATTGGGTTGTTTGCTGGCTTAGTATCACAAATACTTGATTAAAATTGCTATGAAATTTAATTTTTGGAATCAAAACCTAAGAAATAGAGCCATGAGACCCGTACAACACACAGAAATAAAAAAATAGAGAGTAAACAGTGGAGAAAAATACAAAGAGAGAACACATGGCAAGACTTTTGATATCATGAATTGAGGTTCCCTTCCATCAATGTGATTGAAATTTGACCAATTGAAAAATCTGAATCCAAGAGAACTTTCGCTGCATGAAAACCGGTACACTTCGGTTTCATTTTATCGTATTTGATGAATTTTATACTGTTATAATTGTTTTCATTAGTATCAAAGCCTCAATTGGATTGTTTGCTGGCTTAGTATCATGAATACTTAATTAAAATTGCTATGAAATTTGATTTTCGGAATCAAAATCTAAGAAATAGAGCCATGAGACCCGTACAACACAAAAATTAGAAAATAAAGAGTAAACAATGGAGGAAAATATAAAGAGAGAACACATGGCAAGGGTTTTAACACTGTGAATTGAGGTTCATTTCCATAAATGTGATTGAAATTTAACCAATTGACTAATCTGGATCCAAGAGAACTTTCGCTACATGAAAATTGGTACGCTTTCGGGTTCTGTTTTACCATATTTGATGAATTTCATACTATTATAATTGTTTTAACTGGTATTAGAGCCCTATTAGGTTGTTTGCTGGCTTAGTATCATGAATACTTGATTAAAATTGCTATGAAATTTGATTTTTGGAATCAAAATCTAAGAAATAGAGCCATGAGACCCGTAGTTTATAGGCATGATATCTCATTCTTTTAACCTCCGTTTTGTGTGATTCAAGTTTCACATGAAACTAGAGTTTGAGATGAAGTCACAGAATTTTGAATTGCAGAATTTTGTTGTAAAATGAGTAAGAAAGGATCAAAAGAAGATTGGGGTCGAAATATGGCGTCACTGTTGAGCACTATTCTTAATTTAGGTTTTCAATTCATATCACACTCTCACATTAGGAAAGTGTAATACACCCCATTTTAAAATTGCAAACTGAGGATGTAAATAAAATAGGGATAAAATTTGAATGAATCTGGAAGTGGTCCGATGATCAAAACAAATCAAAAAGCTGACATGTGTGGCACACAAGTTGACCCAGTGTGTGCAGCACATGGTTGATTAGCCTTGCCCATATAAGCGCCATGTAGAGAAACATAAGCAACATGCAGGTGCCACTTGGGCGATAGGTAATCGCCACGTGGCAAAACGTGAATAGATGCATGTGCGACTCATGGATCACTTAGATGAAGACACCTAGGCATACGGTTGTGATGTGACTCATAGTAGGGATGACACGTTACCTAATCCGAGACTGATAAGTGGCCACTTCGTAAAGCAACGCGTGTGCCTCAACTGATATATATGTCGTGGGCCGAGACATTGGCGCGTGCCTAGAAGGCATGTGCAGCTGCGATGCGGCGAGTGGCAAATGTTGCCAACACGTGAGTGCCGTCCATAGCCGTCAACGATGGTTTTTGGCAAGAATTTTTTTTTCTCATCTTTTCATCCCAATTATTAATTTATTTTAATTATGAGTTGAATTACATTATATTATTTATTTCACTCAATAGGGAGCTTAATTAAAATGCCTTAGTTTTTACATTAAATTTTATTCAACCTAAAATTAATCATGCATGCATATATTTATATTTTATGCTATGGTATGCATTTCTATGGGATTGGGTCAATTCATTTTAACGATGAGCTATTTGATGACATGATTAAGATCATTGTCCTATTAGATGATGGTGAGGTTATTAAGATCTCAGATGTCGACTAGGACCTAAAGATTTTGGAACTCTCAGATTACTAGTATAATGTTGAGATCATAAAAATCTCGAATAATAAAGTGCCAGAGGTCTTTGAGATCTCTGATGATGAGATGATTGAGGTCATGAAGATCTCAAATGGTGTTATTCAAAATTGTGGGTATCCTAAAATCTTTTTGTAAGCCGTCGATCCTGTTTACGGTTTTTCCTAATAATAGTCCCTAAGGAATATTTTGAGATCCTAGATGATAAATGGAAGTGTCCATGAATGTAAGAAATTTTTAAGAATCAATTGAGTTCAATTGGAGATTTAAATGAATAAGTATAAGGGTAAAATGGTAAAATGACATTAAGTGATTTTTAAGATGATAACGGACTAAAATAGAATGAGTTTCTCTAATTGGGGTCAAAGTGGAATTAAGGTAAGTTCAAGAGTGAAAACCAAATTTTCCTAGGACATACTTGCCATTTTTGGAAAAGATCAAATTATATGTGCAATTATTTAGCCATTTCACGCCACTCTCATTCTCAAACCCACACTAAGCCAAGAGATAGTGGTGTGCTGTCGTGGGCAACCAAATTAAACCTATACTCCTAAAAATTTATATAGTGATGTGAGTAAGGATCGTTCCCACAGAGAGTATCCAGCTTAGTTTTATGCTACACGAACAATGATGGGGGATAGGGATTTGAGTATAAAAACAATTTTAAGAAAAACAACTAAAGAGCAATTCAAATTGAAATATTAAAATTAATCAGAAGAACAAACGTTGGTCTAAGTCAACATCCCACCTTCGGAATTTTATAACTGATCATCGATGCAAGTATATATCAATTCACACCTTAAATATTCATCGTTGGAACCATTTTTTTATTTTTCCTATCTCTCCTTAATTGCAATTAATTAGAAAACAGATGATCTAACCAATCCTAACTATTAAATAACCCAAGACAAGCACTAAAGGTTTAATTTAATAGTAGCCTTAAGAATAAAAGAAATCGATGAAGCTAAACAACACAAGCTCAAGCGGTTGCATTTAATTTAGTCGAACATTCTTCCTAAAATCTAATAATTTCTGATGCAGCAATTCATTAAATTTTAGTTGCTTCATAAGTTAGAGAGATCAAACAATTACGGGTTTGATATCTAACTTAGCAATAGATTGTACGAATAATAAACTAGTAAGCCTCCTAGTAATTACACCAGACAATCATGAAAATAAGCATAGAAGAACATCCAATACCCAAGGCATAAATTGAACAATAAAAACAAATTAGATCTCACAATTTTATTGATTTCGAGGCTTCAGTTTCCTTCGACCAACTATAAAAATTAGCCAAGCATGGCCATCATAAAAACTTGAAGAAAATTATCAGAGATCCAGGAAGAAGAGATGCCAGACTAATGATTTCCCCTCTATTTTATACACGGCAATGCCCTTCTCAGAGACCAAAAATTTCTAATCAAATTAAACATTTTCCTAAAATAACAGAATTCAAATTTAACTAATTAAGGAAAATAATAAAAATAGCCTCAACACTAGAAGGAAAGTTGTGATTTTAGTTGGGATTTTCATGCATCAGATTTGGAAGCTTCCAAAAATAAGTTGCTTCAAGTCAACCATCAAACTTGCAGGCTAAGTAACATTCCAGAACACCAACAGTGCAGGTGCGGCGACTTTAAGCCCGATTTTGACCTTGCTGCAGCTAGTATCTCTCAAAACTCAAACATGAAAGTTGTAGAACTCTTTCTTGTCTTTCCATAGCATTTTGAATCATCTCGATCGGAGCTCAGATGAGAGAGTTATGTCCAGATTACGAACTGATGTCGAAACTGTCTAAAATCGCCCAAAAAGCTCTGTTTTTCTCTTAATGTCTCCATTTGAATTCTAAATCAAAATATAAGAATAGTGAGTTCATTTAGGCACCAAATAAGCATAAGAGACTAAACATTAAAAGAGAAAAATGTGACATTCTACATTCTCATCAGATAGACAAGGAAGAAGGGTGATGTTCGGCCAACTAAGGGGAGAAGAAGATCAAGTGGTTTTAACCAATTTTCACCCACCAAATCAAGTCATCAAACTACCTTAAGATGGAAGAACAAGTTTGTAGCAAGATCTAAGCCAAAAAGAGGTGAGTTCTATCATTTTTGAAGTTGTTTTAATGATGTTTATGTTGATGATTTGATTGGATTTTTGATGAGGTTTTTATGTATGATTAAAGTTGAGTTTTATGGGCTTTAAATTAAGTGTAAATCATATGGAAATGATTAAGTTTGATAGGCTAGGGTTTGTATGGGAGAATCCTTAAGTTTGTATGGAATTGGTTTTAGTTAAAATAAGTTGCTCACCAAGTGTTTGATGAAATGCTTAAGTGAAATAAAATGAGAAATTTAAATGAAATGAAATTGGTGTATGTTATGGCATAAAAGGCCATAGTGAGGGATGATGGAATCCAATGGAATTCTAGTGTTTTAACCATGATTCCATGTTGAAATTGTGATAAGGAAACCTAGAATAAGCTAGTAGAGATGTTAGAAATTCATTTACACAACTTTTCTTTTATAACTTAAAGTGAAGGGCATTGATGGAAACTATGGAATATCGCCTCATGTATGCGTTTTTATGCATTAAATAAGTATGTTTAAGTATGTATGAGATTAAGGAAAAGAGAATTAAGATTTAAAATGTAAAAATGACAATGAAAATGTAGTGAAAAAGTGAGGTTTTTCCTAGGTTTCGTCACCCGTTTGTTGGAATTTTTCAGAACTGTTTTACGAGTGACCTAAATGTGAGTTAAGAAGATGTGCGGAGCAAGAAAGAATGAAAAGCAGCCCTAGGTAGGGAGCTGCATCATATTCGGCCAAGGGTGTGTGAAAACACCAATTTTTGTTTCAAGCTTTGAATGATGGTTTCGTGTGTATGGAGGTGTTCCTAGGTAAGAATAAGCAGGATTCATGCAAAGAAAAGGGAATTTTGAAGCTTCAATTAAGTTGAAATTGAGTAGGGAAGTAAGTTGGTAAAATAGTGCTCCAATGAATTAATTGAGTTATAAGTTGTGTGATAAGTTTTGTGAGGTTAAAATTAGTGTAACCTAAGTGAATATGTGATGTGTAGGTGAAAAGGAAGTAAGCAAAACCGAAGAAGACCGTGGGAGCCCACTTAAGGAAACTTGAATAAGGTGAGTGCTACAATTTTTATTTTAAAGCGTTTGTAATTATATTTGAAAGTTGTAAGAAAATTTTTATGGTGAGTGCTCAAGAAATTTCGTATATAAGTTTATGCTTGTTTAAGTGTTTAAACATATTATAGTGTGTTTGCCATTTTGGTATTTTAAATGAACAAATAGAATTACATGACATTTCGTATGAAAAGTTATCAATTATGATTTTATAAGTATAAGCTTGTTTTGAAATGAAGTTTAAGTTTTAGTTTAAGCCATTTTTTTCATGAGGCTATGTTTATGTTAGGTAAAGAAAAGCATTTTTGATTTCACCATAAGAAATTTTAAGTGTTTAGTATTTTATAAACTTTGCAATTTATAAGTTTTACTTGAGCATTATGCAATAATGAATTTTTATGAATTCTTTATGTACATTTTGCATTGATATATATGTTTATAAGAAATTTTATTAGCTATTTATATGTTTATTAAAATTTAAGTTCCATATGAAATTTTAAAAATGTACATTTGAGGTCTTATGTATGATTAAGTTCAAAATGATATTTTGTGCTTTATGCACTAAGAAAATGGAAATTGAAGCCTTATGTCTTTCAAAGTATGAGTTTAGTATTTTATGCTTTCCGAATTAAGACTTTGTGCTTGTTGCACTCCAATAAGTGATTTTTGTGATTTTGCACTAAATAAGAAAAATAAAATAAGTTTTCAAAGGCCATAAATATATCCACCCTTATAAGTTAAGTTGTAGACCCGGCCGGTATATCCCACATTAATATGACAAGTTCTGAAGAGGATGCGTCACTAACTCGGGGCAAATTTAAGTCTGTCGTGTTGCCTCTACTTTTGTGGGATATTATCTCGTATTATGGTTAGCGATATAACATTCCACACATAACTACGAGATGTCTTGGTAAGTAAGTGTCACAATTGGTGTCTATAAAAAAGCGCCACGTGACTCCACGTTGGTTAGCGTTACCATAGCTATCGCGTGATTGTAAGTATTATCGGGTACGAATAATGCTTTTCAAAAATTAAGTAAGTATTTAAAGCATTTAAAGAAAAGAAAGATGTTTTATATGTTTTAAGCATATTTACGGTTAAATGAAATTAAGTTTTGAGAAAATTTAAGAAATGGAAATCCATGTTATGCATTTTATAATCTATAAGTTTTTTGCGAAGTTTTATGAGTATATAGGAATTTTATGGAAATTCTATTTTAAACTATTTATGAAAATGAAATGAAAATTTTATATATTTTCTGAACTCTAAGATTTATATACAACTTTACGTATGTATGATTTCACATTATATTTAATTTGTAAGGTTTATGTATGTAAGTTTAAAGGTTATTCAAAGATACAAGCTTTATATGAATTTTACGCATGTATGAGTTGTAGTTTTCCTATGTAAGTTTGGCTATTTAAATTAGATTTGTATTTTTAAATCCCAAGTTAAATGAAGTTTTTATATATATACGAAACTTTAGGCATATATGAGTTCAATTTGATATGAAATTTATAAGTTTCACAGGAATTTTTATGTATTTATGCGATTATAATTTTTGTATATATGCTTTACAATTTAAATAAAATTTATGCTTTAAAAAAAAAAAAAAAAAGTCATATGAAGTTTTATTGCCTATATAAGTTTTATATGCATTTTGATGCCCTTATGAGTTTTATAATTTTATAAGCTATGGATGAGATTTTATGCAATTATATATTTTAATAGCGCTCACTCTTTACAACGAAATAAATTTTGAAACTTGTGAGAAATTTTAAGAAACAGAAATGTATTTTGAAAAATGTTTTAAGGAGGATATTTTTAATAAATAAAGTATTTTAAGTTAAAAAGAAATTAAGCACTCACTAAGCTTCCAAAGCTCATAATTTTCGTTTTTATGATAAAAACCTTCTTAGGTACAGAAGTGGGTGACTGAGATGGAAAGGTTACTCCAGAAAAGTAAGTGGGCGACGACGCGACAATTGCACCATTTTTGCTTTTCATATTATGTATTTGACAAAGATCTTATGTAATTGTATGTTTAATAAATAAATGAGTGGTCTAGAATTTATTTATAATACAAAAAAAATTTTAAGTTTCTAACTATGGTATGAAATTGTAAAATATTTGAATTATGATTTTATGCTTTTGATTATTAATAAAATGAAAATTTAATTTATACCATAATAAGTATGTTTGTGGAAGAAGTTGGGTTGAAAAATGAAATCATTTGGGAGTGCATTTTTCCTTGCAGGTATTTTGGGAACATTGAAAACAGAACCGATATGTTGTCGAATTTTCCATTTAAAAAAAAAAAAACTCAACCCATCCTAGTTTTATAAGTAAGAAAATATTTTAAGAGTTCGCTCCACGATTCTCTTTTAGCCCAATTTGTATGGTTTAGAAGGATTTTGTTGGGGTGCAAGGTAGAACCCTCCGGATATAAGTATGGTAAGATTCAGATTGGGTCTTGTCACTTTTAGAGAATGATATTAAGACTTTTTTACGAAAAACACTTACATATATGGTTTAGTGAATATTTGAAATCGAATGATGATGGGTAGCTTGACTACTTTTTCGATTTCTGTTCAAAGATTATTTTATTATATTTATAAGTATACAATTACTGTAATATTTTAGTGAAATGATAGTCGATGTGCAAGTATAAAAATAGATATAGATCATAAGTCTCTAAGTTGAATAAATGTCATTTAGGGAAATGGCATGAGCTTCGAAAACATAGTTGTTAAACTGAACAAGGATGACAAATTGAATGGTGATAACTATGATTTTTGGCACTACAAGATTAAGTACAGCCTAGAGGAATAAGAGGTCTTCGAAACCTTAACCAACAACTTAGTTGAACCTGAATATGGTATTTCTACACAACATAGATGAGATGTTAAGACTTATTAGGCCTAAAAGAGAAAAGAACAACATTGCTAGCATAATTATACTATCTAACATGGCTAATGACCACATGTGCACGCACGAAGAATATATGACGACACAAGACATTTAGCTGGCTTTGAAAGACAAATGTAGTGGCATATGTTAACCATAAAACTAAGGAGACTCACAATCAAGTTTGAAATTATCAAAAGTACCAGGATCACAACGAGGCAACATCAGAAAAAGATGTCAAACATGATACGTTATTTGAAATCAGTTAGCCATGCCTTAAATGAGGAGCATAAAGTATAAGTGGTAATTTGGTCCCTCCTAAATAGCTAGAAACACATGAAAATGATAACATCAAGACGTTTGATGATATCTCACGTCATATTGAACTTGAAGGTGAGCGTCTAGAGGTTGCCAAGGTTTCGGGTTAACTATATTTGGTTGAGTCCAGCATGAGCAAGGTTCTAGTTATAAATGCAAAGGGGGAGAAAAGAACAAGGAGTTGGAAGAAAAGGAAAGAGAATCTCAAATCCAACAAGGGTGAGATCGGAAACCCAAGAGAGAGATAAACATGGCGGTGTAAGGAAGAATAAGAGTAAGTTAAAGTGTTTTAGCTGTGGCAAGATGAGTCATTTCGCTGCTGAATGCACTAAGCAGAAGAAAAAGACTCAGGAGCCACAAACTACATAGTGATAGATAGAAGAGCATTTATAGAGTACTATTGGATCAATCGAAAAATAACATGGATCTACGTGGGGAACAACTTAAAGGTTAAAGTGAAAAGAATTGACACCTATAAAGTGATTCTACGAGGTGGCCAAGTATTGTATCACCATGATATCCTCTATGATCTGAAAATTCGACTAAATCTAGTCCCTGTAATTGTCTTTATGGGTTTGAGATATAGTTTAGCTTTTCATAGCAATTGTTTGAGGATTTGTCTAAATTCAATGTGCTTAGGTACTGAAAATTTGATGGATGGTTTCATTATATTAAATATCAAATTTAACAATGATTGTTTTTCATTAATTACTTCCACTAATGTTACCAATATTGATATTTATACTTTGCATGCTAGACTAGGTCATATTAAGTAGGATCAAATGAATAGATGGCCAAAGATAGAATTTTTGGGTTCCCTCAATAAGATAAATCTGCTTGTATATGAAAATTGTTTAGTAGGAAAAACAATTAAAATATTATTTGAAAAAAGGAATTAGGGTTAAAAATCTATTATAGTTAATTCATTCTGATATTTATGGACTAATAAATGCGAGAGCAAGAAATGGTGTCTCGTATTTTATAACATTCATAGATCATTACACTCATGTTGGTCATGTCTATCTGATTTTTCATAAATATGAGAAATTAGATTGTTTTAGATTGTATCTAAACTTTGTGGAGAATTAATTAGATAGAACTATTAAGGTCTTGTAGACTGACCGAGAGTGAGAATACCTCTTTGAACAACTTGAGACTTGTGTTATGAGAAAGGTATTGATAGATAGTTGACTATTCTTAAGACTTCGCAACAAAATAATGTAGCAAAAAGGAGGAATAGAATATTACTAGAGATGGTATGATCTATGATGACATAAATGAACCTTTCAGTGTTTTACTGGGGAGATGCGCTATTAGCAGCTGCTTATATTCTGAATTGGGTCCCTACAATATCAGTATTTTCCACACTTTATCACTACAAGAAAATTGTTCATCAGCGACTTTATTAGTTACACAAAAAATGTCTCACTAAATGCAATACTTGGTGACTACTTTAAACATGATGTCGCTAAATATATGTCGTCAAAGTGGCACATTAATATCACTTTTTAGTGACACAATTGTAGAGTTTTGGTGACTCTTATCTATTGTTATTATGGCGACATCATACAATAAGTCGTTAAATATGCTAAGCATAATTGAAAATCTATTATTAGCGAGGCCTATTAATATATATAGATATGATGTCACTAAAATTATACTTTTGAAAATTATAAATAAAAAATTAGAATTTTTGATATTGTAAATAATATTGTTTATTGTAAAAACTATATATGTACATAGGATTAGAACTAATTTCAATATTTTATTTTTATTAGATAATTTAAAAGTTCTATCTTTTATTAATTTGTAATTTGCTAAAAGTTATTTGGAAATAAAAATAGATGTGATTAAATATTGATAAATATTAATTAATATAAGATTTTAAGGTCCACCAAACTAAAAGTGGTGAATGTTGTGTGTGTAAATACATACATACATATATATATATATATATATATAAATTTTGGAGGAAACTTTTCCACCCAAATGAAATTTTCATATTACTTGTGAATAATTATTTTGGAGCCCTCTAAGGTAAAATATTTTGATCAATTAAAATTTATAAATAGAATTTTAATGAACAAAAAAATCATAATGCTACTATTAATTTTAGCTGCAAAACACACAGATCATGCCTAATAATATTTATATCTATTATAATGTTCAAACTATAATTAAAAATTAGGAGCATGGTGAAAGTGTATATTTAACTTAATAATGAATTTTAATTCTTTACCAAAAAATTAAATATTTTACTATTTATATATTAATCTTGACATATGAGAGCCAATATATAGTTGTCTGAAAACATAATTTTAACTAGTAGTCAAAATCTACACTATTGAATACTCAAAGTATTGCTTATTCGAAAGCCAAATGTCGATACAATTGACTATATAACTTCATAATGGATACTCAATATTGAATCATGCAAAAAAAAAAAATAAATAATAATAATAAATAAATAAATATCTTTGAGCACGTTGCATGCTTAAATCAATTAAGTAGACATTTAGTGTAACGAGCCCTGATCCAACCCCCTCTTGGGCCTCGGTCCTGAGCCCAAAGGGATTCGGCTACGACCTGCCCGGCCACCCCATCGTGGGCCTTCCCCTCGGCCTCGGCCTCGGCCCACATGGATTTGGTGGCAGGTACTGTACAGTCCCATTGCCTACTTTTCTCGCCTCCTTCGCCACTCGACCCATGACCCAAAGGGTTATAGTCAATTAGGAAGCATAACGAGCCCGATCTAGCCCCCTCTTGGGCCCTGACCTGAGCCCAAAGGGATTCGGCTGCGAACTGCCCGGCCACCCTATCGTGAGCCTTCCCCTCGGCCTCGGCCCACATGGATTTGGTGGCAGGTACTGTACAGTCCCCTTGCCTGCTTTTCTCGCCTCCCTCGCCACTCGAACCTATGACCCAAAGGGTTATAGTCAATTAGGAAGCATGACGAGTACCAACTGAGCTGTCATACTTCCTAATTGACTATAACCCTTTGGGTCATGGGTTCGAGTGGCGAGAAAAACAGGCAAGGGGACTCTACAGTACCTGCCACCAAATCCATGTGGGTCGAGGCCAAGGGGAAGGTCCACGATGGGGTGGCCGAGCCGGTCGTAGCCAAATCCCTTTGGGCTCATGCCGGGGCCCAAAAGGGGGCTAGATCGAGCTCGTTACAAAAAAGGCGCGCCTGCTTTTCTCGCCTCCCTCGCTACTCAAACCCATTACCCAAAGGGTTATAGTCAATTAGGAAGCATGGCGAGTACCAACTGAGCTAGCTCAGTTGGTACTCGCCATGCTTCCTAATTGACTATAACCCTTTGGGTCATGGGTTCAAGTGGCGAGGGAGGCGAGAAAAGCGGGCAAGGGGACTGTACAGTACTTGCCACCAAATCCATGTAGGCCAAGGCCGAGGGGAAGGCCCACTATGGGGTGACCGAGCTGGTCGCAGCCGAATCCCTTTGGGCTCAGGCCGGGGCCCAAAAGGGGGTTGGATCGGGCTCGTTACATTTAACACCATATAGTAATTGTAATTTAATTATCACCATTTTTATCATTAATTTTAATAATTTAAAGTAAAAACCATCCATTATGTGATTCAATACAAGAAAAATAATGAATGATTTTTCATGATTTAAACTAATTAATACTTTAACGAATGTAGTTTATATTTTTAAGTTCCTTGGATGAGCATATTAAGTTCCATATGAACACCCAATGATCAACAAGTGTAGACATAGTAATATATTAATGTATAATCACATCATTATATCCATAAATATTTTTATTTTATTAATAACTGAAGTTATATAATTTATTTAATCAATGGTATATATTGTGTAATTTATTTGATAGGTAGCTTTTTTTTTTTTTTTTTTTTTTAATTTTTCTAAGAACACAAACATTACAAATTTAAAATTGTTCTTTGAAATATGCATGTAGATTATTATCATGATATATATCCCAATAAAAATCTTGATATCATAATATAAATAATTATCTAATGATAATTATTTGATATATTAAAAAAAAAAAACAAGAGAGAAAATTGTGTAACAATAAGGGAATGGGGCCGTTCAACTTTTTTTTACAACAAACCACAATTTTTTTTTTTTGGTTGAAATACAACGAACCATAAATTTAATTTGAATTGTAATATGTTATTATTTAAAATTCTTAAAAAAAGAAAAAGTCAGTATTTTAACTGCACCCTACCACTTTCGATAACAAAGAATTTTAACTGCTCCCTACCACTTTCAAATCTAAAATCTTATCACTTGTTATAAAAAATATAATAATAGTAATAATAATAATAAACAATCGATTTCTAAATAAATTCCTAGATTACGATAGGAACTACAAAAGAATTTCCTTCTCCATTTTTCTTGGAAAAGTCATCAATGGAAAAAGCTCACTCACCTAGGAAATCTTATTTTGCTGAATCATTTCAAGTTCACTCATTTGTATTTGTAACTTTTCATTCTTATTCTAACATATTTGTTTTTGCAGTCGTTTTTTTCTTTATTGTTTTCTTTTTGGTTTTGCATTTTTTTCTAAAATCTCTCTCAAATCATTTTCTTTACAACAATATGAGAAACTTTGTAAGCCCTCAAACGTAATTTTATGGATCTCCCCGGAAACAGTCCCTAAATAATTATTAGAGACCCTAAATGGTTCATGGAAGCGCCTAAGGGTATAGGGAACCCTTAGAGATTAATTTAAACTCGATCGGAGATTAAATAGAAGGATAAAGTGGTGAACGAAATCAAGTAATTATTTAAGGTGATAAGGGACTCAATTGAAAATAAGTTTTAATAGTTGTGGTCAAACTAGGATTAAACTAAAAGTCAAGGGAGGAGACTGAAATTTTTAAGAGATGTGACCGTCATTTTTAGAATTATTTGGGGAGGAAAATGGAAGCCAAAAATTTAGTTGAATCACAAAAAGTAGAACCAACGATAGTCAACGCAAAGCTGAACTAGAAAGAAGAAGGAGAGAAAAAAGAAGAAGAAGAAGAAAAAGAAGAGCAGAAGAAGAAGAAGAAAGAAGAAGAAGAAGAAGAAGAAGAACTTGTTGCGCGTCCAACCCGCATGCAGAACCAGCTCGAGTTGCCATAGACCAGTCGCATAAGTCGCCGATCGAGCGAACCAGACTCGTCGCTGCACGCGAACCAGCGATGACGCCGACCATCAGCTTAGCCGACCGACCTAGGAGCTCGACGAACTGTGCACGACCTACGCACGAACCAAAGCTGATCGAGACAGATTGAAACCGAACCAGACCAGCTTGACGTCACGTGCAAGCCCGACTAGACCGGAGCAGAATCAGCGACACCGAGTTGCCATCATGACCACTTGAAGCTGAAGCCGAAACCCAGTCCATTTTCGCCACCAAATCAGTCCCGAAAATGAGTCCAAAACAAAGAGGAAAATGATGAGCTCGTGAGGAAGAAAATGGGTGAGTTATTTAAGTTAAGGTTGATGATTTTATTGTGGATTAAGTTGAAATTGATGATTTCGTTGGTGATTGAATTAAATTTGAAGTGGGTTTTGTTACGATTCATTATTGATTGATATTGAGTGAAAATAATTTGAGAAAGAAGTGAATTAATGCTCATTGAGAGCTTAGGGGCAAGAAAATAGTGAAAAGTTAAAGATAAAACGAATCGCGTGATAAACTAGTTTGAGGGGCGATTGTGTAATTTGGACAATTTCGAGTTTTCAGAAGTTGACGCAAACGAAAATTTACGTTTCCATATGCTGTGTAGGTGACGAGGGCGCTCGAGGATCGAGGCAAGAGGAGTAGGGGCTCCGCACGTGCCATTTTCAATCATCAGTTTTGTGAGTGAGTTTTATTTAAAGACTTTAAAGTATTTCAAATTATTAAATTTGATTTAATAAGTGACTGTTTGAGTTTATTTTAAATGCATTGAAATGAGCATGAGTTTTACTTGAGATGAGAATGCGATTTTATATACATTTAAATAGTTGTTGAAATGAGATTTCAGAAAAAGATTTAGTTTTTCAGTTTGAATTGAGAAAAGAAAAGAAAAATGTTTTCAAAGCCATAAGTATACCCTCAGAGATTTTCAGAGATTTTCAGATTAGATTAGACCCGGCCGGTCTATCCCACATTAGTTGGCACAGTCTTGGGTAGGAATAAGTCACTAACCTGGGAGGACAAGTGTCCGAGTCTGTCAGTCGAGTCGCCTTTGCTGATGTGGGGTAGTGTTTCGTGTGCTGTGGTTAGCGTTGAGAAATTCCGCACATAGCCGCAAGACCCCAGATTTAGGGATATTATGGTAATTTTGAAAGTTATCAGAAAACAGTTTTAAAAAGAAAAGCATATTTAAGAGAAAAGAAGTTTTAAAATTATTATTCAAGTTATTTATGATTTACAGTTACAAGTTTTCAATTTAAAAGCAAGCTTATGTTTATATATAAATTCTCTTATTTAAGTTAATGTTTAAGAGATTTAAGTTTGAAATGCTTTAGAAACAAAGAATAGTTTTCAAATCTTTTCAGAGAAGGAAGTTTAGAAAATCAGATTTTGAAAGAAAAGAAAGATTATCACTCACTGAGCTTCTAGCTCATTATTTTCTGTTTTTTATAAAAACCTCCTCAGGTACTCTCAATAGATAGCTTAGCAATAGCATTACCTATAGTGGGCGAGCCAGCGCGACACGACATCATTTGAGCAGTTCATATTTTTCATCAGTTAGATTTCATGTAAATCTCTTTTTGAAGTGTATAAATAATTTGTAATTTGTAAATATTCGTTCGTACTATTTTTAAATCGTTTTTGAATTAAATGTGGTTTATTAAATTGTGTTTGAAAGTAATTTGTAATTTGTAATTAAATGCATGTTTGAGGCCTATGGGCGACCAGAAGTTGGGTTGGTGATGGGTTTTAGTCGAAGTGTGATTTTTTGTAAACAGGTTTTTCGGAAATGTTAAAAATGTAGCCATTAAACTGCCGAAATTTTATTAGAAAAATGAGTTTAGAAAAACAAGAAAAAAAAAAAAAACTCTACGCGTTTTCAGTTTTTAAAAGAAAAGTAACCCAACGATGTTTTAGAAAGTATCAGAGAGTTTAGGGTTCACTCCACGAGTTTCGCTTAGCCCTACGAGTCGGGTCTGAGAGAGATCCGTTGGGGTGTCCGGCATGACCTACCGGATCAGAGCTAGAGGTATTTGGGTCGGATCGCGTCAAACTTGATTCTAACCTTCAAACACTACTATTAACATTTTTTATTTGCCAATAACAAATCAGGTTAGTTATGATTTTCTTTTTTTTTTTTTTTTCGGTTCTTTTGGTTAATAGCTATGCTCAATTTGTGGTTAGAATATTTTTATTTTGTATTATTGATAACAAATTATACTAACTGTACTATTTGGAGATCTGATTGGCTTTAATCATTATAGCTCATTTTTGAGCACATGCCGAGTTCACAAAACACACAAACAAGAAACTTGTGCACATAGATACGGTCCACAAGTAATACAGTGATGAAGTAAAGCATCGTTCCCACGAGGATTGGGCCAACTTGCTAAGTACTAAAATTATTTCAAAACTAACCTATACAAACTATCGAAAATGAGAAATGAACTTACGAATACTAAACTAAAATTTATAACTAAAAATAAAGAACTAAACTAATGAGGTAGGAGCTCAAAGATTGCAACTCACCACACTAATTCACCCATTCATCCACTATTTTTATTCTATCTCCATCTAATCCTCAATCGAGTAATGTCTAATTGTTACGGTTTTTACCCTAAGAGCTTGTAGTTATTAAACGTTCAAATAAATGATAAATAAAATATGTTTTGTTTTATTCAATCTATGTGCATTTATATAATATTAGCTTCATAAGAATATCATGTAACATTCATAATTACTTATGTAGTCTCAAACTAAATATATAAGGGTTATATACAAGAAGATTTAGTTTGAGATCAATAATTTAAAGAGTCTATAGAAAGTAAACAAAGTTAGGTACTTTGTTTATGGTAAATCTACAACTAAAGTCCATTTCGTATTTGATACGATAACCTTATCCGGAATCGTTTATGTGGTAACATGGAAATAGAGGCACCATATATAATAGAGATTATATTGGACTGGACCACGATAAAGATAAATTTCTTATTAATATCTGTTAAACAAAGAAATTCATATTTATCGATCTGATGATCATATAAGGATTGATTTTAATCTTGAGTGTATTATGAATTCCTATCTATTGAGTCATATCTTTTGACTTATATGAGTGAGACTGTTATATATTTATAGTCAATAAGTTTCATACTTTGGAGATGTGATTTAATAAGTGGTTGAAAACATTCTACATAATAATGGAATTCACTCCTTCTTGCTATAAGTATATGAGTAGTTCTCTTAAGTATTGATTCAGGTCTTGAATAATAAGAGCATTCAATTTTTTGTTTGAGTAAACAAAAAGATAAATTCGTAACTTGTTATAATATATTGTTCATTAGAGAATCAATAGTACTTGTTGGAACAAGATATAATTAAAGAGGTATAACGGATTTTGTGACCCAACTCTAATTATAAACTACTTGTAGAGGATCGAACTATATGTAATGATTAGATCGATGAACACTGAAGATTTTAGATTGTGTAAAATATCTGCAATTTTGAGAGTATACTCTTAGATTTTTAGTGGAGTAACTCTAAGGTTAATAATAGTAAATTATTTAATTAAAGAGTTTTAATTAATAATTTTGATATTATTGGAGCTCAAAATTGTAGGTCAATTTGGTTCCATTGCTAGCTTATACTCACTATAAGAAACGAGAAAAGAAGAATATAATTGGAGTGTTCAATTATATGTGTTACACGTGCAACATTATTACGTTCAAATGATATTCAAGTAATATTGATTATTTAAATTAATGATTATTTAATTAATAATTATTTAATTATTTATCTAAAGGGGTTATGAGCTCAAATTCATGTGGTTACATAGAATAATTAATTATTTTATTTAAATAGCCATGAGATTTAAGAATTCAAAGTCGAATTAATATTCTAATTAATGAAGTAAATTGTTTCTTCATTGAATTAGAAAACTTAATTCGAATTGAATTTCTAATTAATGAAGTAAGTTGTTCTGTAATTGAATTAGAAAACTTAATATTCTATTTAATGAGAAAAATTGTTTCCTTATTAAATTAGAAAACATAAAATTGATCAATATAAAAAGTATTTTATATTGAGAATCAAGACTTGACTTGAATGAATTTTTCCTTGCCTTAGCCATTCAACACACAAAAGAAAACACCAAAACCCAAAAAGTTTCGGGTCGTCTAAAAATTATCAAGGAAAGAAGAGGATTAGTTGAATCCTCTTTTGATTGTTGCCTTCACCATTTTCTTTTGTTGTAGGAATTCTTTTGAGAGAAGAAAAGTGATCGTGATTCTTGAAGATTGTGCCCACGCATAATTTTTTGGTGAAGAGTCATAGTAAGGAAGATTAAGTGATGAAGAATAAGTGAATAAAAAAGGATCAATTAATCTTCATGTAATATAAGATTCGATCTTATTAATTTAATTATTAAATTATTATTATAAGCATCGACTGACAAGTTTTTTTCTTGGAAAATTTTTTAAAATCATTGTTTCTGCATTAACGTAAAATTGATTTTTCCCTTCACTAATTTATCCACATGTCTCTTTCGATAGTCTAGTGGACATGCTTAAGCTCACCTAACCATCTATATTCTTATGTGGATCAACTAAGTCGATTTCATTAAGTTTAAATTACTAAATGATGATTGCACAAGCAACACAAGTATATTCCTATCTTATGCTACTCATGTCACACTAATTAGGGTCTAAACACATATATCCATTTTTCAAGTTCAATATGGTTATTAATTCTCCTAATTAGTGATTAATTAACTTCGAAGCATTATACACAATTAGAGTAAAAGATTATAATGGAGAAATCAAGCTTCAAAGATAAATGATAAGTCAAGCTATATAGTTTGGTTACATTACAACTCTAGACAACAAATTAATTCATATTCATCAACATTTTTACAATAAACATCAAAAGAGAAGAGTAAGAGAATCTTATGAGAGTTGAAGAGAAACTTCATTCTTTCCAAAAGTGGCCTCCTATCTCCTCCAAAGTTAAATCTTCATCTCTTGCTCTTCTCTTTATTGAATGGTGTAAAGTGTGGGTGAAGCCTCCCATTGATCTTAGAAATGGCAAACTTACATCCTTGAATCTTAGGGGTTACTCCCCTTCCAAAAGCTTATTCTTTTACCATTTAGGAGCATATTTATAGCTCCCAAGAAACTAGGGCATGAAAGGACATGTTAAAGGTTGAAAATACCCTTTTCTAAATTCCCTTGCACGTTGGTAGTGTGTGGTGTTTAGTGGCGCGCTTGGTGACAAGGAAGCATAGTGCTAGGCATGTAACAGAAAGGCTAGAGCTATGGTCGCGCTTAGTTGGAGGCTGGCATGTGCGCATATGTACTGCTGTGTGCATTTAGCTACTGTAAAATGTGTAAAACAAGCTGACTGGCATGCTATGGTGTGAGTAAGCTAGCCAATATATGCGTTGGGCTAAAAAATATAGCAAGGTGCAACGCTGTTTCGCACGCAAGCAGGTAAGTCAACGTGTAGCTAGGCTTGTGAGATTGGAGCTTGGTGAGAGGTGTGCAACTTGGTGAAGAAGCGTGCAGGTAAGCGTGCTAGTTTATTGGTAAGGAGTTGAATGTGCTACCTAGCACGTATGGCAGTATGTGTGCGTATAGGTAGGCACGCTTCTGGGCTAGATTTAAGGCTACATGTTACTAGGTTTGTGCTGGTTAGAAGGCTAATATGCATTGAGGTGACGGACCCCGTTCCTATACCTCTATTTTCGTACCATCGGCAGCCCATCGGTAACCCCATGGTAACCCTCCAGTGAATATCTGATCCGCCTGAAAGGTTTCGTAAAGTAAAATCGTTTTGTTTTGCTATGAATCTTTATCATTCATCTTTTAGAAAAGGAAATAGTTGGAAAGTCTTTTTTTTTTTTTTTTTTCGTACATTTATAAAATAAATTAAATAAAAATTTGGGTAGCATAATGACTATTTTTCTAAACATGTCACCCTGTAACAAATTACAGAAAAATTTGCACACTTCTAAAAACAAACATTTTCTCAACTTTTGGACTTCAGACCATTTTCATCTTAAAGCCACAAGCAACCCTAAATATACATTTGAATTCAAAGGCAATTTAAAACCAATTATATGTCATGCATATATAAACATTTATACAATAAAATATATACAAATGAATATATGAACTTTACAAGCATTCAATTCTCTTTTTCGTTCTTTTTTTTTTTTTTTCTTTTTTTTTTAAAAATTATCTATAACATTTATACATGAATATATAGCACGCACGACTCAGCCCGTCTAATCTTGTGTCCGAGTCCCTACAAAGGATACACTAGTCCCTGTACCTATCCTTGGGTAGATATTGTTTATAAAAACATAAAATATGGGTGAGCTAAACGAGCTCAGTGAGTGTCATAAAACTCTATTATGGTTTCTCTATATAGAATAAATCTCCCTAAAGTTCTGTAAACATATTTATAAATCTTCCCATGCTATGAAAATAAAATCAGCTTTCTTGAAATTCAATCTTTGAGTTTAAATGTTTTAATAAACTTTCATTATAAATATAACTCAAACTTTATAAATTTGAGTTCGAAAAACCATTTTAAAATGCTTTTAAATTCTTTGCTGCAAAACATAAACAGTGGCGGCAATAAAACTGTAGGAAAATCTCTATATAAAAATATGCCAACCACTGTTAATCTATATCATATAATACGCTAGGTACGACTAGAATGTACCATCGCTCAGGCCTCCACAGAAGTTACCTTCACTTCGACCCCCTGTCTAGTAGGGCGCTAGCTATAACATACCCTAATTCGTGCATGGACGACATACTAATCGAACTAATTGACTCGGTCCCTCCCGCTATTAGTGACAGACTTCCCTGACACTGCCATGCATGGATTTGGGAACTCTGATCGAAAATCTATGTAAATCTTTGGGCAGGACAACCTTTTCTATGTAACAGGTCGAGGCCAACCCGCTCTTGAGCCTCGGCCTCGACCCTCATGGATTTGGATGCAACCGCCTGAGTACCCCCTCTCTTGGGCCTCGCCCTCAAGGATTCGGATAACAGGTATTGTCCTCTGATCTATCTTTGACTTTATCATGTTCTGGAATACCTATTAGGCATACCATAGGTTTATAAAACATTTTTATTTCAGTTACTTCTCATATTTCACATTTCGCATTTCTTTAAAGTTTTAATAAATCATTTTAGAGATTCCAACAACTTTATTTATATTAACAAAAATTATTTCCAAACATTTTAATGAATAACTTTAAACATAAACATAAAATTTAAAATAGATAGAAATATAATGATTCCAAATCGTTTCGAAAGAGACACTTACCTATTTCTTTAACTCACCTCACTCTAGCGTGTAATTTAGACTTTCCTTTGTTTCTCGGTCACCTACATATTTTCATATTCTAGTCTTAGAAAGCGTCACAACTAAAATTAACTATTTATATTTTCTCTCATTGGCACATTAATGTACATTCAACCATTTAACAATCTAATAATCTTTCCTTCAACTTCAATTTACTCCTATTATTCACATAACTCTTAAAATCAGTCAAATCATCCAAAAATAACTTTCCACCACAACAACAAACACATTAATGCCAAAACATGGCAGCTTATTAACCCACATTTTGCTTCTAATTTTAACATTACATTTCAACACTTTAACACATACAAAACATTTCCATTGAACTCAATTTTTCTCATCTATGCATTAAATCAATTCTTGGAACCATTTCTACTCTCTTAGGTCGAATGCACTCCATCTTTTACACCATCCATCTAACTCAATTTTTCTCATCATAATCACATTCAAATACATATATTATGATACAAATTCAAGTTAAACTCATGAAACAATACACTTGAACATCAATACTAACTTTGGCCATAAACTACATCCCTTATTATCCAACCCATTTCTTTTCAATTTCATGCCATAATCTTCATCAAAACAGCCCACAAATCATGCCAAAACAATCAAAACAATCATCCATCACATTATACTTCTCATGGCCGAATATATGGTAATATAAGCTATTATGTTTGTGGTTTTCATTTCAACATTTCCACTTGGTATTCTAGCTCATTCATGCATGAATTTCATTCAAACACATCAAACACAACTTGAATTACACAACCCTTCCTTAGCCGTGCACCATACTCATCATATCATCAAAACTTCTTCAAGTTTCTCACTTGAAATTCAATTAAAATCACACTAAACTTCATGGCCGCAAATTAACATTCAAAACTACATCAATCACACTTTAGATCACAAGATTAACTTAGTTGTATGCTTACCAAAATTGCCTTGGATCACTTGCTTTATTTCCCCACAAGATTGAAGCTTCAAAACTCTAAACCCATGCATAAAAATTCCATCAACAACACATGTAGTAAGTGGACAGTTTTGAATCCAATTTTTCATACAATAACATCATGGAAACTCAAACTTTTTCACTTGTAGACCACTTACCTTTGTTAGATATTACTCCTAGACTTGTTCTCCACCTTTTATTGGCTTGGAAACCCTTGAAATTGTTGTGAAAATGGACCAAACATAGCTGTTGCTTTGCTTCTTCCCCTGCTAGCTGAAACCGCGCTGCAGTTTTTGTTTTTCTCTTCTGTTTTAGGTTTCTGCTCTGAGCTGCCACTTCTCCATTCTTCTAGTGATTTATTCACTTTATATAGCTTTCATTGATCTTATTAATTGCCCCTCAAGTTTGTCATTAAATTACAAGTTATGCCACTAATGTTAATTACCCATTTTAGCCCTCATTTTCTCTACTTTATGCACTCAAAATTTCAATTCCAAATGTGCCGTTGTATAACCTCTAATTAGTTCATTTAATCATGCTCTTTAATGAAAATTCTTTTATCACTAATTTTCATCATATACTTTAATAAATCGTCATATCATTTTTTGGATTTGAATTTATTTCCGATCCATTCCAAAATTCCACTAGAATTTGATTATGTATCCGAAAAATTTAATCAATTTCATTATTCCATAAATGAGGACATTTTTGTATAATATATTTACAATACATATACATCATTTTTAAAATATTGGATTCAGAAAAAAGATATCACAAATTCTCAACCCCCCCTCCACCCCCCCCCCCCCCCCCCCCTTCTCCCTGATATATAAATTTCGTCCTCAAAATTTACAAAACTCTATTTTCTGAAAAGGGTTGGGATATTTCTAGCGCATCTACTCTTCATGCTTCTATGTGACTTCCTCTACTTCATGATTCCTCCACCTAACCTTTACTAAGGGAATTACTTTACTACGTAGAACATGTTCTCTACGATCTAGGATCTGCATTGGTTTTTTTTTTTCATATGTCAAATTCTCTCTTAGTTTTACTGGCTGATCTTTAAGTATATAGGAGGGATCAAGAATATACTTTTGGAGTATGGACACATGAAATATATTATGAATTCTATCCAACTATGGTGGCAGCTTTAATCTAAACACCACTGATCTTACTTTATCTGCTATTTCATATAGCCTAATGTAGCACAGACTTAGCTTACCATGCTTTCCAAATCTAAACACGCCTTTCCAAGGGGATATCTTGAGGAATACTTTATCTTCAATCTCGAACTTAAGGTCCCTACGACGATTGTCTGTATAACTCTTTTGTCTATCGCTCGCTATCTTGAGTCTATCTCTGATAACTTAATCTTGTCTTTAGTGATTTAGACAAGCTCGGGACCTATCAATTTTTGATCACCTACCTCATCCCAGAATATAGGAGTCCTACACTTTCTTTTATAAAGTGCTTAGTATGGGACCATACTAATACTGGTCTGATAGCTGCTAATATAGATGAACTCCATGAGTGGTAGGTACGTATCTCAACTCTCCTTAAACTCCAAAACACATGCTCTGAGTATATCTTCGAGCTGTTTGAATGGTTTTTTCTGATTGTTCTTCTATTTGGGGATAAAAGGTTGTGTTGAAGTTCAACCGAGTACCTAAAGTGTTTTGCAAACTGTGCCAAAACTTCGATGTAAACCTAGGATCACGATTTGAAACAATAGAAACCGACGTACCATTGAGTCTGACTACCTCATCTATGTATAACTGCGCTAACTTGCTGAGGGGGTAATCACTTCTGATTGGTAGAAAATGGGCAGACTTCATCAATCTATCAATGATCACCCATATTGCATCATGCCCCCTCTGAGTGCACAAAAGCCCTATTACAAAGTCCATGGTAATCTTCTCTCACTTCCATTCGGAGATAGGGAGCGGTTATAACAATCCCGCTAGTTTCTGATGTTATGCCTTCACTTGCTGATGGGTGAAGCATCGAGAGATGAATCCTGCTATCTCTTTGTTATTTTCTTTCCGCCAGTAGTGTTCCTTCAGGGTATGGTATATTTTTGTGTTGCTTGGATGCATAACATATGTTGAAGAGTGAGCTTCTTCCATTATTTCTTTTTTTAGATCTTCCATATCCGGTACACATAAGCGTTGACCTATAATTATTGTACCATCTTTCCTGATTGTGAAATCTGGTCTTTGGCCATCTTTAATTTCTTTTCTTAATTTCGCCAATTGGGGATCTTGTTTTTGCTGTTCCCTTATCCAATCCACTAAAATGGAGTGTACATAGAAAGTAGCTAATAATGCCCCTGAGTTTGCAATATCCAATCTCACTCCAAGAGACCTCAGTTCCACCCCGAGCGGAAGATACACGGTCTTTATCTATGCTAGGGAACTCGTAAGTCTCCTGCTCAAGGCATCGGCCACTATATTGGCCTTCCTGGAGTGGTACTTTATCGTGTAATCGTAATCTTTAATCAGTTCTAACTACCTCTTCTGTCTCATATTCAATTCTTTTCGAGTGAGCAAATATTATAGACTTTTGTGGTCCGTGAAAATCCGACAAGGGACACCATATAAGTAATGCTTCCATATCCTCAATGCAAACACAACTGCTGCCAATTCCAGATCATGGGTAGGGTAGTTCTATTCATGCTTCTTTAATTGTCTAGAAGCATAAGCTATAACTTTATATTTTTGCATCAACACACAACCCAAACTCTATCTCGAGGCATCACTATATACTGTGAAACTATCATTCCCTATTGAAAATGTCAATAATGGAGGTGATGTTAATCTTCTCTTCAACTCATCAAAACTTTGCTAACAGACATCTGACCATTCTAACTTTTCTTTTTTTTTCTTATCAGTCTGGTCAATGGGATCGCTATTTTGGAAAACCCTTCAAAGAATTTCCTATAATAGCCTGCCAACCCGAGGAAGCTCCTGACCTCGGTAGCATTCATGGGCGGTCTCCAGTTCGTGATTGCTTCTATTTTCTAAGGATCCACACTTAGTTCTTCAGCTGATATTACATGACCCAAGAAAGCAACTCTGTTCAGCCAGAACTGGCACTTACTAAACTTCGCGTGCAACTGATGCTCTCGTAGAGTTTGTAACACTATCCTGAGGTATTCAATATGCTCCTCATGACTACCTAAATACACTAGGATGTCATTAATGAACACGATTATGAACTTGTTTAGATAGGCTCAAAAGACCCGATTCATTAGGTCCATAAATGTAGTTGGGGCATCCATCAGCCCAAAGGGCATGACTAAGAACTCATAATGCCCATACTGAGTCTTGAAAGCAGTCTTTGGTACATCTTCATTACTAACTTTCGACTGATGATAGCTCGACCTCAGGTCAATCTTCAAATAGACTTTGGATCATTGTAACTGATCAAATAGATCATCAATTTTCGAGAGCATATACTAATTCTATATTGTTACTTTATTTAGTTGCCTATAGTCAATACATAATCTTAAGCTTCTATCTTTCTTCTTGACAAATAATACTGGAGCCCCCCATGATGAGTGACTAGGCTTACGAAATCCTTTTCCAACAGCTCTTCTATCTGTACCTTCAATTCTTTCAACTCTGCTAGAGCCATCCTGTAAAGAGTGATTGAGATTGGCTCAATTCTTGGAATTAAATCTATCTCGAATTCTACCTCCCTATCTGGTGCTAAACCCAAGAGATCCTCCGATAATATATCTGGGAACTTTCTGACCACCGGGATATCTTCGAGGCGAACTTCATCTTTTTCCTACTCAACCATATATGCTAGGTACCCCTAGTATCCCTTACGAAGCATCTTACTAGCTGCCATGGCGGTGATCATACTGGTGGCAATTGCTTTCTATATCCCTCGGAGCACTACCTTTAGTTCCCCTGATCTGGCTAATCTAACCTCGACCTCATTCATGTAACAATCCACTATAGCTCGATGTTTGGATAACCAATCTATTCCTAAGATCACATCAAAATCTCGAATGTCTAGTACGATTAGGTTCACCAGAAACTCTTTGCCTTCTATCACAATCTTGTTGTCCATCACTATCTTTTCAGCTAATAACGAGTCTCTAGTTGGGATGAAAGCTATGACACCACCTTCTAAAGGTTGTACTTTTACGTTGGCCTTCGTCGAAAAGGGTACGAACACCAAAGACTGTGTGGCTCCAGGATCTATCAATGCATATGCATCATGATCAAAAACAAAAATCATACTAGTAATGACTTCTTGAGCGACGTCAGCCTCCTACTGAGTAACGACAAATACTCGAGCCTGAGCGCGTGGTCTACCAGGCTGACCCGCGGAAAGTCCTCCTTTGATTCCTGAACCTTTGACTGGTGTCGTGCTACTTTATCCTCTCATTTGGGAACCTTTACCTCCCTGTCTCTGGCCGACACTAGATTGTGTGGGAGCTGTTGCTCCTGAGGGCCTGGCTTCTGAACTGGCAGTGGTGGCTAATTATGGGCGCTCTCTTACATAATGGTCTTCCTGCCCATAGCGATAACAGTTATCTCTACCTATCCGACAGTGAGCCGCGCATCTCCTCCTGCAAGTTCTGCACTTTAGTACTATACCAGTACTCCTTGTGATGTGGGAGCCTTCGGGCGCTACAGGGGACCTAACTAATCTCTGACTGGATTATGCTCCCCTGTTCATCGTCTTGCCACCACTCCATCTAAATCTACTATTCTTTTGGGAAACATTGCTAAGCCCTTTTGGGTGGACTTTAGATCCGCTATGCTTGAGCTCTAATTTTCTAGCTTGAGTGATGGCTGTTGCGTTCTTCTCTACTTTTGTTGCAACCCCTACCAATTCTCTATAGTATGTCTAGGAGGCCAATGATAGATGGATTCGAAGATTGGGATTTAAACAGGCAATAAATTTTTTACAATTTTGTTCTTCATCATCTGCAATGAATGAGACGATTCGGATCAGTTCGGATAACATTTTTTCATACTCGATCACGAATGTCGATCCCTACTTCAGTCTGAAAAATTCTTCTATTTGTGCATCATTGTAACTCTTCAGATAGACTCTATCTATGAACTCTCTTTGAAATACTATCCATAACACCTCATCTAGATGTCGTCTTTCTAGGGCCCTCCCATCAGTCTTTCGCCCCGTCCTCCAGGAGGAAGAAAGAGAATAGGACTCTCTGATCATCTATGCACCTTATCACTCTATATATCTTGGTGACTCGATCCAGCCACACTAGGGCGCTCTTTAGGTCGCCACTCTTATCAAATGGCTTCGCTTACAACTTACAAACACGTTCAATCGAATATTTTGGCTCCTCAGGGGCCTCTTGCAGCTGTCGTATCGCCGTCATCAGAATCTAGGCGACCTACTCCATATTAAAATTTTCGCCGGCTAGTTCTACTGATGACAAAGGTGGTAGACAGGTTTGATCTACAAGGGCATTCATCGACCTCGTCGCGCATTTTGCCTTCCGAGTGGAGGGTACATCTGGTGTTGAAGCTCCTGAGAGCGCTTTGCAGGGACCCCTATAACCTCGTTTGTGCATCGTGCCATGATTTCAATAAAATAATTTTATAAAAACACTTGAAATTTTTAAAATCATATATATGACAATAATAAAAATTGTTTGGGTTGCTCGTATTATACAATAAAATATGAAAATACATAATCCTATTTCAAAACCACGGCTTTGATATTAACCTGACGAGCCCCGTTCCTATACCTCTACTTCCGTACTATCGGCGGCCCGCCGACAACCCCACGGTAGCCCTTCAATGGATATCTGATTCGGCTGAAAGGTTCTCGTGAAGTTAAGCCGTTTAACTTTCCTATGAATCTTTACTATGAATCTTTATCATTCCTTTTTTAGAAACGGAAACTATTGAAAACTTTTTTTTTTCATACATTTATAAAATAGATTTAATAAAAATTTGGGCCGTATAACGTCTATTTTTCTAAACATGCCACCCTCTAACAAATCATAGAAAAATTTGCACACTTCTAAAAACAAACATTTTCTCAACTTTTAGGCTTCAGACCCTTTTCATCTTAAAGCCACAAGTAACCCCAAATATACATTCGAAGTCAAAGACAATTTAAAAACCAATTATATGTAATGCATATATACACATTTGTACAATAAAACATATACAAATGAATATATGAACTTTACAAGCATTCAATTATCTTTTTCTTTCTTTTTTTTTTTTTAAAAAAAAAATATCTATAGCATTTATACATGAATATACAGCATGCACGACTCAACCCATCTAATCTTGTGTCAAAATCCTTGTTACAGATGCACCAACCCTTGTACCTATCCCTGGGGAGGTTTTGTTTATAAAAACATAAAATATAGGTGAGCTAAATGAGCTAAGTGAGTGTCATAAAACTCGATTATGGTTTCTTTTTATAGAATAAACCTCCTTAAAGTTCTTTAAACATATTATAAACCTTTCCATGCTATAAAAATAAAATCGGTTTTCCTAAAATTCAATATTTGAGTTTAAATGTTTTAATAGACTTCCATTATAAATATAACTCCAACTTTATAAATCTGATTTCGGAAAACCATTTTAAAATGCTTTTAAATTCTTTACTATAAAACATAAATAGTGGCGGTAGTAAAACTTTAGGAAAATCTCTGTATGAAAATAGACAAACCACTATTAATCTGTATCATATGTTACCCTAGGTACGAGCGGAATGTACCATCGCTCAGGCCTCCACAGAAGTTACCTTCGCTTCGGCCTCCTATCCGATAGGGCGCTAGCTATAATATACCCTAATTCGTGCATGGACGACATACTAATCGGACTAACTAACTTAGTCCCTCTCGCTGTTAGTGACAGACTCTCCTGACACTGTCATGCATGGATTCGAATACTCTGACCAGATATCTCTGTAAATCTCTGGGCGGGACAACTTTTTCTATGTAATGGATCGGTCCATCCCCACTCTTAGAACTTGGCATCGGCCTCGACCCTCATGGATTCGGATGCAATCGCCCGACTATCCCTTCTCTTTGGCCTTTCTTGGGCCTCGGTCCTTAAGGATTCGGGTAGCAGGTATTGTCCATTGATCTATCTTTAACTTTATCATGTTTTGAAATACCTATCAAGCGTACTATAGGTTTATAAAACATTTCTATTTCAATTGTTTTTCATATTTCACATTTCAAATTTCACATTTCGCATTTCTTTAAAGTTTTAATAAATCATTTAGGAGGTTCCAACAACTTTATTTACTTTAGCAAAAATTATTTCCAAACATTTCAATGAATAACTTAAAGCATAAACATAAAATTTAAAATAGATGGAAATATAGTAATTCTAAATCGTTTCGAAAAGGACACTTACATATTTGTTTAACTCGCCTCACTATAGTGCGCAATTTAGACTTTCCTTTGTTTCCCCGTCACCTACATATTTTCGTATTCTAATTTTAGAAAACGTCACAACTAAAATTAACCATTTATATTTACTCTCATTGGCACATTAATGTACATTCAACCATTTAACAATATAATAGTCTTCTCTTCAACTTCAACTTACTTCTATTATCTACATAACTCTTAAAATCATTCAAATCATCCAAAAATAACTTTCCACCACAACAAACACATTAATGCCAAAACATGGCAGCTTATTAACCCACATTTTGCTTCTAATTCTAACATCATATTTCAACACTTTAACACATACAAAACATTTCCATTGAACTCAATTTTTCTCATCTATGCATTAAATCAATTCGTGAAACCATTTCTACTCTCTTAGGCCGAATGCACTCCATCTTTTACACCATCTATCTAACTCAAATTTTCTCATCATAATCACATTCAAATGCATATATTATGATACAAATTCAAGTTAAACTCATGAAACAACACACTTGAACATCAATGCTAACTTTGGCCGTAAACTACATCCTTTATTATCCAACCCATTTCTTTTCAATTTCATGCCATAATCATCATCAAAACAGCCCACAAATCATGCCAAAACAATCAAAACAATCATCCATCACATTATGCTTCTTATGGCCGAATATATGGTAATATAAGCTATTATGCTTTTGGTTTTCATTTCAAAATTTTCACTTGATATTCTATCTCATTTCATGCATGAATTTCACTCAAACACATCAAACACAACTTGAATTACACAACCCTTCCTTAGCGGTGCACCATACTCATCATATCATCAATACTTCTTCAAGTTTCTCACTTGAAATTCAATTAAAATCACATTAATCATCATGGCAGCAAAATAACATTCAAAACTACATCAATCACACTTTAGATCGCAAGATTAATTAGTTGTATGCTCACCAAAACTGTTTTGGATCACTTGCTTTATTTCCCCACAAGATTGAAGCTTCAAAACTCTAAACTCATGCATAAAAATTCCATCAACAACACATGCAGTAAGTGGACAACTTTGAATCCAATTTTTCACACAATAACATCATGGAAACTCAAACTTTTTCACTTGGAAACCATTTACATTTGTTGGATATTGCTCTTAGACTTGTTCTCCACCTTTTATTGGCTTGAAAACCCTTGAAATTGGTGTGAAAATGGACCAAACACAGCTGCTGCTCTGCTTCTTCCGCTGCTGGCCGAAACTGCCCTGTAGTTTTTTTTTCTCTTTTGTTTTTGGTTTCTACCGTGAGCTACCCCTTCTCCATTCTTCTAATGATTTCTTCACTTTATATAGCTTTCATTGATCTTATTAATTACCTCTCAAGTTTGTCATTAAATTACAAGTTATGCCACCAATGTTATTTGCCCATTTGAGCCCTCATTTTCTCTACACTTTATGCACTCAAAATTTCAATTCCAAATGTGCCCTTGTATAAGCTCTAATTAGTTCATTTAATCATGCTCTTTCATCACTAAATTTCATCATATACTTTAATAAATCATCATATTACTTTTCGGATTCGAATTTATTTTTGATCCATTCGGGAATTCCACTAGAATTCAATTATATATCCGAAAAATTTAATCGATTTCATTATTTCATAAATGAGGGCATTTTAGTATAATATATTTACAATGCTTATACATCACATTTACAATACTGGATTCAGAAAAACGATATCACAGGAGGCGTGTTGTTGGGTTGATGCATGCTATTGTGGAGCTGCAAGTGGGTTGTCAAGAGGCTAGTTTAGCATAATTCTTGTTCCTAATTTCATGTGATTTCCCTAGTGAATATCACATGATCGATGGTGTTAGTCTCTTGGGCTTTCCACCTTGAATTTCTCGCCTCGAAATTGGTTCAACCTTCATGATTATTGCACATAATACTTTCAAGTTTATTTCCTACAACAAACTAACAAACGCTTTAAACGAACCAAAAACTACTTGAAAATTAAGCAAGATACTAAAATTTAAAGGCTAAAATCATGTGTTAAAATGGTGCGATCAAATCACATTTGCATATCTTTTTAACATTTACTATTGCTTGAGTTAATATCTAAATTAGGATTATTTAATTCATTTTATATTTTATTTCAATAAATTCTATTATTTTTTTTATTGGTAATTTTTGGAGTTTGTTTGATTTATGCTATCTTGATATCTTTTTTTTTTTGTTTTGTTCAAAACATACTAATCTCTTTTACTAACTTTCGTATTTCCTGTGTTAATGCGTATGCAGATAAAGATTGGTAGATGTTGAAATTTAGAAGTGAAATAAGTGTAAAACTATGTAGTTAAAATGTCTAGTATTCAGACAAAGATGAGTTAAAGATGTGCAGATGTATTTGTAGATTTGATTTCCTTGATAATTACTTAGGAGTGTTACTACCTCTAATTGAATTGATGTAATAATTTTTTTTTAAAAAAAAAATATGTAATAAAATATTTTGAATGTTTATTGCAAGGTTTTTAGTTTTGTAAATATGAATTCTTCTAATATTGAGTATGCACTAAACAAAATATGTAATATTAATTAATCTGATTATAAAATAGTATTATCAATAAATAATATTCAACAATGTATAGCATAATGTGAATTACATAGTTAACATATGATTTTAGTTAATACTATATAATAACTTTAAAATAGTACTATACACATTTGGTTACATGTTTGTTGTGTAATTAAATGTACAATGGAAACTCACTAAAGATTAATTTAAATATATGTTTTAAATTATAATATAAATAAATTATAAAAATATATAGTTTTTATTGCAATAAAAAGATCAGATTATTAAAATATATATTTTACATTTTGATAAAAAATAAAATAAAATAACTTTTGAGTGACATATTTCAAGTATCGCTACAACTGTTGTTTATGGTAACAAATCAAACTCTTTACTGTTTATGGTGACATTATACTTTGTCACATAAAGTAGTTCTTTTGAGATGTAAATCTTAATATATCACCTATACTTTTTAGCGATGGGGTTAGGGCGACGAGGTGGAGACACAAGCTTTGGTGTCGTAAAAAAGATTTAACGACCTAGACGTGAGATTTGGTGATGACTAAATAACATCGCCAAAGAGCAGAATTCATGTAGTATATGAATTATGAACAGGTAGGAAACCTGATCTTATTTATATGCAATCTCAAGTGCGCAAGATTTGTACATGATCTTTCCAATAAATATGGAAAGTTGGGTGCTAGAGGAAAGAAATGTATTTTTATTAGATACTCTGAGCACTTAAAAGGATATGTTTTCATAGAAGAAAATTTAGATGGAAGCATTATTAAATTAGAGTTACGATATGTGAACTAGAGAATGAATTTCCTAGTGGAGATGAGGTTGAAAAAGAACTTCAATTTTACAAGTTGAACAATTTGTGTAAACCCTCATTCACATACATAACTAGATAAGTAGAAGTAGCCAAGTTAAGTCAAGAGTATAGAGTGAGATAAGCAAATCTTTTAAGATGTTCAATAAAGAGATGAAGGAGATTAAGAAACAAGTGACTAATACCAAATTCAAATCTTTAAATTGTGTAGAGAATTTGATAAAAGTCATGGAATATGATTTTAGAACAAGCTCCAAGAAGGGGTATTTTAGTCATTTCCATTGGAGTTAAGTATAATAAAGTAATTTTTCAAAGAAACATTAAGGACCTATGGACTGAATTGAAAGAAGTTGGCATTACATGGGTCAAGATGAAATAAGCAAGACTTAAGTGCCATGAGGTAATTATTTAAGGGACAAGATGGCCATTTATGGAATTGTTATTATTATATAAACAAGACTTGGTCAACTTTTCAATTCATTCTCGCCAAAAAGCAAAGAAACAAGCAAAACCAAAGGAAGAAAAAAGGAGAGCGTGAGGAAAGGAAGAAGATTCGGCCAAGGCATGAAAAGTGATGATCAAAGTGGTTTAACTCATTTTTAGGCTTCTAATCAATCAATCAAGCCTCCCTAAGCTAGGAAATCAAACTTGAAGCAAGAATCAAAGCCAAATAAGGTTAGTTTACTTACTTTTAAGCTTGTTATTGTGATATTGAAGTTGGTTATTTTGATGATGTTTGAGTGGGTTTTGATGGGAGGTTTTTACCTATGTTAAGAGATGATTTATTTGAGACTTGAAAGCATGTGAAAGATGGCATGTAAACCTACTAAAATTTATGAACTAGGGTTGGCATGAGATAGGTTTTGAGTTAGTTTTGGATTGGAAATTATGAGAATGAATTGTAGGCAAGGTGTTTGACAAATTATCTAAAAGAACCAACATGAAAATCTTGAAAGAAATGAACTTAGAATATAGTAGTGCTTGTAAGGCCATATGGAGAAGTCTAAGAATCCAATGGTATTGAGATGTTTTAAGCATGATTTTAGGTTGGTTAAGTGACAAACAAACTTATAGAAATGTTAGAATTGCATTGAAAGCTATTCCATTGTAATGCATTGTAAAGCATCTAGGAAATGCATATTGAGTTGTCATCGAAAACCACTTCCTTTATGTGTTGAAATGAATTGTATGGATAGGTTTGAGTATGTATAACACTAGGAAAGGAAGAGTTAAGTTTTAGAATGAAATAGGTGAAAAAGCCCTTAAAAAAGTGATCGTAAAATGGTGTTTTTGGCCCAAAACACCTATCAAAAGATATCAGAATTCAACGAAATTTTTTGGGTGACCACATTGGGAGATAATAAGAGTGTAGGAGAAAGAATTGGAGCAAAATCATGCACGGTTTGGGCTGTGCATTGCATTTGGTTTGGAGAGGTCAAAAACGACTATTTTGAGTTTTAAGCTTCAAATTATGATGGTAAGCATGTGGGGAAACCCCTTGGGGTATATAAGAAGGACTCATGCAAAGAAATTGAGAATTTGGAGCATAGATCAAAGAGAAATTGAAAGGAGAAGCTACTAGTGTAGAGAGAATTTTATAGAGTTAGTGTAGTTAGGTGCATTTTAGTGCATCTTTGCATTGTATATTGAGCACATTCTAAGTGTGCTTATCATGTGTAGGTGAGGAGCATCCGATCGGATCACGAGAAGGCTTTTGAAGCTCATCCGAGTTAAGCCCAAGCTTAAGGTGAGTGCACTTCAAAGAGTTTTCTAAAGTGATTTTATGCTTTTGCTTTAATAAGCTAGATTTTATGCCTTTGCATGTATAAGTTCTTGTATTTAAATGCATGTATTGTATTTGTAAAGTAAACGAGTCCAAGGACTCAAGTTTAAAGCTTTCAAGTTAAAGCTTTTGTGCTTGTGCACCAAGTATAAAGATTTGAATGACATAGCATTAGAGAAAAATAAAGTTTTCAAAGACCATAAGTACCCACCAGTTTATCGAGTTCAGACCCGTACGGTATATCCCACTTAGTAAGGTAAGGGTTAGAGGAAACGAGTCACTAACTATGTGGTTAGAGTTATGAGTGAGTGTGTCACCCCTACTTTGTGGGATATGGTCTCGCACTACGGTTAGCGATGCAGAATTCCGCACGTAGTTGCTGAGAGGTCTCAGAGAGTTGGTTGAGGTGGATGTCAGATACATCGCCTTGTGACCTACCACACCTGCGGCCTTAGCTAAGTCGTTGTGTGGTCAAGAGATTAGGGTTACGAATAGTGCTTTTATAAAGTTCATTTATTTTTAAGCATGTTCAAATTTATGCTTTACTAGTTTACTATCCGTTGTTTATATTGATGCTATGCAATTGAATGAGAATTATACTTTAAATATCTTTTAAGAAATAAGAACTTTTATTAAAGTTTTCTGAGGAGAAAGTTTTCAGAAAGTAAAGTTAAGTTTATAAACTATTGCACTCACTGAGCTTTATAGCTCACTCTTTAAGTTGTTTTTAAAACCTCCTCAAGTACTCATATGGGTGAAGACTAGTTAAGCCTCCCTCCTCCGTATTCAAGCGAGCGCAAGTATTGGCATTGCTTCTTGAAGAATGTAATATGCATATTTTGTGTCTTTTGTAGTTTGCATATATTTGTACATTTTATATAAAAAGAGTTATATCTTTAGAGTTGTGTAAAAGTGCACCATTTTGTGCTTGTAAAATCAAGCTTCCTAGATTTAAAAGTGCATGTTTATATCTTATCTTTAAAGGTTTTAAATTTTTGTGTTTATGTTGATAAACTGGATTGCGAGAAGTTGGGTTGGATTCTGATTATAGTTTGAAGTGTCCAAATTGCTTTTTCAGGTTTTTGGTTTATCCAAATTACAGCCGTTATGTTGCCGATTTTGAGCTTTAAAAATGACCAAATGAAAAGTGTTAAACCAACCCAAACCATTTCAACTTTAAGGTTTAAAAGATTAAGCTTCCGCTAAAGTTAAGTTTCAAGTTAAGAGGGTTCACTACTTGAATATCTTCTTCTCCATCAAGATGGGCTTAGAGGGATTCGTTAAGGTGCCCGGGCATACCCTTCGGATAGAAGTCTAGTGGCGGTCCAAATTGGTTCGTCTCAATTTGGATGATGTTCCACTTCTGAATACTCAACTAGAGGAAAATAGAGAGTTACATGAACACTCTATCCTAAGTGGGAGTAATACAAGTATTAAAATAGCACATTTGCTCCTTGTGGGAGCAAAGGGACTAATGAGTTAATGCCCTTAAAACAATCAACTCACAAAAGCAACCATATGCCTATTCTTCATTGTCGATTTAAGATTGGAAGGGAAGCTTTTACGCTTGCTCTGCATGATAGTAATGAGCTAAGGAATCTAAATAAGGCTCTTAACTCACCTGCTAGAGATTTTTGGATTAAAGCCATGTAAAAAGAGATGAGTTAATAAAGAGTAACCATGTCTGAAACGTGGTTGACTTACCACCTGGTCGGAAAGCCATTGGAATCAAGTGGATTCTTCGTATCAAGCATAAGGCAGACGACTCAATAAAGAGATATAAGGTGAGGTTAGTGACAAAATGATATACTTAACAAAAGAGTATAAACTATGAAGAAACCTTCTTCCTTGTGATAAGTTTTGCTTACATCCACCTTATAATAGCTGTCGTCGGACACATGGACCTGGAATTACATCAATGGATGTAAAGACAATATTTCTCAATGGAGAACTAGAGGAAGAAATCTACATGCAACAACCAATGAATTTTGTTTTAAAGGCTAAGAGTAGAAAGTTATTAAGCTCATGAGATAGAGTTATGGCCTAAAACAATCCTCCAGACAATGGTACCTTCTTCCATTAGGAGATTATGTCTTATGGATTTTAGATAACTAGAGGACCATTGTATGTATATTAAGTGGGTAAAAGATAAGTTTATTGTACTATTCTTATATATGGATGATATTTTGTTAGCCGAAAATGACAAAGAGTTCGTGATAATCATAAAGGAATGGTTGTCCTTAACTTTTGAAATGAAAGCTATTAGAGACGCTGCTTATATTTTAGAAGTTAAAAGAAATTGTTCAGGGAGAATTTTGACTTTGTGATAAGAGCCATAAATCAAAAAGATTCTCAAACAATTCTATATAGTTGATTGTAAGCATATGAATACTCTTATCTTGAAGTGTCAAACTTTTAGTCATGAAATTTGCTTTAAACCTCCACAAGAGCGTGAAAAACTGTAAAGAGTTCTTTACTCCAATGTTATCGGAAGTCTAATGTATACTATAATGTGCACAAAACCTAATATCTACTACGTAGTTGGACTGATAAGTAGATATCAATTCAATCCTAGACAAAAATATTGGATTGTTATGAAAAGAATTTTAGGAAAAAGGACTGTTGATTACTCCCTACGTTACCAAAGTGACAACATGCGTCTAGTTGAGTATACTGACGCTGATCGGGAAGATGATTTGGATGAGTAAAAATTTACACCAGGTTATGCATTTTCGCTCAATCAATGTGCTATTTTTTGGAGTAGTAAGAAGTTGTCATGCATTACGTTATCCATCATGGAAGCTAAATTTATAGCATTTAGCTATAGTCCAAGAAGTAGTCTTGCTTAAAATATTCTCAGAAGATCTAAATTTGAAGCTGATACGAAGAAGTCAGTTACCATATATTATGATAGTCAGGTAGCAATTGCCTATAACAAAGATGTGAAATATCATAGTAAACCGAAGCATATAGAGACTAAGTACAATTTCGTCAAAAACATAATGATGAAAAGAATGTAACAAATAAATATGTATCTATGCATGAGATGGTTGCACTCACAAAAACTGTGGCAAGAGATACATTTATATCACATGCTAGGTCTTTGAGTTTGCATAGAATGTGATGTTATAATTGTTACGTTAAGCTATATCTGCTTTATCAATAGATATGTGTCATTTTGGTTATGCAAAACTAGCACATATTCATTTAACATATATTATTATGAAAATATGTCATCAGGTCATCAGGTCTGAGACTGGTATTCTTACACGTACAGTCACCTTGGTTGTCAGGACAGTAAGCCAAGATGAGACACATATATTTTTAGAGGATAAAGATGAGGTTATTCTCTTAAAGGCTTGAAAAATATGAAACGTTGCCTTGATTGTGATCAAGATGAGATTTTACCTAAAATTAATTATTGAACTGCTCGTGATGTATCCCCTTATTATGAGAACCTAATTAAGTCAAATGTGAGTTTCTTGATACTAGGAGCCTAGAAAATGAGCTTTTAGAAACTTAGGTTGGACATTATGAGAGCAATTGAACTAAGATATGTATAGTGAATAATTCAATATAAAAGACATACATGTCCTTATCAAATGATAAGATTCACTGTAACATGTATTTCATACTGTGTGTGTTTATTGTGACCAACATGAAAAATGAGTGAATTTATCCTTGATTCCTCATTGTGTAAGTTTCATTGAAGTTTGTATAAAACTTCTATCTATATCTTCAGTGACTGTTCACTTTGTCTCAAAGTAATGGAGTGATGTTTGTTTCATTAGTGGTCTTCTATGGCTATGATAATGCGGCCTATGAGATATAACTATGGTGTTAGTCATTTCTGTTGACTGAAGGACGAAAGTGAGATAGGAAGATTTAATGAATTTTAGTTTATTCTTATAATTACTAGTCGGGACTAATTACAATTTGGAATTGCAATTGTGATTATATGGAATATTGGAAGATCGAACATATTATGTTAAGAGATCAAATAAATATGTTTGAGCAAATAAAATTCTGTTAAATATAGGACATCATATTGAGCAAAATTACAATATCTTGTATAGTAGTACAATTGAGATTTGAGGAGATCACACGATGTATTTGCCTGTATAAATACTTGTACTCCTTATCATAAAGGGGTTACCAGTGTTTTCTGTTTAAGTTTTGTTTGGCTCATCTTGTATGAGTAGAAGATGTTGGGTTATTGGGTTACAGGTCGGGTCCACCTAAGATGACCCAAACTCATGAACCCCGATCCAAACCCATTTGGATCAGATTGGATCAAATAACCGCTTAACAGCTAATGGAAGTTATCATAAGATAACTGCCCCCTTAGCTAGCCTATAATTACATCATGTAGTTTTTGGTTTGAAGGCTGATGAAAAGCTAAGTTTTACAACATACTTATAACACACATAAATCTAGAAAACAAAGAGCAAACAATGGAGTGATAATACAAAAAGGGAACACATGGCAAGGCTTTTGTAAGCCATCTATTGTAATTTTACGGGTTTCTCAGGAATAGTCTCTAAGTATCGATTAGAGACTCTAAATGGTTTATGGAAATGCTTAAGGTCATAGAGAACCCATAAAGATTGAATTAAACTCGATTGGAGATTAAACGGAATGATACAATAATAAATCAAATCGAGTAATAATTTAAGGTGAAAAGGGACTAAATCAAAGATAAATTTTAATAATTGTGGTTAAAGTAAAATTAAGCCAAAAGCTAAGGGAGGAGAATGAAATTTTCTCAGGGCGTAATTGAAATTCTTGAGATCTATTGTGGAGGAAAATAGAAGCCAAATAGTGAGTTGACTCACCAAAAACAGAAGATAGAGCTAAACCAAGTCAATCGTGTGAGCCAGAAGAGAAGAAGAAAGAAGAAAAGAAAGAATAAGAAGAAAAGAAGAAGAAGACCTCGCCGTCGACCAGCTACCGTCGTCGAACCAGCCGCCGAGCAACAATAAAGACGCGATCGAGTGACGTAGAACCGCACTAACCAAACCTTACCGCTGTCGACGACGACGACAGAGAGCTGCTGTCTCGATCGAGCTCGCCGATCTACAGAACCCAGCCACCATCGCTGCCTGGAACTAGCTCAAATCGCCATAGACTAGTCGCGAAGCACGACCTGAAGTTGTCAAACCAGATCTGTCACCGTGAAATCAGACCAGATCGGAGTGAAACCGACGACGATGAGCTGTTGTCTTGATCACCTTGCAAAACCCGACGTCGAGCACAGCTGACCGACGCCATTTTCAGCTTCAACTGAGCTCGATTTTAGCTTGAAACTAGTGTAACACACAATCGAGCAGAACCAGAATAGAGAAGGTAGATCGGGGAAGAAGAATGAGAGATCAATAGAGAGAGAGAGAGATCGTGGGAGGGAGAGGAAGATCCAACCGAACCCAGCCCAAAAACAGCTCGAAATCAGTTCCAAAGCGAAGTCAACGCGAGAGGAAAAAGGGGTAAGTTATTCGATTCGAAATTGATTCGCGTTGATGATTTTTATTGGTGATTTAAGTTGAGTTTGAAAGGGATTTATTATGATTTGGTTATTGGTTGATTTTGAGTAAAAATAAGTTGAAGAACAAGTGGATTTAAGTATATTGGGAGCTTAGAGAACTAAGAAAATATCAAAGATTTAAAGAGAATCCAAATCGTGTGCTAAGCTAATTTGAAAGGTAATTTCATAAATTGACCCTTAGGGCGTTCGTTAAGTGTTCGGAATGACCTTAATAAGTTTAATTAAGAGTATTGAAGCTATTAAAAGCAAAAGATTAATATTAGAAACCAAAAGGAAGGGTTGCAAGTAAAAAGCGTCATATAGGGATGATTTTGTAATTTGGCTATTTCGAGTTTCCAGAAGTTGATGCGAACAGTAAATTTACATGTCCATATGTTGTGTAGGTGTTAAGGGCGCTCGAGGATCAAGGTGAGAGGAGTAAGAGCTCCGCACGCGCCATTTTCAGTCAACAGTTTTGTGAGTGAATTTTATTAAAAGATTTTAAAAGTATTTTATATTATTAAGTTGAGTTAATAAGTAACTATTTGAGTTTATTTTAAATGCATTGATATAAGCATGAATTTAGAGCTTGAAATGATACTATTTTGTGCTTTTGCACTTACCAAAGATATTATAGTACTTAATGCATTCAGAAAATGAGTTTTAGTGCGTATTGCACTCAGAAATCAGATTTTAGTGCTTTATGCACCCAGAAAAGAGATTTGTGCTTTTGCATCAGAAAGCTAAAGCAAAGAGAAAAGTGTTTTCAAACCCATAAGTATACCCTTAGAGATTTTCAAAGATTCCAGATCAGATTAGACCCGGTCGGTCTATCATACATCAGTTGGCACAGTCTTGGGGATGAATAAGTCACTAACCTGGGGGACAAGTGTCAGAGTCTGTCAGTCGAGTCGCCATTACTGATGTGGGGTAGTGTTTCATGTGCTATAGTTAGCGCTGAGAAATTCCGCACATAGCCACGAGATGTCTCAGTGCAGGCGAGCTATGGTTAGCGCTGAGAAATTCCGCACATAGCCGCTAGATTTGAGATACCCCAAATTTAGGGATGCTATGGTAATTTTGAAAGATATCTAGAAACAATTTTAAAAAGAAAAGTAGATTTGAGAAAAAAGAAATTTTATAATTATTACTCAAGTTATTTATGATTTACAGTTACAAGTTTTGAATTTAAAACATGTCTATGTTTATATATATAAATTCTCTTGTTTAAGTTGATGTTAAGAAATTTAAATTTGAAATGTTTTAGAAATAAAGAAAAGTTTTCAAACTTTTTCAGAAGAGGAAGTTTAGAAAAACATATTTTCAAATAAAAGAAAAATTATCATTCACTGAGTTTCTAGCTCATTATTTTTCTGTTTTATATAAAAATCTCCTTAGGTACTCTTAACAGGTAGCCTAGCAGTAGCATTACCACCAGTGGACGAGCTAGCGGGACATGACATCATTTGAGCAGCACATTTTGTTTCATCAGTTATATTTTCATGTAAATATCTTTTGAAATGTATAAGTAATTTGAAAGTTGTAATTATTCGTTCGTAACTATTTTTAAACTGTTTTTTATTTAAATGTGGTTTATTAAATTGTCTTTTAAATGTTATTAAGTGGATTTGAAAATTAAATGCATGATTGAGGCCTACAGGCAACCAGAAGTTGGGTTGGTGATAAATTTTAGTTGAAGTATTAATATTTTTATAAACAGGTTTTTCGGGAACGTTAAAAATGAAGTCGTTATGCTGCCAAAATTTTATTAGAAAAATGAGTTTAGAAAAAAAAAAAAAAATTTCCTATGCGTTTTCAGTTTTTAAAGAAAGCCAACTCAACAATGATTTAGAAAGTATCAGAGAGTTTAGGGTTCACTCCACAGGTTTCGCTTAGCTCAACGAGTCGGGTCTGAGAGGGATCCGTTAGGGTACCCTACGTGACCTACCCGATCAGAGCTAGAGGTATCCGGGTCGGGTTGGGTCAGCTTTTAACACTGTGAATTGACATTCCTTTTTGTTAATGTAATTAGAATCTAGCCAGTTGAACAATCCAGTTTCAAGAGAACTTCTGTTGCATGAAAACAAGCATGCTTTCGGGTTCCATTTTACCGTATCTGATGAATTTCATATTGTTATAATTGTTTTCAAGAGTTGACCAAACTACTAAAATGCTCTGCCTAGACTGCTTGAGTGGTGGGTTGATGATCTCCCATTGTCAATCTCACACATTGTTATAGTTTTGCTCATAACTCTCTTATCCGACTTTCATTTGACTAAGATTTTTTCTAATAGTTAGTTGATATGTAAGATACTTTTTTCCATGAAAAACTCCAACATTTGTATTATAATGAAAACGACCTTTCTTTCAAACCTTCAAATTGAACGTTATAAAAATATACAAATATATAACATATGTAATGAATGCACGCTTATAAATCCCAAAACTGTATGCTCAAACTTTGAAGACATAATTTACTAAATGTGTGACCATGAATGCAACATAAACATAATTGATCACATCAAATGCAAGCTTACTTGTTCGAGTCTTGCTAACCACTTTAAATTAACATGTTTTATCTTCTTGATCTATAATCTTCATCACTCATCACCAACTTTATTCTAATTCCTAAGCCTTAGTAATACAGTGGCGGACCCAAACATTTATTTTAAGGGGGGCACCTTATAATGAAGTTGATGCGCATTTCGGTATAACACTTTATTACACAAAACTTCATGCGAGTATACACAGTGATGGAAACCAAGAAAGCAAGCCTATAGATCCTTTGAGCATTAATGGAGGACCTAGGACGAGGGCTCAAGCTAAAAGGATAAAGGAAGCTTTAAATGGGCTCGTTCAAGATATTTGGGCCAAGAGTCTTGCACAACATGACTTAGACAGCTTGGAGGGAACATCAAGGCTTCAAAATATGATTCAAGTTCAAGAACAAGTCCAAGAACATCAATCTTGAGGAAATCTTGAGGCTTGGGTGTCAATTATAATGCAATTGAGCTGTTATTTATTTGTTTGATGTAAATTGGGTCTAATTTGTATTATGAGATTGTTTTAAATTACTTTAATTTATTAAGCTTTTAATTAAGAGGTTGAGTCATTTATTTTTAAGTTAAAAAGCCCAATATGGATGTATTTAGGAAATAGTCAAAGTCAAAGTCAAAAGTCAAAATCAAAGTTAAAGAGTTAAAGTCAAAGTCAATATTCTTGAATGACATAATCAATGAGTCAAAGTTTTCGTTATAAATCTATTTTAATCTTTCTTAGGGTTGTCTTTCAATTTGATTGTGGGTGTCATATCTTTATATACGGGGTTCGCATCATGAGGAGGATTGAACCTTTGTGATATGGACAAAGAAAGGCCAACCCTCATGCCTTGGACTGACAAAAAGGATTTGCCTGTCGGCTTGAGCTGGATTCAATTCGATTCATTTATGAATTCAATCAACACTACACAAATTCATTTAATAAACGGATCAATATTTTTCGATTCGACATGAATTCATTTATAAATGAATGACACGATACGACACGACTAATTCATTTCATAAAAGACACAAACTCATTAACCTGTCAACCTGTTAATTTGTTTACCCGTTTAACTCATTTAACCCGTTTAACCCATTTAAATATAAATATTATAATTTGACCCCTATAATATATAAATATTATAATTTGACCCTTATAATATATCAAAATTATAATTTGATCCTATTAATCATATCGACCAGCAAATCCGTTAAGTAAACTCAACTCGATTTGTCTAATAAAAGGATTAAGCGGGTAGATATGATTATGACACGAATTTGTTTAAATCAAATATACACTTATTTATTTTTCGTGAATTCGTATCGACTCGTTGTGTTATGACTCAAATTGCCACCCCTATACATGCCACTAACACCTTTTTATATTTTCAATTTAAATTATTTTGAAAATTATGTATAACATACGCATAGTGCATTTTTTGGAAAAAAAAAAAAAAAAAAGAGAAAAATTTTTTTGTTGGTGGAGGATCGAACGCGGTGACAACGAGAAATGAAGGCAAACTTCGTGCCAGTAGCACCATTGATGACAATGTTCATTTTTACACAACAATATATTTATATATTAATATATTTAACAAATAATATTATGAACTTTTCAAAAAATTTTAAGGAGGGCACATGCCCCGTTTGGACCTAAGGTGGGGCTGTCGCTATTAGTAAACTAATGATAAATATAAAAATAGTTTTTAAGCCCATTGCAAAATTATGGAACTTAATATATATCTCATGTATGTATGCTATGATTCCAATCACCCTATATAGATAATTTTGGTGACATACTGATTTCCTTATAAAGCCTATATATAGGCCTTCATAGATTGTACATAACATAATAATTCCAATATATTACTCCTATATTTTCTCTATGTCTCCTAATATTTCTCTTCGAAAAGAGTATTGTTGCACTTAAATACTTCGATTAATGTTTATACGAATAATTAATTATAAATGAACTAATACTTAGTGATCAATTTTGTTCCCTCAATCTAGTATGGGTTATTTTTGGTTGGTTAGGAGAATTAAAAGTTAATTTTTTTGTTGGTTAGGGAAATGAAACTACCATTTCTTAACAATGAACCTTACCTCCTTTGAGAGCTATTCGAGTGAGACCAGTCTTGTTTTATTGTTTCAAACAAAGTTGCTTGAGTGAGAGTGTGAGACTAATCTTATTTTACTGTTTCAAATTGAAGTTAACGATTTCATATAGCAAACTTACATTGACACTGTAACGATCGGTGCCAAATTTACCAAGTAAATATTGTCCACTCAAGCGCGGACCCACCATTGGATCAGGGGACATGTGCCCCCGGGATTCAAAACTAAAAATGATTAGTGTGATCTTGTGCCATTGCATTTTTAAAAAAAAAATAAAAAACAAAAAATTGTGTAGACATGCAATGCTGTCAATGCAGAGCAATTAACTCTATACAGTGACATTTTAATTTTTGTGCAATGTTGGACATTGCTAAGTCACTGGCAATTGTTTTTTTTTTTTTTTCATTTTTATAAAGTACTGCTGATGATGGTAAAAATTGTTATAAATTTATTATTATTATTTTTTTAAATTAACTTCTTCGTATTATTATTGTTGTTACTATTATTGTCATTATTATTATTATATTTTAAAAACTACTTTTAATGTTAAGCGGCTGGAAGCGTTCCTTTTTTATCAGCATCCATCCATATCGCTGCTTGTTTCCTCTTTTGTAATTATTTATTATTTTTTAACTCTACTATTTATTCTTCCTATTTATAATATAATTAACTTCCTTTTTATTGCTTCCATTACATCAAATTTTTTTTTTTAATTTCTAATATTTTTCTTACTCTTAACTAATTAATAATTTCATTTTTTTTCAATTTTATTCTTTTAATTCTCGTCAAGGAAAATTATAACTTTATATAGTTTATATTTTTTTCATTTTTATTTATTTTAATAATTTCATTAAGATTTTTAAATATAAGATTAGTTGTTTTATCTAAATATTATATGTTTTATTTTATTTAACCTATATAGTGTTGTTAAACATTGTTTTCCATAAAAACATTATATATTTAGAATGTTTTTGATTTTCGATATTTTTATTACTTTATTCGTGTGTCCCTCCTGAACAAATTTTATGGATTCATCTTAGTGTCCGCTTAGAACTTCATGCACTTGTCCTTCACGCACATGAATTTACTTAGAATAATAAACTTCATACAGGCAAGCGTTCTTCACCCATGGCTTATGAGCTTCACTCATAAATTTATTTCCATCCTAGATTTCATCCAAATATTCGTCATCTATAGTTAAATACTTAGTTATCAGAAACGAAGACTTACATACAAGTTTTAAACCTCACTTGCTAGCATTGTGTTGAATCATTAATTATTATTATTTTATACCCATATTACTTATTATTTATGTTATGTTTTTGTGTGGAATTGCTACTTTTAATTTGTTTTGTGTTTTTATGTTTTGAATTAGGTTTTGAAAAGAAAAATAATGGAATCGAAGGATTTTTGAAGATTAATTGCAGCTCAAGGAATTGGAGAATGTTTTAGAAGGAAATTGCAGAATTTTGGGCAGAAACGTGACGTGACTTGCGGGAGCTAGTACGAAGTGTACAGTTCGAGTTGTGTGAGTTATAACCTATCAAATTAAAGCCCTGGATGTCTAGTTTCCATAGCCGCTGACGATTTATCAATTAGAGTTTTCTAGATGAAAGTTATGACTGATTTAGTATCTGAAGGTCAGGCTGTTACGAGACCTGACAGCTACGGGAAAACATAAGAAATTCGAATTTCCTCTTTTAGCATTCCTAATCAATTTCCTAAACCTTTAAACGTCCTAATTAGATGAGTCAAGCAATTAGGAAGAGTTTTAGTTCTAAAATAAAAGGGATTCACTTTCCAAATCAAAACTTAATTCTAAATCAAAGTTGGAAGTAGAATCCTTCTCAATTGAGGAAATCTTGTCTTTCAAGGATTGGATGCTTATAAATAGATGCTTTCACCATTCAATTGGGGAGAGGAGAAGACAGAGATCGGAAGGAGAGATTGGAAAGACAGAGAGAGAAGCAGAGGAGCAAGAATGAAGGCTTCGGTTTCATCTTTTCTTTTCTTTATTTTTATTTAGTTAGTTTATTAGTTAGGGCTAACTTGAAGCCCTAAACATGAACTCAATTTGTTTATCTTTTCAATAAAGATTTATATTTTGCATGAATGAAATTAATGTCTCTAGTTTAATTTTATTCTATTTATTTTGTTTCTTTGATTGATCACCTTAGAAACATATTTTTAGAATTATGTTGTAAGAATATAAACCGCACATCATACTGGGCATATTCTTTATTTGCAACAACCAATTGCTTACGAACCAATTGAGGGACATTAATTCATAGATACCTAGAATAGACATCATGTTCTAGGATTTGTGTGATATTCATAGTCTTCTAGTGTTTAATGGGTTCCAATTATTAAACCTACGTAGACATCATGCTAGGTAATAATTAGGAATACACGCATCTACGTAGACATCATGCGATTTGTATACTAATTAAGGGAGAATCTATACGACATGAGTTAATCATACCTTGTCGTGAATATCTTCATCATGCATTATCATGAATTTGCTTTATTAATCTTTTTAGCAAATTGAGGGATTGTTTAGTGGTGGATAGAATGTTCTAACTAAGCTTTTATTTATTGAATTTTCTTTTATTTAATTTTATGCATTAATTTAGTTTATTCTCAATTTAATTCCAAAAACCCTTTTATTTATTTTAATTGCTCTAGTTTAGGTTTTAAATAAATTTAAAATTAAAGTAAGTTGAAACTCTTCGTGGGATCGACCCTTGCTTGTCGCTATACTCAGTTAAACGATTTGTGCACTTGCAAGGTTTAAATAAATTTGGTTTATTAAAAAATTAACCAACAAGTTTTTGGCGCCGTTGCCGGGGAGTTAACATACTTGCTTTGATTTTAAGTTTATTTTTGTTTTATTTTATTATTATTTTTTTTTTGTTTTTAGTTTAGTTATTCTTTTCTCTTTTCAGGACCATGGCTCACCACAACCACGGATTACATGAGGACAATTTTGATGATTTGGGGTTTCAATTAGATAATTTAACTCGTGTTGTGCAACAACTTATTTCCCAAAATATGTGTGCCAATAGAGGACGCTTATCGAGAAATTGTTCGACAATGTACGAAGAGGTGGAACGAGACCAAGGAATGGTCTATAGGAACTATCAATGGTGCAATCGTGGTGGGATGAATGATTTCCAAAGCCCTTCCGTAAGGAGCAACAATTGGAGTAGTGGTCAATGGAATGATAGTTGTTGGAGCAGTCAAGCATCAGACAATTATGTGCTTGATTTTAATCAGCAATACTATCATCCTCATTCAAACTTCTACAACTCAGGATGGAATGGTCAACCGAATTTCGATCAAAATTTATATCCATCGAATTTTCAAGATCAGTTTCAGCAACCTTATAGTCCACAGTATTTTCAAGGCTATAATCAGCAGTTCAGTAATGCATCTCAAGAAGAAGAATCTGCTGAGCAAGACACAAAATTTGAAGAGATGCTCATATCTTTCATACAGGAGACAAGACAAACCAATGCTCAAATGGCCACAAGAATAAAAAATTTGAAAAACCAAATGGGACAAAGTATCAAGAACTTGGAACACCAAGTTGAACAGTTGGTAACCTTGCCTCACCAATACGAGCTGGAGGAAGATGAGCAGTGTCATGCACTTACTTTGAACAGTGGAGAAGAGCTTGAAAAGGGCGAGGATGAGTCTACTTCAGCATTCAAATATTTTACTGAAGATGAGTGGGAAGATAATGAAGAATGTAAAGTTGAAGGGACCTTAATTAAAGACGAAGAACCCGAAGAGATGCCACAAATTGAGACTACACCGTACGTTACACAGCAATCCATATCTAAGGAATTAGGTTTAGGGGTGTTCGAGCCTATCGATGTTACTCGTCAATTGGTGTATAGGACGCTTAACCAACAAAATGACTTCATTGAAAATGAGGTAGATATGCAATATGGTGAAATCACAAGTAGGGTTCATACTGAAGAGGTGGTCTACAAAGAACTCAAGCCTTGCGAACTTTTTCCAATGGAGGGAAATTGTTATAAGGTTGATTTGGAAAACAATAAAAAGGTAGAAGATGTGTGTTCGAATGAGCTACCACTGGATCCTTATGAGTTATATGCTATGAAAAGAAAATTTCTTTTCATCCATATGAGAGAGGAAGATATTTTAAAAAGAGACTTAGAAGATGGAATGGATACAAGCAGTTGGAAGTTTATCCTAAATCATGCCATCAAGGGCGTGTTTTTAATGGTCGAGACAAAATATCCTGAAGCAAATTCAAGTGTAAAGGGTCAAGACCATTAATGTGCAGACAAACCTACCCTTGGGAGCCAAATTGATCAAGTGGTAGAAGAACGTCTAGCCAAGACGTTAACTAAGGCGCTTGATGGGAGGCAACCCATCTGGGTAATTTCGTTCTTTTTATTTTCTTTTATTTTTATTTTTCACTCTTCTCTTACTTATGCTTTACATTTGAAACATTGAGGACAATGTTTAGTTTAGGTTTGAGGGTGGTGAAAAACGTTTTTAGGTTTTAGGTTTTGATAAAAATTTTCAACATTTTTCATAAAATTTTCGTTTTTTTTTTTTTTTTTAGTTTTTTTATTCTACCCATAACAAGTTGGCTAGTTGCTTTATGTTTGTTAATGGAGTTTTTATGCATGTTTTTGATTGGATATCTTTACTAGGGAGTAGCCATGAATATCTTTGCATGATTTGAGACTTTTGAATACTATAATCTTAGTTAATTGAGTGGATGGATCCTATGTTTGCATGAATTGTGGACTATTAGTGGAGACTACCCTTGGTAAGGATTTGAGCTTTTGAAGCGTTTCTTTTTTAGGGATTTTTTTTTTTTTCTCTTTAAACACTCTTCGCCTTTGTTCTTAATAGATGATCTCTATAGGTTTTGCATTGAATACTAAAGAACAAATCATTATTGTAGATAACATGAGTTGCTTTGATTTAAGAATTGGATGGACTTCTTAGAAGTAACATATGCAAGTTTTCACCTCATAATATTCCCTCACTTCGAATTGAAACACATCATCAGACCTTTTGAAGCCAAACATGTTTAGCCTTTTTCTTTGTCTACCCTTACTAAATGATCTTATTGAGCCTTAAATTTAACCATACTTTAGAAGTTTGGGATCATACCAAGTGGTGCAAAGGAGAAGAGAATTAAAGTGTTAGTATTGGTATGATGTGTACATAGGCATATGTATTAAAAAGGTGTGCTTTTATGCATGATTGTTTTGAAAAAAAAAAAAAAAGTTAAAAAAAAAGGAAGAAAAAAAAAATAAAAAATGAATAAAATGTAAGGAGCACAAATTAAGTTTTATGATGCCTAGATGTGTGAGGGAAAGAGGAAGTGAATGAAGGAAGAAGAATTGAAAGGAAAATAAGAGAGGAGGAAGAGTGCATAATAGAAAAGAAAGAAGGTTGTGATGAATTGAAGAACAATGAATGAAGTGCTTTGGTGTGATCCTAAGTTTCTTTTGAACCTAGACTTTTATTGCTTACCTATTAATCAACCTTAGCCCAAATACAACCTTTAATATGGCCTATTGATCTTTGAAAGAGGGAAGTCCAGTTTGAAAGTTAAAGTATGTCATCATGCTCTATCTACGTTCTTAGTATTTGATTCCATTCATGAGATCTATTTACTTAAAGTGCGGTTTTTTTTCAATGTCTACATTCATATGTGATGTAAAAGACGCTTGCTATGCCTTTACATAACCTCTTTCACATATGATTGCATGAGTGTTTGCCTTAGGACTGTTGAGAGAGTTATGAGTGATATCTTGTGAGGATTAGAGTCGAGGCGAAATAAGTCCATGACATGTGAATATGGTGTTTTGAAATGATATTGCTTTGAATGTGGTATGAGATTGTTGATGATTATGTTTTAGATTATTAATGACTTATCTTTAGTCTTGATTCAAGATCATGCATGTATGAGATTTCTGTTAATTTACATTTAGTGACATGTTAATAAATTATGGGTGGAATGTTTTAACGTTTGTGGGTATCGTTGCTAGTAAACCCTCAGGAGACACAACTCCTCCTACTAGGGACACCTAGGGGTTTAAAGGCTTGTGATATACGCTCAATGCCATCGTGTTTACCTACGAAAATGGATTGTGTTTTATTTTCTGTATTTTTAGATTAGGTTGTTTTAAAGTTCTAGTTTTGCTCGAGGACTAGCAAATTATAGGTTTGGGGGTATTTGTTCAGTCATTAATTATTATTATTTTATACCCATATTACTTATTATTTATGTTATGTTTTTGTTTTGTTTTGTGTTTTTATGTTTTGAATTAGGTTTTGAAAAGAAAAATAATGGAATCGAAGGATTTTTGAAGATTAATTGCAGCTCAAGGAATTGGAGAATGTTTTAGAAGGAAATTGCAGAATTTTGGGCAGAAACGTGACGTGACTTGCGGGAGCTCGTACGAAGTGTACAGTTCGAGTTGTGTGAGTTATAACCTATCAAATTAAAGCCCTGGATGTCTAGTTTCCATAGCCGCTGACGGTTTATCAATTAGAGTTTTCTAGAGAAAGTTATGACTGATTTAGTATCTGAAGGTCAGGCTGTTACGAGACCTGACAGCTACGGGAAAATATAAGAAATTCGAATTTCCTCTTTTAGCATTCCTAATCAATTTCCTAAACCTTTAAACGTCCTAATTAGATGAGTCAAGCAATTAGGAAGAGTTTTAGTTCTAAAATAAAAGGGATTCACTTTCCAAATCAAAACTTACTTCTAAATCAAAGTTGGAAGTAGAATCCTTCTCAATTGAGGAAATCTTGTCTTTCAAGGATTGGGTGCTTATAAATAGATGCTTTCACCATTCAATTGGGGAGAGGAGAAGACAGAGATCGGAAGGAGAGATTGGAAAGACAGAGAGAGAAGCAGAGGAGCAAGAATGAAGGCTTCGGTTTCATCTTTTCTTTTCTTTATTTTTATTTAGTTAGTTTATTAGTTAGGGCTAACTTGAAGCCCTAAACATGAACTCAATTTGTTTATCTTTTCAATAAAGATTTATATTTTGCATGATGAAATTAATATCTCTAGTTTAATTTTATTCTATTTATTTTGTTTCTTTGATTGATCACCTTAGAAACATATTTTTAGAATTATGTTGTAAGAATATAAACCGCACATCATACGGGCATATTCTTTATTTGCAACAATCAATTGCTTACGAACCAATTGAGGGACATTAATTCATAGATACCTAGAATAGACATCATGTTCTAGGATTTGTGTGATATTCATATTCTTCTAGTGTTTAATGGGTTCCAATTATTAAACCTACGTAGACATCATGCTAGGTAATAATTAGGAATACACGCATCTACGTAGACATCATGCGATTTGTATACTAATTAAGGGAGAATCTATACGACATGAGTTAATCATACCTTGTCGTGAATATCTTCATCATGCATTATCATGAATTTGCTTTATTAATCTTTTTAGCAAATTGAGGGATTGTTTAGTGGTGGATAGAATGTTCTAACTAAGCTTTTATTTATTGAATTTTCTTTTATTTAATTTTATGCATTAATTTAGTTTATTCTCAATTTAATTCCAAAAACCCTTTTATTTATTTTAATTGCTCTAGTTTAGGTTTTAAATAAATTTAAAATTAAAGTAAGTTGAAACTCTTCGTGGGATCGACCCTTGCTTGTCGCTATACTCAGTTAAACGATTTGTGCACTTGCAAGGTTTAAATAAATTTGGTTTATTAAAAAATTAACCAACAAGTTTTTGGCGCCGTTGCCGGGGAGTTAACATACTTGCTTTGATTTTAAGTTTATTTTTGTTTTATTTTATTATTATTTTTTTTTGTTTTTAGTTTAGTTATTCTTTTCTCTTTTCAGGACCATGGCTCACCACAACCACGGATTACATGAGGACAATTTTGATGATTTGGGGTTTCAATTAGATAATTTAACTCGTGTTGTGCAACAACTTATTTCCCAAAATATGTGTGCCAATAGAGGACGCTTATCGAGAAATTGTTCGACAATGTACGAAGAGGTGGAACGAGACCAAGGAATGGTCTATAGGAACTATCAATGGTGCAATCGTGGTGGGATGAATGATTTCCAAAGCCCTTCCGTAAGGAGCAACAATTGGAGTAGTGGTCAATGGAATGATAGTTGTTGGAGCAGTCAAGCATCAGACAATTATGTGCCTGATTTTAATCAGCAATACTATCATCCTCATTCAAACTTCTACAACTCAGGATGGAATGGTCAACCGAATTTCGATCAAAATTTATATCCATCGAATTTTCAAGATCAGTTTCAGCAACCTTATAGTCCACAGTATTTTCAAGGCTATAATCAGCAGTTCAGTAATGCATCTCAAGAAGAAGAATCTGCTGAGCAAGACACAAAATTTGAAGAGATGCTCATATCTTTCATACAGGAGACAAGACAAACCAATGCTCAAATGGCCACAAGAATAAAAAATTTGAAAAACCAAATGGGACAAAGTATCAAGAACTTGGAACACCAAGTTGAACAGTTGGTAACCTTGCCTCACCAATACGAGCTGGAGGAAGATGAGCAGTGTCATGCACTTACTTTGAACAGTGGAGAAGAGCTTGAAAAGGGCGAGGATGAGTCTACTTCAGCATTCAAATATTTTACTGAAGATGAGTGGGAAGATAATGAAGAATGTGAAGTTGAAGGGACCTTAATTAAAGACGAAGAACCCGAAGAGATGCCACAAATTGAGACTACACCATACGTTACACAGCAATCCATATCTAAGGAATTAGGTTTAGGGGTGTTCGAGCCTATCGATGTTACTCGTCAATTGGTGGATAGGACGCTTAACCAACAAAATGACTTCATTGAAAAGGAGGTAGATATGCAATATGGTGAAATCACAAGTAGGGTTCATACTGAAGAGGTGGTCTACAAAGAACTCAAGCCTTGCGAACTGTTTCGAATGGAGGGAAATTGTTATAAGGTTGATTTGGAAAACAATAAAAAGGTAGAAGATGTGTGTTCGAATGAGCTACCACTGGATCCTTATGAGTTATATGCTATGAAAAGAAAATTTCTTTTTCATCCATATGAGAGAGGAAGATATTTTAAAAAGAGACTTAGAAGATGGAATGGATACAAGCAGTTGGAAGTTTATCCTAAATCATGCCATCAAGGGCGTGTCTTTAATGGTCGAGACAAAATATCCTGGAGCAAATTCAAGCGTAAAGGGTCAAGACCATTAATGTGCAGACAAACCTACCCTTGGGAGCCAGATTGATAAAGTGGTAGAAGAACGTCTAGCCAAGACGTTAACTAAGGCGCTTGATGGGAGGCAACCCATCTGGGTAATTTCGTTCTTTTTCTTTTCTTTTATTTTTATTTTTCACTCTTCTCTTACTTATGCTTTACATTTGAAACATTGAGGACAATGTTTAGTTTAGGTTTGAGGGTGGTGAAAAACGTTTTTAGGTTTTAGGTTTTGATAAAAATTTTCAACATTTTTCATAAAATTTTCGTTTTTTTTTTTTTTTAGTTTTTTTATTCTACCCATAACAAGTTGGCTAGTTGCTTTATGTTTGTTAATGGAGTTTTTATGCATGTTTTTGATTGGATATCTTACTAGGGAGTAGCCATGAATATCTTTGCATGATTTGAGACTTTTGAATACTATAATCTTAGTTAATTGAGTGGATGGATCCTATGTTTGCATGAATTGTGGACTATTAGTGGAGACTACCCTTGGTAAGGATTTGAGCTTTTGAAGCGTTTCTTTTTTAGGGATTTTTTTTTTTCTCTCTTTAAACACTCTTCGCCTTTGTTCTTAATAGATGATCTCTATAGGTTTTGCATTGAATACTAAAGAACAAATCATTATTGTAGATAACATGAGTTGTTTTGATTTAAGAATTGGATGGACTTCTTAGAAGTAACATATGCAAGTTTTCACCTCATAAAAGCCTATTCCCTCACTTCGAATTGAAACACATCATCATACCTTTTGAAGCCAAACATGTTTAGCCTTTTTCTTTGTCTACCCTTACTAAATGATCTTATTGAGCCTTAAATTTAACCATACTTTAGAAGTTTGGGATCATACCAAGTGGTGCAAAGGAGAAGAGAATTAAAGTTTTAGTATTGGTATGATGTGTACATAGGCATATGTATTAAAAAAGTGTGCTTTTATGCATGATTGTTTTGAAAAAAAAAAAAAAGGTTAAAAAAAAAGGAAGAAAAAGAAAAAAATAAAAAATGAATAAAATGTAAGGAGCACAAATTAAGTTTTATGATGCCTAGATGTGTGAGGGAAAGAGGAAGTGAATGAAGGAAGAAGAATTGAAAGAAAAATAAGAGAGGAGGAAGAGTGAATAATAGAAAAGAAAGAAGGTTGTGATGAATTGAAGAACAATGAATGAAGTGCTTTGGTGTGATCCTAAGTTTCTTTTGAACCTAGACTTTTATTGCTTACCTATTAATCAACCTTAGCCCAAATACAACCTTTAATATGGCCTATTGATCTTTGAAAGAGGGAAGTCCAGTTTGAGAGTTAAAGTATGTCATCATGCTCTATCTACGTTCTTAGTATTTGATTCCATTCATGAGATCTATTTACTTAAAGTGCGGTTTTTTTTCAATGTCTATATTCATATGTGATGTAAAAGACGCTTGCTATGCCTTTACATAACCTCTTTCACATATGATTGCATGAGTGTTTGCCTTAGGACTGTTGAGAGAGTTATGAGTGATATCTTGTGAGGATTAGAGTCGAGGCGAAATAAGTCCATGACATGTGAATATGGTGTTTTGAAATGATATTGCTTTGAATGTGGTATGAGATTGTTGATGATTATGTTTTAGATTATTAATGACTTATCTTTAGTCTTGATTCAAGATCATGCATGTATGAGATTTCTGTTAATTTACATTTAGTGACATGTTAATGAATTATGGGTGGAATGTTTTAACGTTTGTGGGTATCGTTGCTGGTAAACCCTCAGGAGACACAACTCCTCCTACTAGGGACACCTAGGGGTTTAAAGGCTTGTGGTATACGCTCAATGCCATCGTGTTTACCTACGAAAATGGATTGTGTTTTATTTTCTGTATTTTTAGATTAGGTTGTTTTAAAGTTCTAGTTTTGCTCGAGGACTAGCAAATTATAGGTTTGGGGGTATTTGTTCAGTCATTAATTATTATTATTTTATACCCACATTACTTATTATTTATGTTATGTTTTTGTGTGGAATTGGTACTTTTAATTTGTTTTGTGTTTTTATGTTTTGAATTAGGTTTTGAAAAGAAAAATAATGGAATCGAAGGATTTTTGAAGATTAATTGCAGTTCAAGGAATTGGAGAATGTTTTATAAGGAAATTGCAGAATTTTGGGCAGAAACGTGACGTGACTTGCGGGAGCTCGTACGAAGTGTACAGTTCGAGTTGTGTGCGTTATAACCTATCAAATTAAAGCCCTGGATGTCTAGTTTCCATAGCCGCTGACGGTTTATCAATTAGAGTTTTCTAGAGAAAGTTATGACTGATTTAGTATCTGAAGGTCAGGCTGTTACGAGACCTGACAGCTACGGGAAAACATAAGAAATTCGAATTTCCTCTTTTAGCATTTCTAATCAATTTCCTAAACCTTTAAACGTCCTAATTAGATGAGTCAAGCAATTAGGAAGAGTTTTAGTTCTAAAATAAAAGGGATTCACTTTCCAAATCAAAACTTACTTCTAAATCAAAGTTGGAAGTAGAATCCTTCTCAATTGAGGAAATCTTGTCTTTCAAGGATTGGGTGCTTATAAATAGATGCTTTCACCATTCAATTGGGGAGAGGAGAAGACAGAGATCGGAAGGAGAGATTGGAAAGACAGAGAGAGAAGCAGAGGAGCAAGAATGAAGGCTTCGGTTTCATCTTTTCTTTTCTTTATTTTTATTTAGTTAGTTTATTAGTTAGGGCTAACTTGAAGCCCTAAACATGAACTCAATTTGTTTATCTTTTCAATAAAGATTTATATTTTGCATGATGAAATTAATGTCTCTAGTTTAATTTTATTCTATTTATTTTGTTTCTTTGATTGATCACCTTAGAAACATATTTTTAGAATTATGTTGTAAGAATATAAACCGCACATCATACGGGCATATTCTTTATTTGCAACAATCAATTGCTTACGAACCAATTGAGGGACATTAATTCATAGATACCTAGAATAGACATCATGTTCTAGGATTTGTGTGATATTCATATTCTTCTAGTGTTTAATGGGTTCCAATTATTAAACCTACGTAGACATCATGCTAGGTAATAATTAGGAATACACGCATCTACGTAGACATCATGCGATTTGTATACTAATTAAGGGAGAATCTATACGACATGAGTTAATCATACCTTGTCGTGAATATCTTCATCATGCATTATCATGAATTTGCTTTATTAATCTTTTTAGCAAATTGAGGGATTGTTTAGTGGTGGATAGAATGTTCTAACTAAGCTTTTATTTATTGAATTTTCTTTTATTTAATTTTATGCATTAATTTAGTTTATTCTCAATTTAATTCCAAAAACCCTTTTATTTATTTTAATTGCTCTAGTTTAGGTTTTAAATAAATTTAAAATTAAAGTAAGTTGAAACTCTTCGTGGGATCGACCCTTGCTTGTCGCTATACTCAGTTAAACGATTTGTGCACTTGCAAGGTTTAAATAAATTTGGTTTATTAAAAAATTAACCAACACATTGTAAGATGAGAAGTATTTTCTAAAGGTGAGGTGGTTGTTTTTTGAGATAAAACATAGCTTACAACAATTAATGAGTTCATTTATTTTTTTAATAGTAATTTTACATTAGCACACTTGTGCCTTATTAATTATTGTAAAAGAAATTGAGTACAATAGTGGCAATATGGACACTTATATGGTGTTTGTTTTATTGTCTTAAATCTTGTTAGCACTTAATTTAAGTATTATTTGAATAAGACTTTATATTTAAGATTTTATAATTTATTTGTTTTTACTCTTGGGATTGCTTAATGGTAGTTTAGGGTACTTATGTTTTTATCCTTTTAACCTTTCATTATCATTATTAAACAAATTCCAATATCATTTAATATCCAATTAAACTTAATTATAAGTGCGTATTTTATATTGTTGCTGCAATGGCACCAACAATACCTCGATCAGTCAAAGAGCAAGGTTCAACGTACAATGCTCACAAAAATAATGAGCGATTTTCCCCTAAAAAATGTAGGTAGACCTCCTTTGGTTTCTAGGAACAGCATTCTGAGCTACAAGATAAAATTCTATCTCAGTTAGATCCAAGCAATTGGCTAACCTAGTGTTAAAAGATCAAAAAAGAATTATATATTTTAAACTATAATAATTTTTTTTTGAAGATATAAACTATGGTAATTTAAATTAATTAAAAGTAATAAATTAATATTAAGTTTTATAAAAAAAAAAAAATAGTTATTTTTAACAAAATAATAAAAAAAAATTATAAAATAACATTAGAGAATGGAAGAGGTTAGGTCAACCTCCTCCATTTCTCTCTGTGGGCCTCCTATAAATGGATGGAGGCCACCAATGGCCTCCTGTAACAGTATGAAGGCCATCGAAGATAGAGAAGACTGTAACCTCCCTTCGAAAGCCTCCTCCCTATCAAACGATGAGGAGGCAGATCCCAACAACCTGGGGAGGAGATCAATCAGCCCCCTTCAATTCTAAATCAGTAACTGAACTAAGGACGATGACTTTTGATCCAAACGTTATTTATAAGTTTGGGTTAGAGTTGATGTTAGGATTATAATTAGGATTTAATTAGAATTGAAATTTTTTTTCTGGATTAAAGATATTTGATAATAAGGGAGATTTATCATTTTCAGCCAAACAAAAAGGAAATTTTTGTTTTTACCCAATATTTTATACAAATTTGTTTTTAGCCTCTCAAACAAATTATTTCCATTCTATACCCAAGATTACTAAATTACCCTTCAAATTAAAATCACCCAATTGCCCTAAGCGAAATTACCAAAATAGCCTTCTTCTTCCTCCTACTTCCTCCTAGCATCCAAACCTCTCTCTTCTCTTTCTCTTTACTCTATTCATGGTTTTTGTTCTCTTCCATTCACCATTATAGCCGAAAGTCAAACCTCCTAGTAAGGGATTCTTCATTTGAGCTTCTTTGTCCATTGAAGGTTTTTGATCCATTCAAGTGTGATCCAGTTTTGAAGCTTTTTCTTTCATTTCAAGTGATTTGAGTTTCGAAGGTAATGTATGTGTTTTTGTTGGTTGGTTTTTAGGTTATTTTGTTCAAATTGTAAGGTAAAGGCTTTAAGAGTGATTTGGTTGTGATAAATACCATCCAAAAGATAGATTTGTAGATTTGCAGTTTCTGCAAAATCTGCGACGAAATCGGTTTTTTAGGTAATTTAAAAACCGGTTTCGGTTTTTACAGAGGTGTGAAACCGATTCTCTATTTTGATCGGTTTTCATGCCACTCAAAAACCAAAATCGGTTTTTCATGTATATGAAAAACCGATTTGAGTAATTTTTGATGTTTTCGATATTTGTTGTGTTTTGGATGCCGTGTATTAAATTTTAGTGTTATATGTGGTTAGATACGATCGTAGGCAGTGTTAGCATAATTGTGATATATCTTTTGTTTTTAATGATGGACATTGATTTATTGTGTTAGATTTTGTTATATATAGTGAGACTAATTAAACATTCTTTGAATGTTATAGGAATGACTCACGAAACGATCGTCATCAACTTTGATGGAGAGTGGAATGGATCTAACTACGTTGGGGGTGAGTCGATCATGTGTGGGGTCTCCAAAGATAGTAGTTTTTCATCGTTGGTGGATGTTGTGTATAGAGAGACTAGCATTGATAGAAGAATGTGGGATATTCGTATATATTATTTACTACAAAGCATGACAAATGGCCAAGTGAAAAAAATACGTATCATGTCCGATCTTGGTGTGGTTGGTTTGATGGCGGTGAGAAATGTTGATATTAGAGAGATTTACATTGATAAGGTTGTAAGAGATTTTGGAGCTGGAGTTAGTAGGCATATCGTTCGTCCAAATGTCACCGACTTAATACCAGACACAAGACATGAGATGCCAAATAGTAATAGACCTGTAGATCCGTATATGGTTCAAAGTCAATTTTATCTGACTTCAGGTGCTGGTAGCAATCAGGTTGATGCTTTGGTCACCCCATTTACATCTATGGAAGGTCTCATTCATGACATTAATAATGATGATATGAATGATGTTAGTGATGATGGAGAGCAAGACACAGATGATAATGGTGATGGGACAGAGGATAGTGATGAAGAGGAAACTGGAGATAGTGATGAAGAGGAAGCTGGAATTAATGATGTCGACGAGGATGAAGGGTTTCTAGAAATAAGATTTTCGGGTTTACAATTTCAGAACAATCCTTCACAACCATACTGGATTGTTCCCGGTGTAGAACTGGGCGACATTGAGGCTACTTCAAGCGTTATGTCAACTGTCTATCAACGTGGTACTTTGTATAAAGGTGCATTCTTTGATAGTAAACAAGAAATGTGTACAGCTATTAGAGAATATGCTCTGAAATCCAAGTTTGAATATCGTGTTAGACGTTCAGACGCGGAACGATTTGAAGCTGGTTGCAAGGATAAGAGTTGTACCTTTATAGTTCGTGCAAGATGCAAAACAGGTTGTTCGATGTGGTTTGTATTGAAGTATGTGGCGGAACACACGTGTCGTCAGGTAGCCATGGAATCACATATGAAAAGTGTGAAGGCTTTTATTATCGAAAAATTATATGCGGGAAAGGTGGGGAGGGATATTTATACACCTAATCGTTTGATCGGAGAAATGCTAGAGCAGTATGGTGTGCAGATCTTGTACAGTAAAGCTTGGAAGGCTTTACAATATGCAAAGAAACTAGCATATGGACAAGCGGACGAGTCATATCAACAGCTTCCGTCCTACTTTGAAATGTTAAAAGTATCAAACCCCGGCACCATGACGGCAATTGAGAGGGATGAAAACAACCGGTTCTTGTATTCGTTCGTTGCACTTGGAGCTTGTATTAAGGGTTTTCGATCTTACATGAGACCGGTTGTTGCTATTGATGCCACCCATTTGAAAGGTGAATACAAATGGGTGATTTTTTTTGCTGCCTGCAAAGATGGGTCGGAGATGATTTATCCCATCGCTTTTGGATTTGCTGACGGAGAGTCAGACCGTTCATGGACTTGGTTTTTAAGAAGATTACGAGAGGCGATCGGTGTGTCAAACGATTTGCTTATCGTATCCGATCGTCACAAAAGCATATCAAATGGGATGAGTGTAGCTTTTCCCGAAGTCCCTCACATATTGTGTTTTTTCCACCTGTGGCAAAACCTGAAGCAACACTGTAAAAAGTATTCGAATGTAGTGGAAAAAGCATTTTACAGTGCAGCATACAGTCATGTGCCATATGACTGCGATAGAATGTTAGAAGAAATTCGGGCGTTGCATCCGAAATCATATGACACTTTGGTTAAGGTTGGGGTAAGCAGGTGGTCACGGGCATATTGTCCAAACAGAAGATATGACATGATGACCACTAACATTGCAGAATCACTCAACAATTGCATGATGCAAGCACGTCGTTTGCCAATAACTACCGCACATGAATATGTGAGAAATGTGTTACAAAGATGGTTTAATAATAGACGTGGTATTGCTGAAAAACTCACGACTTTTGTTACCACTGCTGCGTACGATCGAATCATGTTGGCCAAAAATTTATCAACGGAAGGTACTGTATATCCTATTACAGAACCGATCACATACAGTGTTCTACATCCTAGCAAAGGCGATGCGGTGGTTAATATTGAAACGTGCACATGCACTTGCTTGAAGTGGAACTTAGATCAGTTGTCATGTATTCATGCATGTGCTGTAGCCAGGTATCATAATTGTACGTTGTTAATTTCTATATTTAATGTCATATCATATTTTTACATTTAAATAAATATTTATGATACATGTCAGGTTTAAGGGCGTTAGTTGTGATACACTTTGCAGTCATTATTATAGCACAAAGTGGCTGAAAGCTGCATATGCACGTCCGATCAATCCCGTTCCTAAATTGTCTGATTGGAATGTTTCCGCGGAAGTTAGAAGCATGATTGTACTACCACCCATAGGAAAAAGGCAAGCAGGTAGGTCGAAAGAGGTTCGGATTCCTTCCGTTGGGGAAGCTTGTCGAACTAAGAAGTGTGGAAGATATGGTCAGAGGGGACATAACCGTCTTCGTTGCCCTAACCCTCCAACATCCTTCAGTGGAGGGACGAGCGGAGCCGCAAGTGCAGAAGGCCAAACTAGCGAAGTCGCTATTGCAGAAGTCGGAACAAGTGCAAATGCTCATCCAAATACAGCGCCCTCACGAAGATGCCGCCTCTGTCATGAGACTGGACATAACCAACGTCGATGCCCGCAACGGTTTCCTCCTCTCAATCAAATGATGGGTAATAATCCAAACATTGATGATTAGACACATTAATTAATTGAAGCTTGTATTTACGTCAGATTGTATTATGTTATGTAACGCTTACTTGTTTATGTTGATTTAATCTTCATCAGAGTACAATGAAACTTATATTATTTTTTGTTTAATGACGTCTTGCAAGTATTTTATTAATTAGAACACATGTAGCATGTAAATGTTCATTTATTTATTTAGCATATGTTTAAATTTTGGGAACTCAAACTTTTATAATGACACAAGTTTCCTCAGTGATATGACACATTATTTAGCATATGCAGGCAATAATATACACTAGGTCTAAATTGGTAAAAGAAACTGATTTCGTGATTCAGGTTGATCGGTTTTTCATTATCGATAAAAAACTGAAATCGGTTTTTAATAGCTCATAAAACCGACATTGCTTCATCTGCCATATGCACGTCTGATCGGTTTTTCAGTTAAAGGAGAAACCAATTTCGGTTTTTAATGCCACTTAAAAAAACGATCTTTTTATTGGTAGGACTTGACCTGGAGATTCCCTAATTTAAATAGCAAGATTAAAAATCTGTACATATCAACTAATGGTGTTTGAGACATTAAATCTTTACATAGAATGAATTAAAGATATGTCAGAGACTATCAAAATCAAATACGCTTTTGTGACTTAAATATCTATTTTTATAAACTAAGGGATCGGTTGTTTTTTTGTCTGAAGATTGAATAGTATCGAAAGTCATTGAAGATTGAATAATGATAAAAGTCTGAAATTTAAATGACATATTAATTTGTTTTTTTTTTCCCCTTCTTTACCTCTCAATATATAGTAATCTTATTTGTTTTTAAAAGTTAAAAATATTTGAAAACTAGCAATTTGATATTTATAATCTGTTATTATTAGTTGTTATCTAATTTCATTTAATATGATACAAACAATTACAAATAAACTATTTAACAAAAACTAAAACACTTTTATGTATATGTTAATAATATTTTTATTTATAATTAAGATATGATTAATTATTATAGTTATTTAAAGTAAATTTATATATTTAAATAAAAATAAACAAAATGGTTTTAAGTTAAATTACTATTACAATAAAAGTTTGATGTACATGATTGAATTGAACTATTTTTAAGATGTGAAATTGGATATAATTAAATTGAACTAAATTAATACTTAGTTGTGTTTCATACAGTTGGACTAGATTAAAAATAATATCATCTCTTGTTTGGTATAGGTTAAGATTGGGTAAAAATATAATTATATAATTTAAGGTGTTTTTTTTTGTATTTTTTGGTGAACACCTCTTTTTTTAAGTTTTTGATTAAAATTTTGCATTTGTGTGTTGCAATTTAGTGGAACATTAGGAATTTGTAAAAATATTAGAAAATACTCCCATTTAATTACTAAAAATAAATACAATTACTTATATATAGTTTGAATGTCAAGTTTGCACTATTCTTCCCTTGTTTTACTTGTGCATATGGAAATTTGGTTGTTATTTGTTAATATAGTTGAACGGGTAGATAAGGTAAATTTAATATGAAAATTCAGATTTAAATTATTATATTCAAAATTTATTAAAAATCGACTATTAATTCAGAAGTCTAATGAAAATTTAATACAAAACTAACGAGAAGGGTATTTAATTATTGATTAGAATTGTTTAAAATTATTGAACCCAAAAACTTAAATTTATTTGACAGTTATATTTAAATTTCCAACATAAAATACATAACATTTTGAAAAAGAGTTGTACCACTTATATTTGAATTGTTTTTTAAAAATAAGGATATTTTCTTGAAATTAAATCAAAATTTTGTATAAAATCAACCTACGATTACTCAATATGATGAGAATTATTTAACCCATTTTTTTGGTGACAGTGCGTTCAAAATATTTAGTAAATTTCAATTTTACATCTTCATTTTCAAAAATAATTTTAAAATTTTGAGTCAAGTATATATGTGTGTGTGTCATCTTATTAATTTACAAAAATGTAATGTGAAAATGATTTTTACTATTGAGACTTACATTTTAAAAAAATATGCGGAACAAGATAATATGAGATTGATTTGGTAATAAACTTTTCTTACTTACATACTTTAATGGTTTAGAGTTGGTACCGTGTTTCTCTCTCTAAGCTCAAACTAATTGTAATAACTAAAAATAGATTTATATATGTATTGGATATAAAGAAAAAAATTAAAGTACTTGAATAGTAAAAAATATATAAACGATTATATTTTCATCCTACTTATTTTATTTTTGTTTATATGATAAAACACAATCACCAACATAAAATGCTAAAGCAGATTTAATTTTACTGTGAAATTGAATCAATTAAAATTTGGAACTTGACATCTTATGAGAAAATTGATGTCACTCGAGTCCACCTAATATTATTTCATGTTTCATTTGTCGATATATTTATATATATATATATAACTATTACAATATATTTATAATGGTGGTGGTATATGCAACAAACAAGCAAAGAGCAGTTCCTCCAAATGAGCTTGGGTTGGTGGTAGAAGATAGAGAGAGGATATTTTCACCCAATTAAATTTCTTGTACACTCTATTTCAAAAAAAAAAAAAAAAAAATTCTTGTACAGTCCAGTTTTAAGTATACCCGATTAATTAATATTTAAAATTATAATAAATGTTTAGAATTTATTTAATATAAAAAATACTTTATTTAAAATTTATTATATTATGTATTTATAAATAAATTTTACTGAAATTATTTTTTAAATAAATTAGAATTTGTTTAAGAATATATATGATAATATGTACTTACTAAATGGTGTACATACAATTCTGAGGAAAAAAAAAAGGTGTATATAAAAATTTAGAAGGATGTGACTATTGCTACCCTAGAAGATATCTTTCTTTTTTCTGGACGAAAATGCTACCATAGGTTTCTCTTTTGTATCCATAAATTTAAATATTTTAGCCCATGATTTAGCAAAACTTACTGATTAGTGTTTATACTTTAACATTAATAGAAGATATTCCTTTCAGCCCTGTTCAATAGGTTGTTGAGGATTTTTCATTTAATTATAGTTTCAATTGGAGAAATGTATTTTTCAAGTTCTTCTTAAAAAATAAATACAATTACTTATATAAATGAATGAATATTTCAAAAAAATAAATACAATTACTTATATACAACCTCTCCATCAGAGTCAACTATCCATTTTCCAAATTTATTTACTTTATACAATGGTGTCGAAAAGGTATACAGATCCCTTGCAATCTCTGCCCTCAGTGCAATGACATCTGCAACCTGATCCGGTCGTCTTGATTTCCATGTAGTCTCGTTTGATTGTAACAAATCACGTATGTACATGGCCACATATGCTCCACAGCTCGTCCTGTATTAATAACAAATTAATTAAATGATGTTATCATACCATTAAATATAATATAAAATATAAAATATATATATTATATATATAAATATTGAATTTTCATTAAGTTACAAATTTACTCACCCATCGGGTTGCTGGGGCACAACCGATCTATCAAGACGTTCAACTGTTCATCGCTCATCCACAGGTGGCATCTCTATTTGGGTCCTCTCATAAAATCCCACAAACCGCAATAAAATGGGCATCAAACACACCAGCGGCTCAAGTGGCTCAATGCGTAAAGCTAAGTCAGTATGTGAAAGAGAATCATATATTAATATCTTCTTCTGTCTCAGGCACACCTGACAAAGGACCCAGTGATTTTGATCTAGGCTACATGGTAGCAACAGCTGCAATTTGAAGACGTCAGTGATATAAGACTAATTTAAATATTTAAATGATCAAATAATAACTTATAATTTTTCATACAACACTCACATTTTCAACTTCCCACCACGGTACGAATGAGTCTAACTTGCCATAACCGAATGCTAGCCACTCTGAGGGTACATCAGTTGTAACCGGATCAAATGTTTTTCCTTTGAGGACGTATTGCTCTCTATAGTATAATGTCATCAATGCCTGCCGGAAAAAAAAATTAAACATGTTATCACACTTAAGGGACATATGACGATAAATTGTAACGACATAACTTATTAAAATGTAAACACTTACAAATAAAGAGCTCCCATGAACCGCATATCTAGTGTCCTCAACCTCATTCCACTTCTTTCGTAAACACGTCAAATAAGAATCGATGTGCTCAGAAGTGAACCATTTGTTCTCATCCTCAATGGTTCGCAATGTGTCTGGTATCACGCACCACTGACAACGCTCAACTGCACGCCTAAAATAAAAGAAAAAAAAAAGGTTAACTTTTTTTAATAGTAACCAACATAAAGGTATAAAACTACTTATTATCAAAACCTGAGATCCAATGATGTGGAAGAAGCTTTGTATAGTCTGTAGACAACCTCTACAGGGTCTACAGACTCTACCACCTCCTCAACCTGCTTTTGGGGCACCTTCTTTTTCTTTTTTGGCGGTCCAGGATCAGTGTATGGTGTCCGCAGAGATGCCGCTGGCTTCGTCTTTCGTTTGCCCCTCTCTTGGATGACCTCATCATGCAACTGTAAAGAAATCAAAACTATCAATTAGAATAAACATTTAGAAATATAAATCAAACTGTAACACAATTGAAATACTATACATACCTGGTCATTACCACGTTCATCCTCCTGATGGATGGCTTGTCTCGTCTCTATGGATAGGCGACTGATGGACTACCTCATCATGATGGCCAGGTGACTGATGGACCCCCTCGTCCTCATGTGGTGCTGGTGCTGGTGGTGGTAGTGGTGGGGGGGATGGGGGTGGTGGTGGTAGTGGTGGTGGTGTTGGTGGGGGGAATGGGGGTGGTGGTGGTGGTGGGGGGGATGGGGTGGTGGTGGGCTATAGATATAGTCATCAGGGACAATGCTCCCATCATCATCATCATCATCATCATCATCATCATCATCATCATCATCATCATCATCGTCGTCGTCGTCGTCGTCGTCATCCATAGGCATCTTTAAATATTCTTCCACCCGTCTCAGCCTTCTATCCATCTTACTTACTTTCTTGTAGGTTGCCTTCTGTAAACCCCACAAGGTACTCAAACAACTGCATCACCTGCATAAATAAGTCATTTAACACAATGTACACAATTGAAAAAAAAAAATTTCGACAGAGTCTCCCCTGTTTTTTGAGTATCCAGGGAAATATAACCTGCATATTTCAAATTACACTTCAAATATCATGTTTAGAGACTTCGTCTCTCTATCCCACTTCATATGATTATACAACATATCCACAACTTTTCCATTTACTCAAATGCACATTCACTTAACAATGAAATAAAAAAAAAACGATTAAGATTCGTACCTCAGAATGTAATGTAGGTACATCGTGCGCCTTTTTTGTTCGTAACTCCGTAAAGCTATCCTCTGATTCAGGCTGTGTACTTGGGATGTCTTCATGCTGCTCCTCATCATCCCTTGCATCATCATCATCATCACGTGCATCATCATCATCACCACGTGCATCATCATCATCATCATCATCACGTGCATCATCATCATCATCATCATCCTCCTCACTCCTTCCGCCACTTACTTTATATACCTCTTCGCCAACCAAATGCTTCGGATTGAATGATCTCCAATAATCCGTCTCCTTTTCGGCATCAGTAGGCTCAAGGGTTTGTGCAATACCAACTATCTGCAATATACATATATAAATGGTTAGTTATATTATTATTAAAGATGGTTAAAACAAAAAAAATAAAGGAAACCATTTTCAATTACTTTCACCACTTACGTGGGGAAAGTCATTCAGGCTGGTTATGCCTTTCGGGGTCCTCTTCAGTGTCCGTCTCCTACACCTTGGCAGTTCATTTTGCAACGATTGATTATTTTTCGCTATCTTCTCTCGTAAGACCGGGAATATTTCCACCAACCACCACTATAATTTGATTAAACAAATAACAAACATATAGTTAGTGTATATATATAAAATAAAATTCTATATATCAACCGAATTAAAAGGAAACTATTATTAATTATTTACCATATTAAGTATACCTGAAATGCCGGAATATAACCATAAAGGTTAATGGTCTTCGGTGGGTTTTTCACCCGCTCTTCAGTAATCGCCATATGGAGACAATGGATCAATGTACTATAGCTCAATGTACCCCAAGGGAACGAGTTCTATAACTCCGCATTCTCTATCATCACCCACATAAAATGACCAATGCTAGCTCTATCATCCTGCCCCATGAAGAGATGGAAAGCGATCCCTACATTTGCTAACTTCAAAAGATCCTCATCATTTAAAACATTTTCACCCGTACGGCCCTGACGTCCTGTATGGCTCCTTGCCTCAACAAAGGTGGCTAGACTGGGGATACTCAGCGACACTCCATCAAACAATCGTCATAGGATGCTCTTTACATCATTTTGCACCGTATTGAAGATTTCTCGATCTACACCCTCAAAAGGAAATCCTGTCACCAATAAAAACTCCTGTTTCCCAAACCTATATGTTCTTCCCCCGACTTCAAACCACATTTCATCACGGCGCCCACCGGGGACCTCCACCTCTCTCACAAGAAACCATAATATCACTGAAGCAGCTGTTGTATTGTTGCTGCTTATCTCTAAAATATGTCCGAATGGGCACTCTCTTATGAACCGGTCATATAAGCCTCGTCTAGTAATCACCGCAATGATTTTACCAAGCCATTTTTGCCCAATATGTGTATTCCCGCTCGAATTCTTGCTAATTGTTTGTGAACTATATTTGTACTTGAAATTCATCTGTAGAAAACAACCAAAAACAGCAAATGATTAGTATAGTATTCAAAAGTGAACAAAGAAAATCGGTTTTTAACTATGGCTGGAAAACCGATCAATGATATTGATCGATTTTTCAACAGGGCTGGAAAACCGATCAATGATCATTGATCGGTTTTCCAGCCTTGTGTGAAACATCGATCAATATCATTGATCGGTTTTTCACCAAAACCGATCAATGATAGAAAACAACCAGAAACTGCAACTGACTAGCATAGTATTCAATGTGAACAACTAAAATCAGTTTTTAACTATGGCTGGAAAACCGATCAATATCATTGATCGGTTATTCACTTCGGTTTTTCACTGTACAGAATAGAAAAACCGATTAACCCTTTTGAAACCGAAGTGAAAAACCGAAGTGCAAAACCTCGAAGTCGAAAACCGAAGTTAACAACCGATTGTGAAAAACCGATTGTCAACAATCGATTTCAAAAACCGATTTCAACAACCGATTGTGAAAAACCGATTTCAAACAATACAAAGGCCGCAGCGTCAACAACACAAATCTAACCTATTTCAACACAAAAACAATACAAATCTAACCTATTCTAATCTAATCATCATAACCTAACATAAATCCAACACAATTTAATCATCATAACACAAAACATCTCAAATTTGCAAAACGAAATTAAAAAGTCCCTAACATGGTAGATTCGAGTACCTTGCCAAACTTGAGAGGGTCGCCGGCGGTCGGAGATGGTCTGCCAATGTCGAAAACGGCGAGAGAATGGCCGGAAACTGTCGAACGGCTGGTCGGGTCGTGGTCGGGTCGTGAAAGGGGGCGATCGGGTACGGGTTGCACAGTGTGGGTCGAGTTTTTGAATGAGAAATCGGTGATGAAAATGACTTTTCACCGATTTCTTACAAATATATATAGGAGGGGCTGTTTTGTAATTACATATTTGGGTATATAATGAAATTAATTTGTTTGAGGGGTTAAATTCAATTTGTTTAAAAATATTAGGTAAAAACTAAAAATTGTCATTTTGAAATGGGTATGTTTCGTAATTTTCGCTGATAATAATGTAATTATGAAAAGCTAATTTATGAAATTAATGCATATTTATTAATACAAGATATTTTCACTACAATAAAAGTAAGAACATTTGACTTTTTCAAAAAGATATATATATATATTATTTAAATTAAGATATAAGTATTTAAAAAAAATAAAAACTAAAATGTAGGTGCAAATAAGACTTTTTAATTAAAAAACAAACAGCCCCTTATAACACTATTACATTAAAAAGTACATCGAATTTCAAATTTTATTATTATTAGCAGAGAACTTGTACAATAAAATATGAATAACATAGATCATATAGTTAAATAAATCTTTATTGAGGAACACTTTTAAGCTTACATGATTTTATTAATTTCTATCAATTTTCAGAACGCCACTGCCAATCTAACTTTAGATTAAAATTAAGAATCAAATCAGACGCACATCAAGTACATAAATCTATAAAACAGATCCATTAACTAAAACATTAAAATCAAACTATTTTAATATATTAAATCACATGACAATAAATAGTAGAAGTCCAAATGCAATTCTTAAAACAAACAACGAAAAATGCTGATTATGTGCACCAAGATTAACTTTTACAAAATTGTGCTTCCACAGACAAACAATTTCTGTCCCAGTTGCCGCTAATTCTAATATCAATGCTGCAAAATTAGATCTTGATATTGAAGTAGTCAGGATCGAAGTGATGTAACCTTACATAACCATCTTCACCTCCACTCGAGAAACTGTTATTAAAATGCGAAATAAGTCAAAACCATACAAACTGCAATAGTAATCCTCATTTTTTCGTCTGAAGAAGAAATATATTACACTAACGAGAAAAAAAAAGAGCAACCAATTACTCTTTCAAGGTTTCAACATGTTATAATACAGATTAACATACAAGAATGTCCGAATCACATCATAGCAGCATGAGTCAAGCCCCTAAGATTAAGTATTTTTGAACTTTAGATCAATGAAACAAGAGAGTTTACAGAACTTGTAATACATCTCCACATTATGGAGGCTGTAAAAGGATTACATTTCTAAGTGACGTATAGCTTATTACAATAAATCACAACAAAAGCTTATAATAGAGAATTTCACATCAGGAATGTAAACTATTATTAAATTACGGAAAGGCCTATCAATGGCCACATTTTTTCCCCACAACCTATGACACAAGTAGAGATGTGTGAAAATTATGCAACACCCTTAGAATGGGTCAAGCCCGTTAGAAAAATATATATATATATATCCAAGAGACCCAAAATTTAAGATCCAAACTCAATTATTAGCACCCAAGGGGACAAGTATAATAGAGGTGAAAATAGAGGAGATCTGGAAGAAGGAAAAACAGAAAGTGTTCTTTAAAGAGTTGAGGCCCAAAAGCCCAAAGTCAAAGACAGCATAACTCAAAACCAAACAGCTTAAACCAACGTTGCAATTCAAGCCCAAAACAGACTATATGAACCCAATTTATGTACAAAAGGCCAAGGTCTACATCATAAATAAATGAGTTCGGCTCTTAAATTTTAAGCCTTTTAGGTGCTAATTCTTGTTCTAATGAGCTCGAACCATTCCAATGGTGCTACAAATAATGTGCAAGCAGGTAATCTCAACCATAGAGAGTATCTCAATCTAAAGTAGGCAAAATTATGTCATAATTTGTGTTAAAAAAAAAAATAGTAGTTGTGGCTTCCTGCCTTTATATGCTTTTGCAAAACATAGACACAACTGGACAGAACATCAAATTAAGCTCCACAAACAGGAAACAAATGACACTTGATAATAATTCTGTGCATCATCAAACTTCAAAGTATTATTAGCTCCAGTAAAGGAGTACCTTTTGCCATCAGGATTGAAAGCTAAAGCATTTATAGGTCCAAAGTGCCCTTTCACACCTCCAATCTCTTCTTGAAGAATCTACACATGCAGAAGTCAAAGAACATCATAAGCTGAAGATACTGCAATCACATCACTTCACAAAATGCAGAGCTTCATTGAAAAACATTTAACCTTGTCAAAAAATTTGGCTTCGAACTTCCCAGCACGATGATCCGTTGTTGTGACAGCAGAAGCATCTTGACCACCTCCAAGCACCACCTGTACAGGAGAAAAAATAATTAAATCTAGACGAAATGCTGTAAATGCAAAATAAAAGATACAAAACAAATAAAACAGTATCATGAATCATCTCCTTTCTGTTGTCTATTCAGTTACATTGAATCTATTGGATCAAATCTCTTACAAATTTACATGAAAATAGTCTATTCTTGGTACATTATGCAACTATGTAACTTTAGTAATTGCATACACAAATACAATTACCCACAACCTTGCACACTACCTAAATTGTGTCAAAGACACTTCAAGCACTTTTCTTCCCCACACTGAATATTAGTTTAAATGACACTGAAGATTAGTTTAAGTGTTGGATTAAAATCCACCAGAAGGAAACTAAATCTCCAGACCCACCAAATTATCACCTGAGGTAAAACTCTTTCTTCCTAAGTGAGCTCAATCTTTCACTTATCAAATATCTGTTACACAAATCAATTGCAACTCTATAGTTATATAATATTAGATCACTAATAGTCTAGACGAAATCCTCAGTTTCAACAGTGAAGTACCCACAATTTGATCACAAAAATATGATGCAAACTTGAGATTCCATATCAAGAAAACCATGTCATTTTTCAGGTTCAAGTTTACCAAACTTATCTTGTTAATCAGTTGCGACGCATTGCAATAAATATTGTTTAATGAGAAGTATAGCTTGAATTTAAGTGTTTAGAAAAGTCAAAACAGCTTGCACTAGACTGCCTTGCATTTACATAAAATGTTTCAGTTAACTTACTATCAACAACTAAATTTTTAAAATTTGCTTAGATTTAATGCCCACCGTACATGAGAACATCAAGCAAAGGATTGTAGTGCATAAGAAATAATGCCTTTTCAGAACCCAAAGGCTCAGAAAGAACGGAAAAAATAGATAGATTACTCTTTAAAATACAAAATCTCACCAGCCAGCCTACAAGACAAGGAAATGTAATTTTTTTTTAACTTCATGAGGAGAGATTTATAATGTATCATTTGAAGGAAAGATGAAATTAAACGCTAATACACATGGCATGAATTCAGTAATCTGTATTTTCAGTACATACATGATCAAGAAGAGGAGACATGGTAACAGCATTGACCGGACGTTCTGTCACATAGGTCTTAATAAGAGTCAACGTTCTGGTATCCCAAAGCTAAAAACAATTACAAAGATAACAGAAAAAAAGAGTCAGTTGAAGAAAGAGATAAACAAAAATAAAAAATAAAAAAAGGAAAGAAGAAGGGTATGACAATTAAAAGTGCTGCACACAAGACACCACCTTAGCAGATTTATCCAAGGAACCGGTGAGGAAATGTGATCCATCTGAAGATTTTGCAAGTGATGTTATTGTCTTTTTGTGACCAATCTCCTTGTCCGCTTCTTTAAGCAATTTCCCTGTCTGCAAGTTTGGTAATGAAAAACAGCTAAAATTAATATCAGAAAAACAAAGCAAAAATAAAGCTCAATACAGTCAACCAATAGAATTAAGAATCAATTAAGAACACAATCAGTGACAGAGAGTTCAGAGTGACAATTTAAAAAAATAAGATAAAAAGTGATCTCAACAAAAACTTCATTAAGAATCGATGCAACAAATATAACCTACGTTACCATTGATGGAACAAATATAAGCTAAGTTAGTGGTGAGGCCAATTGTGCAGTACCTCAGAATCCCAAATACGAATGACAGCATCTTCTCCAGCGCTTATGATTGTCCTGTTCAAAGGTCCCCAAACGGCTCTGTTTATTCTTCCCTGAGGGCCTTTTATAATGAGCACAGACTCACCAGTCTCTGCAAGCAAAACAAGACAATAAACCAAATTAAGTCCATCCTAAAATTAGCAAGCAGACACAATTCTCCTATGCTATCGGTCTAGGACCAGCTATGCTACATCAATCAAAAACCCTAATTCCTATCATTCCAAATATATAAGTAAGATTAAGATGTGGTACGTTGGGAGGGGTCTGTGGCGATGCGTTTGACATGAATGGCGGAGGTCAATTCCATGAAAGGATCAGTGGTTATGAGAGCAAGCTTATCGCCGACGGAGAAGTCGACGGACCTCGCTGGAGAATCGAAATTGAAGGTATACAACTGAGCTCCCGTTTGAACATTCCACAGCTTCACCGACTGATCCGCGCTTCCAGTAATAAGGCGCATCGAGTCTCCTGCAAATTGAAACCAAACAAAGTTTAATTCAGAGAAGGCTCACTCAACAAACCACAAGAGAGAGAGTATATCTATATACTGGAGACATCGCAGGACCAAACGGCGCCGTTGTGGCCGCGGTAGGTGCCGAGACGCTCGCCGTTGTCGGCGAACCAGACGGTGGGAGTGTGGTCCTTGGCGCAAGAGAAGAGGAGATCGCCTTCCTTGTTGTATTTGAGGTAGGTCAAAGGCCTCTCATGGCCTTTCATCAGAATCGGCCTCATGCTTCCTCCTCTTGATTTTCTTCACTCTCCTAAACAAACCCTAGCGAATGGATGGATGCATGCACGCACCAACCACTCCTAACTCTCTACTATTTGTATGCAACCCAAACGTTTCCTCCTCTTGATTTTCCCTCTCCTAACAGCCTAGGGTTTTCTCCACACCACCACTCTACTATTTCTATGCAACCGCTTCTGGGCCGGGTTTCCAAACTATTTGGGGCTTTTACGGACCCATTTAAGAGTTTCTCTGTTTTATAATTTTTGAGATAATCCTAAGTTTCCCTATAGTTTGACATAATAGGTAAAAAAACCTCCTATCTTTAGAAATCATTAAAAATAACCTTATAATTTATAAAAGTAGTAAAAAAGCCCTACTATTCATAAAAATGGTTAAAAAATCCTCTACCATTAGAGAAGTTTTTAGAGACTATGTCAAACTATAGAGATTGTTTGGTTATTTTTATAAATTATAAGGTTTTTAATAATTTTTGAAGTAAGAGATTTTTTTACTATTATATCAAATTATAGTGGAAAATTAGAATTTTTTTTTTTTTCTAACTTACCATTTAAGAGGTATTTTGTGCGATAGGAGTATAAGATTAAACCAACTTTATTTTATATTAAAAAAATAAACTTTTCTAATTTAAAATCATTTTTAAATTTTTAAATTTGGATGCTAGAAGTGTATGATAGAAGCAACCTCATTTTACCTATGAAAGGAATATTTTAAAATTTCATTCAAATTTTATTTCAAAAAAAAAAAAATTATTGAGATTTACTGTTAGCCCTCAATTTTATTTATAATATCTCTAGTATTAGTACTCAGAGATGTTTTAAAATGTCCATTCTTAGCCCTCAAAAACTTCCATAAATGGTGAAGATTGATGTATTTATAGGTTGGAGAGTTTGAGTATGAAAAATTGGGTTGGAAGGTCAAAATCTCTTTTTCTTTTTTTTTTTTAGCATTTTCGCTCACCCAGGCGCTCAGTGGGGAGGAAGCACGCAAGGGAGCGTGCTTGGGGCAGTAGGTGGCGCTCCCTTGGGCGTCTAGAGGCTGCTAAGCACGTAGGTAGGCGCGCTGGCACGCGCGCTAGTTAGCGCGGAGGCGCGCAAGTCGGCGCCAGCGCTGACCTTTGGTCACTAAAATGATTATAACTTTCTCTACGGACCTTCAATTCATGAACCGTCAGTTGCTATGAAAACTAGACATCCGTAGCTTCAATTTGATAGGCTGTAGCTCATGTAACTCAAACAAATGACTCTACACAAGCTGTCACAAGTCAACTTATCGTTATGACTAACAATTCGCAATTTTTGCAATTTTTCTTACGCGATCCAAACCCAATACTTCTTGGACTTGATTTTGCATCGAATCCCTTCCAACTAAGTAAACACCAATTAGAAGCAAATATATCATAATTGGGGGTAAGATTAAATAAAGCAAGAGTTTAAGGATGAAAATCCAATTATTTAAGGGCATTATAGTCATTTATGGAATGTTGGAAGTATAAAAACAAGACTTAGACACTTTTCTCACCACAAGCAAGAAGCAAAACGTGAAAGTGAGGGAGAGGGAGCTATGAGTTCGTGCAAACAAGAAGCCAAGGTGATCCAAGTGATGTTGATCCAATTTTAGGCTCCAATACAATCAAACAAGCCTTCCTAAGCTAGAGGATCAAGTTGGAGCAAGAAACGAAGAAGACAATAGGTAAGTTTCATGACTTTGAACTTGTTTTGAGTAGTGTTGTTGATGATGTTTTGAGTTGATCTTTGATAAGGCTTTAGTGCTAGATTATGAGATGAGTTCATGGATGAGTTGTTGACAATGAAATGAACAAAACCTAGTGAAGGAATGGACCATAGGTTTGTATATGGTAAAACCCTAAGTGACTTGATTAAGCTTGGTTTAGTTTAATTGCTTGCCTACCAAGTGTTTGATTAAATTCCTAAGTGAATTAAGTTAGTAAAATGCTAAGAAAGTGAAAAGTCATAGTTGGTGTATAGACTAAGGTAGGTTTGGCCAAGCTAAGGGTGTATGGACATCCAATAAATTTCATCCATTTAAGACTTGAATCATGCTTGAATTATGATAGGAAGACAAGTCAAGAAGCTAGAAACCACAAACACACAATGGTCTTTAGTCACTCTATAGAGCAAAGTGAAGGGCATTGAAAGTCTATAAGCAATGCTATTTCTCTTCAACTTTATTTCATTATGTTTGACCATAAATGAGTGTATAAGAGTTAGATAAGCCTTAAGAAACAAGAATGGAAGTTAGATCACTAAGGTGGTGAAAAAGCCCCTTAAAAAGTGATTGTAAATTGGTATTTTTGGCCCAAAACACCTATCAATCGATATTGAAATTCAACGAAATTTTACGTGTGACCACATTGGGAGATAAGAAGAGTGTGAGAGAAAGAATTGGAGCAAAAGCATGCATGGTTTGGGCTGTGCATTGCATTCGGATTTGAGAGGTCTAAAACAACCATTTTGAGTTCTAAGCTTCAAATTATGATGGGAAGCATGTAGGGACACTCCTTGGTGTATATAAGAACGATTCATGGAAAGAAATTGAGAATTTGAAGTATGGATCAAAGAAAAATTTAAAGGAGAAGCTACTAGTATAGAGAGAATTTTATAGAGTTAGTATAGTTAGGTGCATCTTAGTGCATTTTTGTGTTGTCTAATTGAGCACATCCTAAGTGTGCTTATCATGTGTAGGTGAGGAGCATCCAACCGGATCTCAAGAGGGCTTGTGAAGCTCATCGTAGTTAAGCCCAAGCTTAAGGTGAGTGCACTTTCCAAGAGTTTTCTAAGTGATTTTATGCTTTTGCAATTATAAGCTATATTTTGTGCTTTTACATGTATAAGTTCTTATATTTAAATGCATATCTTGTATTTTGTAAAGTAAACGAGTCCAAAGACTCAAGTTTAAAGCTTTCAAGCTAAAGCTTTCAAGCTAAAGCTTTTGTGCTTGTGCACCAAGTATAAAGATTTGTAACGCATAGCATTAGAGAAAAAACAAGTTTTCAAAGGCCATAAGTACCCACCAATTTATCGAGTTCAGACCCGTACAGTATATCCCACTTAGTAAGGCAAAGGTTTGGGGAAACGAGTCACTAACTGTGTGGTTAGAGTTATGAGTGAGTGTGTCGCCCCTACTTTGTGGGATATAGTCTCGCACTACGGTTAGCGATACAGAATTCCGCACTGTAGTTGCTGAGAGGTCTCAGAGAGTTGGTTGCGGTGGATGTTAGATACATCGCCTTAGTAACCTACCACACCTGCGGCCTTAGCCTAAGTCGTTGTGTGGTCAAGAGATTAAGGTTACGAATGGTACTTTTATAAAGTTCAGTTATCTTTAAACATGTTCAGATTTATGCTTTATAAGCTTATTATATATTGTTTATATTAATGCTATGCAATTGAATGAGATTTATACTTTAATGTCTTTTAAAAAATAGAAATTTTTATTAAAGTTTTCTAAGGAGGAAGTTTCCAAAAAGTATAGTTAAGTTTATAAACTATTGCACTAACTGAGCTTTATAACTCACTCTTCAAATTGTTTTTAAAACCCCCTCAGGTACTCGTATGAGTGAAGACTAGTGAAGACTCCCTTCTCCATATTCAAGTGGGCGCAAGTGTTGGCATTTGCTTCTTGAAGAATGTAATATGCATATTTTGTGTCTTTTGTATATTGCATATGTTTGTACATTTTGTATAAAAAGAGTTATATTTTTTGAGTTGTGTAAAAGTACACATTTTCGTGCTTGAAAAATCAAGTTTGTTTGGATAAAAGTGCATGTTTAAATCTTGTCCTTGAAGATTTCAAATTTTTGTATTTATATTGATAAACTTGATTGCGAAAAGTTGGATTGGATTGTGATTATAATTCGAAGTATTCAAATTGTTTTTCAAGTTTTTGGTTTATCCAAATTGCAGCCGTTATGTTGCCAGTTTTGAACCTTAAAAATGATCAAATGAATAGTATCAAACCAACCCAAACCATTTTAACTTTAAGGTTTAAAAGATTGAGCTTCCGCTTAAGTTAAGTTTCAAGTTAAGAGGGTTCGCTCCTCGAACGCCTTCTTCCCCATCAAGATGGGCTTAGAGGGATTCGTTGGGGTGCCCGGGCGTACCCTCCGGATAAGAGCCTAGTGGCGGTCTGGATCGAGGCGTCTCATTTACCCAGTTAGATTAGGCTCATACTAAGTTATTGAATGATTATTGTTATCGGACTAATAACTAACCAATGGATTGAATGCCAGACGAGTGATGATGTTTCTATCCTTTAAGATTGTATGGACACCCCAAATTTGTATGTTTTTAAAAATTTCAATGCTAACCTTAAATCAAAATTGTTAATATTATAATTAAACTAACATATATATATATATATATTTAACAATTTTACCTTTTTCAGATTTTTAACTAACTAAAATAAATTAAAGGAAATAGAAATAGGAAAAAAAAAACTTATAAAAAAAAATGATGGTTTGTTATTGACAATGGAATCAGTGCTATAGTTGGGGTTGAAGATATGGTTTGAAGCCACACCGATATCATCGAATGCGGTGTATAGCCTCCTTGTGTGGATGTGTTATTCTTTGATATTGGCAAAGTTTTTGCTGTCCAATAAGCGTAGAATATGTTTACTTGAAGAATTAGAAAATGAGAATGATGAATGAGAATCATTGTAAGTATTTAACTGCTTTTAATAGATATACAATGGGAGTGAAAAATATGGACCTCACACATATTTGAGATTGTGGAATGGGAATGACATTCCTCCTGCCTCTCTTAATTCCCGACTACCCTATAAAGGATTCTCAACCTTATTACTTATTAAATATTAAAAAGTCTATTTTATCTTTATCTTAAAACAAAAACAATAAACAAAATTGGGAATAAAAAAAATTGTGGAAAAAAATTATTGAAAATTAAAAAAATTAACACTATTGATATGATATTTTTTAGGTCACAATAAATTCTGAAGTACGAAAAACTATTCTTATTTTAAAGAATCCGCAAATCTGATACAGGGAAGGTGAAATCATGCGCCGTAATAACTGGTTTTACAAGTTTTTATAGTAGACAACCATCTTATTTACATTTAAAAGTCAAATGTTAGTAGTTGGTGTATGTAACAAATGTCAAATAAATTCAATATTTTCTTTAACTTCTAATATATAGAGTTAATGGCTTCGAAAGAATTATTAAAAATTAAAATCTTAATTGAGATGTAATACCTACGCATGCATCTAATATCTCATGTACATAATATTTATTAGTTCAAAGATACTAGTATATGATCAAATATATATATATATATATTCATTCAAGATATTAGTATGTAATCAAAAGATAAATTATTAAAAATTAAATTTTTGTTTTAATGTATGACTCACGTATGCATTTAATACCCCATGTATATAATACTTGTTCCTCTAAGATATTAGTGCATATATATAAATTCACACACGTAATATTTATTTATCCACGACATTGGTATAGAATCAAATTCACACACATAATATTTTTTTCATTCAAGATATTATAAAATAATTAAAAAATATTTTTAAAATTAAAACAATATTTTACTAAGTATAACATTATTATAATAAAAATACATAATTATAAAAGATGAAAAGGTTATATAGTTTTTTTTAAAAAAAAAAAAATGCTTATGAGTATATAATTTTAATTAAGGGCATTGTTGTAACTTATAATTAATCAATTCCGATTCAAAATTAAAGTAAACATTTCAATAGAAATACTGATAATTTCAATTACAATTTTTGCAATTGAAGTAAATAATTTATTCTGATTTCAATACATCATTCCAATATAAAGCAATTCGATTCTAGACTATTTTGATTACGTGCAAGTAAACACAACATTAATTCACAACCACAAGTACCAGATGATGGAAACTACGAAAGCGAGCCTATGAATCATTTAGCATCAATAGAGGACCTATGACAACAACTCGAGTCAAAAGAATGATGGAAGTTTTAAATGGGTTCGTTCAAGAGATTTGAGTCAAGAGTCTTACACAACATAGCTTGGAAGACTTGGAGGGGACATTGAGGCTTCAAAATATTATTCAAGTCCAAGACCAAGTCCAAGAACATCATTCTTGAGACTTGAGCGATAATTCTAATGTAAATTGGGCTATTATTTATTTGTTTGAATTAAATTGAGCCTAATTTGTACTATGGGTTGGGTTTAAAATTAGTTTAATTTATTTAACTTTTACATTAAGCTTTTAATTATTGGGTTGAGATATTTAATTAAATTAAAAACTCAATGTGAGTGTGCTTAGAAGAGTAAAGTGTGGGTTTAATTAAAGTTAGGGTTTTATTTAGTTTCCTATTAGATTTAGGATTATATGCTTATAAAAGACTTATTAAACCTAAAATTTCAATCAGAAGTACATTGAATAAAGTTTTAACTTTTCTCCATTGTTCTTTTGAGAACTTTCAGAATTGTATCAAGAATTATTCTTGATTTATCAACCTTGACTTATCTCTCACATTCTCATCTCTTTTTTGGGAGTGGCGTCATTATATCTTTGGTTTTTGGTTCTCTAATCAATGAGTCAAAGATTTTCTATAATTTGAATTATCTTTTTTAGCGTTATGTTTCAATTTGATTTTGGATGTTGTATCGATATATACAGGGTTCACATCAATTGGTATTAGAGCTTTGGTTGTTAATTTAGGTTTGAGTTATCAATTTAATTTTTTCTTGTTTCTTTTCTTTTTTTTAATTGTTGCACCATTAATATTCTATTTAGGGTTTTTATTTTATTGTTTGTTTAATTGTCGCACCACCCATCATCAGTTTCTTGTCTTTAATTGGCGACACCCTTATTAATTCCATCATTAAAATAATCTTTGTTGAATTAGTCGCATCCTTCGTCAATCAAATTAATTTATTTTGTTGTCTTTTGTTCTTAGTAGTTTGCACATCAACCAATTTGTTTGTCTTTTGCTTCTTGTGAACCGCATCACCATTCATCACCAATCCTACATTACTATGACTGAATTTTTGTTTGATACATATTGTCGCATATCATATAAGTATTCCAGGTCTAATCAAATAGTGCACTACACCAAGATATATATTTTATATCAGTAATCCATTATTTATTTGCTTCTTGGTGTTTCTTGATTCATCAATTTGAGTTCTTGATTGCAAGATTTGAATGATAATAATTTCTTGATTGACAAGTATTATTAAAAGTTTTATTGAGTTCAATCCACAATTTACATTCAATTTAGTTTGTGTGCGTTCTATCTTGATTAAAAAAAAAAAGAAAAGCAAAGTATAAAAAAAAAGTGTTAAAAAAAATTAAACGCCATAGATTACTTAGATTGAAGTGAGTTGATATTAATTTACCTTATTTGCAATTCAAGTCCTTTGCAATTTTCAAATTCTTGTCTTGAAATCAGATTGATTTCCGTTATTTCATCATTCTTGTGCCATTGTTGGTCCTTATTTCCTTCATGTTCTTTGTGTACATTTTTTTCTTCTTTGTTGAGATTTGTCAGAGGTGATTGTTTTAAGGGTGACCTTGTTGTGATCGATTAGTTCCATAAAGAACTTAGTAATAAAATTGAATGTGGATAGAGAATGTTGAGTTAAATCAAGAGTGTTGAGTGATAAACACATGAGGACTGAAACATATGAGGGAGTGTTGTGAAATTATTTTCTTTACTAACATTCTTTTTAGGTTTCAAACAAAGTTGAAGAAGGAGAAAATGTGGATGTATCGTTCATGCTCAAAGTAATGCAACAATAATTTAAGAGGATGAACATGTTGTTTGTGAATTTTAGGGATCAAATGGATAGATAAGACACTACCAAAGCTAAATTGCAAGGAGATCCACAAAGGAGAACTCTGGAATTATATGGTGGCAATGATGAATTTGAGGTTAATTGATATGAGGAAAAGTTGGAAAGAGATGATAATTCCACTAATGCTAATAGAGGCCGAATTAAAGGTGGTAAAGGTGGTTGTGGAGGTAGAGGTAATGGTAATGGAGATAACAAGTACGATAGAGATGGGAATGAGAGAGGACGATGAGATGATAGACCTGATAGACCAGATAGGGATTTTGGTATCATTAAGATGAAGATACCTCTGTCCAAGGGAAAGCTGTTCCTGATAGACCAGATAGAGATCTTGATATCATTAAGATGAAGATACCTCTTTCTAAAGGAAAGCTATTCCTGATGTACATTTAAAGTGGAAAAAAATGAGTAGAGTTGGTATTTGTGTGTCATAACTTTTCTGAGGAAAAAAAAATGTAAAGTTAGTTGTAGCTGAGTTTGTGGATTATGTCATGGTATAGTGGTGGTAATTAGTGCTAGATAGAAGGAGAAACGAGGAACGTCCTATAAACATTTGGGGGGAGATAATGATTGTTATGGGGAAGCGGTTTGTTTCTAGATCATATTATAGGGAACTATATCAACGATTGCAAAGATTTATTCAAGGTTCTAAAAGTGTAGCGAACTATTATAAACAGATGGAGATATCCATGGTTAGAGCCAATATAGAGGAACATAGAGAGGCTACTATGACACAGTTTCTGCAAGGATTGAATGAAGACATTGCCAATATTGTTAAGTTGTAACATTATGTGAAACTTGAGGACTTGGTCCATGTGGCTATGAAGGTGGAGAAACAACTCAAAAGAAGGGGTTCAATATCACGATATGGTAGAAATTCGGGTTCCATAGCCACTTGAAAGTCAAATTGGAGTAGAAAAAAAGATAATACATCTCAAAAGCCTAAGGTCGAAAATACTAAGCCTAAGGAGGGTAGAGGTAACGACTATGATAAAGGCAAGGTCGAGGCAACCTAAGGGAGAAATAGAGATATAAAATGTTTTAGGTGTTTGGAAAAATGTCACATAGATTTTTAATGTCCTAATAAATGAACTATGATCCTAAAGGAGGATGGAAATATGGAGACCAAAGGGAAGAGTGATGATGATGAGATGACACTTTTGGAAGATACTAGTGATGTTGAAATTCAGTATCCCGCAAATAAAAATTTGTTAATGGCAAAACATGTTTTAAGTGTGCAAGTGAAGGAAGATGTTGAGATGTAGCATGATAATATTTTTCATACTAGATGTTATATCAAGGATAGGGTTTACAATATAATCATTGATGGGAGTAACTGTACCAATGTTGCTAGCACTAAATTAGTGGAGAAACTGAGCTTACCTACTTCAAAACATTCTAAATTATATAAGTTACAATGCTTAAATAGTTGTGGAGAAATTAAGGTGATAGGACAAATGCTAGTATCCTTTGCTATTGGTAGGTATAGGGATAAGGTGTTATGTGATATTGTACCTATGCATGCGGGGCAGTTGCTGTTGGGCCATCAATGACAATATGATAAGAGAGTAATACATGATGGGTTTAAGAATATATATTCTTTTACCATGAATGGGTAAACAATCACTCTTGTACCTTCAACATCTAGATGGGTGTATGAAGATCAAGTGAGGATAGAAGAGAGTGAGCAAAAGAAAGAGAGTGAGAGAAAAAGAGAGGTTGAGAGTTCAAAAACTAGTGATGTTAAGAGAAAGGGAGTTGAGTGTGAGAGCAAAAGTGACAAAACTTGAGTGTGTGCAAAAGAAAACTAGGAAGGTCGAGTGTAAAGGAGAGAATAAGAGGAAGAAAAGTGAGAAAAAAAAAAAAGAGTGTTTATACAAAAAGGAGTGATATAAGGGCTGCTTTTCTAGCCAAACAGCAAATGTTTATACTTTTGTAAAAATATGCTTATTTTTCTAACTCTAAACTTAATGTTTATTTGCCTAGTGTTATCACAACTCTTTTACAAGATTTCAAGAATGTATTCCCCTGAAGAGATGCTGGATGAATTGCCATCGAAGAGAGGAATAGAAAATCAAATTGATTTCATACCCGGGGCTGCAATTCCAAACTAACCCGTGTATAGAAGTAATCCCGATGGGACAAAGGAGCTTCAAAGGCAGGTTGAGCAAGTTGATGAAGAAAGGGTATGTAAGGGAGAGCATGAGTCTATGTGTCGTGCCAATATTACTTATGCTTAAAAAGGATGACACTTAGCGTATATGCATTGATTATAGAGTTGTCAACAAAATTACACTTAAGTATTGATATCTCATACCTAGATTAGATGACATGTTGGATGAGTTGTATGGATTTTATGTGTTTTCTAAGACTAATCTTAAAAGTGGATATCGTCAAATTTGAATGAAAGAAAGAGATGAATGGAAAATTACATTTAAAACGAAATATGGTTTGTATGAGTGGTTAGTCATGCCTTTTGATTTAACTAATACGCATAGTATTTTCATAAGATTAATGAATCATGTTTTGCATTTTTTTCATTAGAAAATTTGTTATAATCTATTTTGATGACATATTAGTGTACAATAAGAGCATAGATGAACATGTTAAATATTTGCATTGTGTACTTGATGTGTTAAGGAAAGAAAAGTTGTATGTTAATTTGAAAAAGTGTTCCTTTTGCATAGATAAGATTGTATTTTTAGGTTATATTGTTATGTCAAAGGGGATAAAAGTAGATAAAGAGAAGGTTAAGTCTATTAGGGAGTAGCCTAAACCTAGGAATATTAGTGAAGTGCATAGCTTTCATGGGTTGGCTAGTTTTTATAAGAGATTTGTTAAAGATTTAAGCACTATAGCTGCATCGTTAACTGAGATTTTGAAAAAGAGTGTGGGTTTCAAATGGAGTAATGAGCAACAACATGCATTTGATTTGATTAAAGATAAATTGTGTTTTGCACCATTCCTTGTATTACCTAATTTCTCTAAGATATTTAAGATTGAGTATGATGCATCGGAAATAGACATAAGGGCTGTTCTTATGCAAGATAGGTGTCTTATAGCTTATTTTAGTGAGAAATTAAGTGAAACATTGTTGAATTATCCTACTTATAACAAGGAGTTATATGTTTTAGTTAGGGCTTTAGAAACTTGACAATATTATTTGTGGTTCAAGGAGTTTGTAATTCATACTGACCATGAGTCCTTAAAGCATTTGAAATGATAAGGTAAGTTGAGTTGGAGGCATGCTAAATGGGTAGAGTTCGTAGAAACATTTTCTTATGTGATCAAGTATAAACAGGGAAAACATTATAGTTGATGCATTATCTTACAGGTATACTTTGATTTCTACATTGAATGCAAGATTGTTGGGTTTTGAGTATATCAAGGAATTGTATGTGAATGATCCTGATTTTGCTTCTATTTATGTTGCTTGTGAGAAATGTTCATTTGGTAAATTTTATAGACATGAGGGGTGTTTATTTAGGGAGAGTAGATTGTGCATTCCTCAAGGGTTTATAAGAGAGTTGCTAGTTAAAAAGGTGTATGAGAGTGGTTTAATGGGACATTTTGGTGTTAGGAAAACTTTAAATCTGTTAGATAAGCATTTTTTTTTTTTTGTTATACATGAAGAGAGATGTCGAGCGAATTTGTGAGAAGTGCATAACATATAAGAAGTCTAAGTTTAAAGTTTTACCTTATGGTTTGTATACACCTTTGCCCATACCTAGTGAACCTTAGATTGATACTTCTATAGATTTTGTATTGAATTTACCTAGATCCAAAAGGGGCTGAGATTTGGTGTTTGTTATGGTTGACAGGTTTTCAAAGATAGCTCACTTCATACCATGTCCCAAGACCGATGATGCCATATATGTTGCTGACTTATTCTTCAAGGAGATTGTTCGACTTCATGGGATACTGAAAAGCATTGTTTCAAATCGAGATGTGAAGTTTTTAAGCCATTTTTGGAGGGCTTTGTAGGGAAAGCTAGGAATAAAGCTATTTATTCTACTGTTTGTCATTTGCAAACTGATGATCAACTAGAGGTGGTTAATAGAAATTTGGGTACTTGCTGCATTCCATCATTCAAAGGAATTTGAAGAATTGCAAAGATTGTTTGCCACATGTAAAATTTGCTTACAATAGGAGTGTGCATTTGGCTACTAGGTATTCACCATTCGAAGTTGTGTGTGGGTTTAATCCACTTACTCCTTTTGATTTGATACCTTTACCTATAAAGGAAAAAAGCTAACTTAGATGGTAAGAAGAAAGCTGAATTTGTTAAACAATTGCACGAGAGAGTTTGGACAATATATTGAGAGACGAACCGAACAATATACTACTCAAGCAAACAAGGGCCAAAACAAAATTGTGTTCGAACTAGGAAATTGGGTTTGGGTGCATATGCACAAAGAGCTATTTCCTATTTAACGAAAATCTAAACTACAGCCACCTAGAGATGGTCCATTCTAAGTGCTTGAATGCATTAATGACAATACGTACAAGATAGACTTGCCAGGTAAGTATAATATTAGTGCTATTGTCAATGTTTCTGATCTTTCTCCTTTTGATTTTTATGTAGGTGCCGATTTGAGGATAAATCCTTTTGAAAAGAGAGGGAGTGATGGAAACCAAAGAAACAAGCCTATAGATTTTTTAAGCATCAATAGATGACCTATGACAAGGGCTCGAGTTAAAATAATAAAAGAAGCTTTAAATTGGCTTTTTCAAGAGATTTGGGTCAAAAGTTTTGCACAACATGGCTTGGAAGGCTTAGAAGGGACATCGAGGCTTCAAAATATTATTAAAGTCCAAGACCAAGTCTAAGAACATCATTCTTAAGACTTAAACGATAATTCTAATGCAAATTGGGCTATTACTTATTTGTTTAAATTAAATTGGGTCTAATTTGTATGATGAGTTGGGTTTAAAATTATACATTAGGCTTTTAATTATTAGGTAGAAACATTTAATTAAATTAAAAACCCAATTTGGGTGTGTTAGAAGAGTAAAGTGTGGGGTTAACTAAAGTTAGGGTTTTATTTAGTTTCTTATTAGATTTAGGATTGTATGTCTATAAAAGACTTATTAAATCTAAAATCTCAATCAAACGTACATTAAATAAAGTTTTAACTTTTCTCAATTGCTCTTTTGAGAACTTTGAGAAGTGAGTCAAGAATTATTTTTAATTTATCAACTTTGACTTATCCCTTACATTCTCATCTCTTTTCTAGGAGTGGCATCGTTATATCTTTGGTTCTTGGTTTTCTAATCAACGAGTTAAAGATTTTCTATAATTTGAATTACCTTTCTTGGGATTGTGTTCAATTTGATTGTGGGTGTCGTATCGATATATAAGGGATTCACATCACCGGATATCAAGTGAATCAAGTGGAATGTGATTCAACCAACGCGATAATCTTAATGTTGTTTATGGCCCTATGATTAGTGGTATTTCCATTTAATATGCCATTCTTGGGTTGCTCTTGTCATTTATGTTTCAAAGATGGAAATCAATGCCAGAACATTCTAAGATTCCTTTGTTAAATCCAAGAGAATCCAGTGAAAACTTTGCTTTGATATCAAGTATGACGGGATCTATCTTGACTCATCTCTTGAGTCCAAGAGAATCTTATGAAAACTGACGGAACCTATCTTGACTCTTCTCTTAAGTCTAGAAGGATGTTGTGAAAACTATGGTATTTTTAATTGAAATATGGAGTTTCTGAAATGCTTTTAGAAAATCTCATGGTTGCCTAATTTGATCAAATAAAAAATCTTTACATTTCTCATGTTGGACCACTCTAATAAATATATAAAATATTCATAAAATACCTAAAAAAGATGTTCCATCTATAAAAATATTTTTGAAACTTATTTAAGAAATCTGGTAAATTAAAAATAATATACACTAATGCAAAACGTTTCTATTTATCATTAAAAAAAAAAATGTTTCTATTTAAAATAATAATAATGCATTTTGTCGTCACCCATGACCTTTCTCACAATGTGATATAATCGACATGAACTTGTAGTGAATACCTAAGAAAATAATTTTAAAACATAAAAGAGTGAGCGTTAACACTTAATAAGTAGATATAACTCTTTTAAAATATTTCTTATAAACATAACATATTGATAGCAATAAGAAACAATTCTCAATTATTGATGCGAACCCTATATATATCGATACGACACTCACAATCAAATTAAAACACAACGCCAAGAAAGATAATTCAGATTATAGAAAATCTTTAACCCATTAATTAGAGAACCAAGAACCAAAGATATAACGACGCCACTCCCAAGAAAGAGATGAGAATATGAGAGATAAGTCAGGTTTGATAAGTAAAGAACAATTCTTTATGCATTTCTCAAAGTTCTCAAAAGAATAATGAAGAAAAGTTAAAACTTTATTCAATGTAAGTCTGATTGAAATTTTAGGTATAATAACCTTTTTATAGGCATACAATCTTAAATCTAATAGGAAACTAAATAAAATCCTAACTTTAATTAACCCCACACTTTACTCTTCCAAGCACACCCACATTAGATTTTTAATTTAATTAAATGTCTCAGCCCAATAATTAAAAGCCTAATATAAAAATTAAATAAATTAAACTAATTTTAAATCCAACCCACAATACAAATAAAACCCAATCTACTTCAAATAAATAAATAATAGCTCAATTTACAATAGAATTATCGTTCAAGTCTCAATAATGATGTTCTTGAATTTGATCTTAGACTTGAATAATATTTTGAAGACTCGATATCCCTTTCAAGCCTTCCAAGTCATGTTATGCAAGACTCTTGGCCCAAATCTCTTGAACCAGTCTATTTAAAGTTTCCTTCATTCTTTTAACTTGAGCCCCTGTCATAGGTTCCCTATTGATGCTCAAAAGATCTATAGACTTGTTTCCTTAGTTTCCATAAATTCTTTATGCACATTTATATCGAAAAAATAAAACTGAATTCAAATTTCATATCATATGAAAATCGTAAACTTCTATATGAATTATTTCTTTATAAATTTATAAAATATAGTCTACAACTGTAATAAATAAAACTTCCATTAAATTTCTTTAAGAGTAACAACAATAGTTTATTCTGAATCAGTTATATAAAAAGTAAGCTTGAAAAATATTTAAATCTAATAAAATATTTCTTTCTTACGAAATAATAAAATATTTAGTAAACATAAAACTTAAATCACTCATTACTTAAAAGTATTTTTTGAAATCTTTTCGTCAAATATCTTATGCAAAACTAATAATCTCTTGCTCCATTAAATCCCGAATTTCATTTAAAATAATTCAGTAAAAATAATTAGTAAGTTGAATTTAAATAATAGTTAATAAGGTTAAAATTTAAAATAATTATTATTTGTTTAATTTTATTTTTTTAAGATTACCACAGCACCCAATATTAATACAATCTTGCTTATGGGGCTTGATTGGAATTTTCGGAAAAAAACTAATCTAAGGTGAACCTACAATTATGGAAAGCTTCAAAAATGGCCACTCAAAGTTCTTTTCCTATTTTGTCCTTATCTTGTCAAATTTTTCCCTTTCATTTATTATTACATTTTTAATGTTTGTTTTCAAAACTTATCCTTTATTTGAATACTAATGACCATCAAACTCTGAATATTAATTTTTAAAAAAAAAAAAAACATTAAGGTACTCATTTGATTTAAAATCAATAGTTTAAGATTAAGAAAAAGAAACTAAGAAAATTCAGGTCTCTCTACTAAGCATCCAGCAATTTAAATTAAATGAGTTTTTATTTTAAAAAAACAAAACTAGAGGGCATATTAGTAATTTCGATGAACAATCAAACAGATTTAACTGCATGAAGAACAGCAGCTACGTGATGAAATTGAATTGGTAAAAGACACTCAAAACTTAAAGAAAGAAAGAGAGGGAAAATGGGTTCCTTGGAGGAAGAAAAGTCGCTCTTGGAAGAAGGGCTCTTAGACACACAGGTTTTTCTGCCTCAATATCTTCTATTGATTTCTTGTTTTGCTTTGAGCGATCTTAAAATGGTGATGCTTGTGTTTTTTTGGTTTGTTGTTTTCTTTTTATCATTATAAATGTAGGGATTTGGATTATCTTGGAGTGTCAGGATGCAATTCCTTTATTGATCAACGTAACTTAGTTTATCACTTTGGTCTGTTGTTGGTTGTATATGGAAGTTCTTGTTTGCTAAAAAAGGCAAAATTGATATTAATGGGATTCATATTCTTGCCTTACTTTTTAGTTTTTATTTCTGATATCTAATACCTGTGCTCTGGAATTGTTGTGGTTAAATGCAAGTATTGTTTCTTTTTACTCCAAAAATTCAGGAGATTTTTATTCCCATATTATGGGAACAAGTTTGACAAATACGTATGATAAGACTTAAACTTCTATCGCGAACATAAATGAAAGTGCACAACCATTTCAATTGTGAATTGATAAATACGTATGATAAGACTTAAACTCCTATCGCAAATATAAATGGAAGTGCACAACCATTTCAATTGTGAATTGACCTACTTTGCGATACTTTTTATTGGTCAACAGTCTTAGTTTCCATTTTTGTGTTTTCATGGCATGGCATTACACGAATAATTATAATGATACTTGAGAAATCATTACTTAGAAAATAAACTTTGTATGTAATCTCTCTATCAAATTCTAACGTATAGTGGTGCTGCATTTTCATTAGTTTTCTGCTGTTCCTGGAGCCTCAATGCTGTTTGCTATGGGCTACACAAGATTAGTCTTTCACTAGGTGAAACCCTCTTGGCTTCTTGCGTGCATGTTTGATGTAGGACAACTTCTAGAAGGGACTATTTTTGCGATTTATCAATTTTCAGGTCTACAAGTATTACTTCAATATTTAGGAATCGTTTGTTTTTATCACTTTTCACTTAATAGATTTGAATTATACCTATTAAGTGATTTTTGTTTGTTTTCTCCAATGGTCAAACAACTTAAAACCATCCAAAAGTTACAGAAAGAAAAAGCTACAATTTCTGACTTTTATCAGAATATCAAATCACTTAATGGTTTTTTAAATATATTATTCCAAATATATCGTTACCAAAAGAACATACTTACAAATTTATCTTAATTTTACATTACACAAGTTCTTTTTAGTGTTATTTTTTATTTACATATATAACAATAATAATTCAACTTAAGATTATTTTGTTTATTTTTATATAAATATATAAATTTAATTTACTTCATAATAATAATTTATTTATGTATATATAATTTTCAAAAAAAAAATTACTTTACTATAATAATTTATCATAGTTTAATTATGAATAAAAATATTATTAATATATACATAAAAGTGTTTTAGTATTTGCTAAATAATTTATTATAATTGTTTATATTTATATTAAATGAAGTTATAAAACAACTAATAGCAAGAACATATAAATGTCAATTTATTAGTTTTCAGATAATTTTAATATTAAAAAACAAGCAAGATTACTATATATTCAGAAGTAATGGGGAAGAAAAAAAAATGTTATTCATATTTCAAGTTTCAGCCACTGTTCAGTCTTCAATCTTCAATAACACTGTTCAGTTTTTAGAAAAAAAAATAAACGACCCCTTGTTTTCTTTGTCAGCAAGTAAGATAACACTACAATAATATTTTTTTGGATGAATTGTTTGGAGTGGAAGTAAAATTAATTAGATTTTCTAAATATAGCTTTACTTGGGAACCAAGTCTAGCTAATATTACCTTATAAATAAGACCCAAATTGTGTTGTTTTGTCATTCAATTCATCATCAATAAAATTGTCCCTTTGAGTAGCTGAGAGTTTGTTTTTTTATCACTTTCTGGTTCGTTAATGTTGCTTAGGTTGTAAAGATAAATACAATAGGATGGGTATGCATTAGCTCAATTTGAACTGCAACCACATGCAAATTGATGCACATCTGTATGTGTGAGTTTAGATTGTGTATTATCATATTGTTTTAATATACGTATCATACATTTGCAGTTTTTGTTTTGCTGGCATGTCTATGCTGATATGGTTCTGCATCTTAAAGTTCTCCTGCTAAGATCTGCAACAATCCATAGACCAAAATACAAAAAAAGTTTTTGTATTCACTTCAAATTATGCCTTTTGCTTTCTTTCCTCCCTTGAAGTTTGGGTTTGTGTATATCTGTCTTCTCTTTTTTCCCTTGAAGATTGGAATCTTATGTTAATTACTCACGTATGAAAGTTTTTGTTGCATCGCTAGAACGAAAGCAGTGGGTTGTATGCTGGAGATGGCTCGGTGGACATTAAGGGGAAACCTGTTCTGAAGCAAAACACTGGAAATTGGACAGCATGCCCTTTCATTTTAGGTGATTTATCATTCTTCTTTGTTGAGCTCTTGCTTTTGTACCTATTTATTAAAATTGTAATCTGAAATTCAGGTACTGAATGCTGTGAACGTTTGGCCTACTATGGGATTGCTGCCAATCTTGTTTCTTATCTTACCAAGAAACTGCATGGAGGAAATGTGTCCGCTGCAAGAAATGTTACCGCTTGGCAAGGCACCTGCTATCTTACACCTCTTATTGGAGCAACCTTAGCAGATGCTTACTGGGGAAGATATTGGACGATTGCTGCTTTCTCCACAATTTACTTCATTGTAATCCTTCTTTCGCTATCTGAATTGAGTTCTTTTTTTTTTTTTACCTCTGTTTTTGCCATGCTTTATTGAAATCTTGATGTAGGACAGAAAGAGCGAATGAAAATAGAGGGAGAATTTAGGCTGTGTAGACTAGGGACAGTAAAAGGGAAGAAATTCAGAGGAAAACACAAGGGAGAAAATGAGGGAGGAGAACTCTCAATTTCAATCTTTATCCATCATCAATGTCTGAAAAAACAACCTATTCAGAAGCAACTAAACTCGTTTAAATTAGAAAGCTCATCACTTAAAGGGAAGAATTAAATCCTAAAAATGTCGCTTATTAAAACCTCAATCTTATATAGAACTATATATCCTTAAGATATACCGTTTCTTATTCTGCCTTACTTTTGCAATTACATGAAGTTGTTATTGGTGTAGGGTATGTGCACATTAACTCTCTCAGCATCAGTTCCTGCCTTTAAGCCTGCTGAATGTGTGGGTTCTGTATGCCCTCCAGCTACTCCAGCTCAGTATGCAATATTCTTCTTAGGGCTATATCTGATTGCACTTGGGGCTGGTGGGATTAAACCTTGTGTTTCAGCCTTTGGAGCAGGTCAGTTCGATGATACTGATCCCACAGAAAGAGTTAAGAAGGGATCATTCTTCAACTGGTTTTATTTTTCTATAAACATTGGTGCTCTAATATCAAGTAGTTTGCTGGTGTGGATTCAAGAAAATGCGGGGTGGTCAATTGGATTTGGAATTCCCACTCTTTTTATGGGCATTGCCACCGCATGCTTTTTTATGGGCACTCCCCTCTATAGGTTTCAAAAACCAGGGGGTAGCCCTATTACAAGAATGTGCCAGGTATTGGTCGCTTCACTCCGTAAGTGGAATTTGGATGTACCTACAGACAATAATCTCCTGTACGAAACTCAAACCTCTGCGATTGAAGGAAGTCGGAAGATTGAGCACAGTGATGGACTTAAGTAAATATTTCCTTTCTCTTTTTCTCTTCCTTTCTTTCTTTTTTTGACTTATGCTTCTCTCCGTTCTGAACCCTTTTAGTGGTTCCATTGTCTCATAACAATAGCATTTCTTATGTTACAAATAGAAATATCAGAGTGTATATATATTGTGGTCAAGAAAATTAAAACTGGGAAGATTGACATAAACAAACGGAATGCTGTCTTTATAAATCCTCTGATGGACTTATTCGGTGTAGTTTTATGCATATTGAATAAAATGATGTGTAATCTTTCCCACTGCTTCTCGATTGTCAACTTCTTGGTAATTGATTTTTTGTTTCTATTTTAGTTTTGTTTCGTGTAGCTTTAGCTTATCAATGTTCAGAAGAAGTTCTTTTGTAACTTCATAACCTTTTTGTTTTACATCCTCTTATTATGGTCACTTGCATTTTAGAGCTAATTATTATTTGAATGTATAAAAATATGCTTATAATATCTCCAGTGCTAATGATTGCAAGTGTCCTCACTCATGTTACCGACTGGAAAACTCATTTTGTGTTTATGGGGTGAAGAAGAATAAGAATCTTTGCTCTGGCTGCCGATGCATGTGTATTTTATTTTGCTTTCTTTCAGATTTCTTTTCTGCACAAACGAACACGAGGTGCATGCTTCTTAAATCTTCTGTAGTTCAATATATATATAATTTAGTATGCTAAACAAGCACTGAAGACAAACTACATGTTATCTGTTTTATGTCTCAAAATTATTTATTTAAAACTTTGAATTACCCTATTTAAGTAGTTCTTGACATTGTGATCACTTCAATGGAAGTGTTTCGATTTATTTTTAGATTTGAATACCCTGAAAAGCATTTCGACTTTCTTCTCATACTGGGAATAGCTTGGCTTACATCTCTTATTCCACTTTGCTGCAGGTGCCTTGATAAAGCTGCTGTACTTTCAGATGCTGAGATCATCAATGGGGATTTATCCAATCCTTGGATGCTTTGCACTGTAACACAGGTGGAGGAATTGAAAATTTTGATCCGAATGTTTCCCATTTGGGCCACTGGAATCTTCTTTTCTGCAGTATATGCCCAGATATCTACTACATATGTGGAACAAGGGATGGTGATGGACGCCTCATTTGGTTCTTTCGCCATTCCTCCTGCCACTCTCTCAACTTTCGATCTTATTAGTGTTATTTTCTGGGTCCCTCTCTATGATACGGTCATTGTCCGCATTGCTAGGAAGTTCACCGGCAAGGAGAGGGGCTTCTCTCAGTTGCAGCGAATGGGGATTGGCCTCTTTCTTTCAATTCTGAGCGTGACAGCAGCTGCTTTGGTGGAGATCAAACGGTTGCAGCTTGCAAGAGAAAGGGGACTGGTTAATGTAAATGTCCCCATGCCACTTAGTATCTTTTGGCAAATACCCCAATATTTTATTATGGGCGCTGCTGAGGTATTCATATTCATCGGGCAGCTTGAGTTCTTCTATGACCAATCTCCTGATGCTATGCGGAGCTTGTGCACTGCATTGGCTCTTCTAACCATTTCGGTAGGTAATTACCTCAACACTTTTATTCTGACAATGGTAGCTTACTTCACAACAATGGGTGGGAAAGGAGGATGGATTCCAAATAATTTGAATGAAGGTCACCTTGACGATTTTTTCTGGCTGTTAGCTGGTCTTAGTTTCTTTAACATGATGTTATACATTGTCTGTGCCAAAATGTACCAACCAAGGATGGCCTCCTAATTTCTTCTCAAGATGTCTCTTCTGCAGCCATTTTTTTAAGGGCTTTTGATAGATGTTTTTGTGTACTGACTGCATATGTTCTACAGTCATGAAATTTCCTAGAAAATGCTTATATGCATTTACTCGGCATTGATCACATCAACCTGGTTTTTAAGTTGTAATTTTATGGATGATTTGTAGTCAGATTTATTGGCATCCGTGAATCAAAATGACATAGAGATCTTCATTATGAATGATCGGATTCAATTGCGTTTTGAGAAATCATTTGGTTATAATCTAGAAATAAAAGAACAACTAAAAATTCCTTTTTTTTTTTTTTTTAATAAAAATTATCCGAACTAATTTTTATAGTTTATTTAGAATCGATATTTTGAAATGGGCCAAACTATGCAGCTTTATTAAGATAAATCAACAATTGCAAATTATTTGATAAAATAAAGAGATATTATTAAAATATGCCTTCAAATCGAAACTAATATCAAATTATTACCCAAAAAACCACAACCGTTAGTGCATTAGTAATCTTCATCTAGAAGATGATGGATCTGTTAAGGGAACGACTGGATTGAGTTTTATAATATTTTCATATATTAAATAAATAAAAAAACCAATTGAACAAATTAGAAATTGATACATGCATGTAAACATAAAAATCTCATATATGGATTAATCTTAAACCTGAGTATTTTATGAACTCCTATTTGTTGAGTTATAGCTTTTAATTTACATGAGTGAGACTGTTATAAATTTACAGTCAAGAAACTTCATACTTCGGAGATATAATTTAATAAGTAGCTGTGATTGTTCTACACAATAATGAAATCTACTATTTCTTGCGAGAAACAAATGAGTAGTTTTCTTAAATGTTGATTTGAGTCTTGACCAATAAGAGCGCTAGACTTTTTATTTATGAGTAAACGGAAAGATAAATTCATAATTTGTTATAAATATATTGTTCATTCGAGAATCAATAGTATTTAATGAAATAAGATATAATTAGAGAGGTGTAATAGACTTTAATTATCTAGCTCTAATTATGAACTACTCATGGAGGATTGAATCATATGAAATTATTAAATCGATAGATATTGAAAATTCAGACCGTGTAAAACATTTTTTTTTTTTTTTGGTGAAGTAACTCTAAGATTAATAATAGAGAATTATTTAATTAAAGAATTTAATTAATAATTATGATATTATTAGAGCTCAAATTATAGATCTATTTGGTACTATTGCTAGATCAGAATCACATAAAGAAATAAAGGGAAGAATATAATTGTATTGTGCAATTATTAGTGTCATATGTAAATTTTATGGATACATTCAAGAATTATTTAAAAAATTTAATTATTTAAATATATGTAATTATTTAATTAATTGTTAATTATTTAATTATATACAGAGATTATCGATTCAATTCTAAATGGTGTCATTAAATTATTTATAATTTAGAATAATTTAATTTAATGAAAAATCATTTAATTAATTAATGAAACAATAATAGAATTTAAGTAGAATCAGATTCCATATTAAATTAAATTAAAGGAAGATTTAATTTAATAGAAATTGGATTCTATATTAAATTAAAAGTAAAGAGTTCCAAACCTGTAAAGAAATTAATTCCATATTGAATATAAATTAAGTTTTTCAATTTAAAAAGGTAATTGGATTCGTTGTTAAATTGAAAAACCCTAACTTATCATTATAAAAGATGTTTTATGTTGACAACAATAGAGAATTTTGGGCTACTTAAACCAAAAACTTTCATTAATTAAAAACACCATATTGTCGTTCACCTCAAAAGAAATCAAGAAAATTGTTTATTAATTCTGCAAAATTTTCTTTTATGAAAAATTTTTGTGATTTGATTCTTTGAGATTAGTGCCCACACATAATTTCTTTTATAAAGAGTCATAACAAGGAAGATTGATTGGTGAAAATCAATCTAACAAAAGAAATCGAAGTTCTTCATCAATCAAAGTAAGTCAAGCTTCGATCTTGTACCTTTAATTATGTTGTATAATCATTACTAATGTTAAATGGGTTGTTTTGGTTTATGAAAAATTTTTGAAATCCACTTTTCCATAGATACTTATTTTTAAATCTTTCCAATCAAAACCCTTTAATTGGTGTTTGAGCCAGGTTATTCTATTGTTGATGATTTATTTAATAAATCTTGATTTCTTTTGACTTTGATTTTTTGTATGTGCATATATATATATATATATATATTTTATTATTCATATTTAATGAATTGGGTTTGCATGGATTGATCATTAATTTTATGGTTCCTTGATTAATTTAATTTGATAAAATTTGTAAGCCATTTGTGACATTTAATTTTCGTTATAAAATCATAAAATAATGTTTAGATTTATCCAAAGATCAAGCGCGAAGAACAAAACAGAAAGTGGTTTGAAATTTTGCTATTGCAAATTGTTGCAGTTTTTATAACATGGTCATATCTTCGTCGTGTACTGTTGGATCGAGCTAAAATTTGTTCAGTATGTTAATTGTGATATATTTTTTCCTAATTCAGTATTGTAAATGAGATGTATAAACATTGTAAATGTATTATATTAAAATGCCCTAATTTATGGAATAATGAAATCGATTAAATTTTTCGGATATATAATTGAATTATAGTGAAATTTCCAAATGGATCGAAAATAAATTCGAATATGAAAAGTGATATGATGATTCGTTATAGTATATGATGAAAATTAGTGATAAAGGAATTTTTATGAAAGAACATGATTAAATGAACTAATTAGAGGTTATACAAGGGCACAATTGGAATTGAAATTTTGAGTGCATAAAGTGTAGAGAAAATGTGGGCTAAAATGGGTAAATAACATTAGTGACATAGCTTGTAATTTAATGACAAACTTGAGGGGCAATTAATAAGATCAATGAAAACTATATAAAGTAAAGAACTCACTAGAAGAACGTAGAAGTGGCTCACAGCAGAAACCAAAAATAGAAGAGAGAAAAAAAAAAAGAAAGTTTCGGCTAGCAGGGGAAAGAAGCAAAGCAGTAGTTGTGTTTGGTCCATTTTCACACCAATTTCAAGGGTTTCCAAGCCAATACAAGGTGGAGAACAAGTCTAGGAGCAATATCTATCAAAGGTAAGTGGTTTCCAAGTGAAAAAGTTTGAGTTTCCATGATGTTATTGTGTGAAAAATTGGATTCAAAGCTATCCACTTACTATGTGTGTTGTTGATGGAATTTTTTTTGTATGGGTTTAGAGTTTTGAAGCTTCAATCTTGTGAGGAAATAAAGCAAGTGATCCAAGACAGTTTTGGTAAGCATACACCCTAAGTTAATCTTATGATATATAGTGTAATTATTGTAGTTTTGAATGTTAGTTTGTTGTTATGATGATTAGTGTGATTTTAATTGAATTTCAAGTGAGAAACTTGATGAAGTTTGATGATATGATGAGTATGGTGCATGGCTAAGGATAGGTTGTGTAATTCAAGTTGTGTTTGATGTGTTTGAGTGGAATTCATGCATGAAATGAGCTAGAATACCAAGTGGAAATGTTGAAATGAAAACAAAAAACATAATAGCTTATATTACCATATATTCGGCCATGAGACTTATAATGTGATGGATGATTGTTTTGATTGTTTTGTCATGATTTGTGGGCTGTTTTGATGATGATTATGGCATGAAATTGAAAAGAAATGGGTTGGATAATAAAGATGTAGTTTACGGCCAAAGTTAGTATTAATGTTCAAGTGTCTTGTTTCATGAATTTAACTTGAATTTGTATCATAATATATGCATTTGAATGTGATTATGATGAGAAAAATTGAGTTAGATGCATGGTGTAAAAGATGGAGTGCATTCGGCCTAAGAAAGTTGAAATGGTTCCAAGAATTTCATGAATTTAACTTGAATTTGTATCATAATATATGCATTTGAATGTGATTATGATGAGAAAAATTGAGTTAGATGCATGGTGTAAAAGATGGAGTGCATTCGGCCTAAGAAAGTTGAAATGGTTCCAAGAATTGATTTAATGCATAGAAAAGAAAAATTGAGTTCAATGAAAATGTTTTGTATGCGTTAAAGTGTTGTAATGTGATGTTAAAATTAGAAGCAAAATGTGGGTTAATAATGTGACATGTTTTGGCATTAATGTGTTTGTTGTGGTGGAAAGTTGTTTTTGGATGATTTGAATGATTTTAAGAGTTATATGGATGATAGGAGTAAACTGAAATTGAAGGGAAGACTACTAGATTGTTAAATGGTTGAATGTACACTAATGTGTCAATGAGAGTAAATATAAATGATTAATTTTAGTGGTGACGCTTTCTAAAACTAGAATACGAAAATATGTAGGTGACGGAAAAGCAAAGGAAAGTCTAAATTACGTGCTATAGTGAGGCGAATTAAAGAAATAAGTAAGTGTCCATTCCGAAACGATTTGGAATTATTATATTTCCATCTATTTAAATTTTATATTTATGTTTAAAGTTATTCATTGAAATGTTTGAAAATAATTTTTGCTAAGGTAAATAAAGTTATTGGAACCTCCTAAATGATTTATTAAAGCTTTAAAGAAATGTGAAATGTGAAATATGAAAAGTAATTAAAGTATAAATGTTTTATAAACCTATGGTACGCCTGATAGGTATTCCAGAGCATGATAAAGTTAAAAATAGATCAGGGGATAATACTCGCTACCTGAATCCTTAAGGGCTGAGGCCCAAGAAAGGCCCAAGAGAAGTGGTAGCCAGGCGGTTGCTTTCGAATCTATGAGGGTTGAGGTTGATGCCCAAGAGTGGATGGACCGACTCGTTACATAAAAATGTTGTCCTGCCCATAAATTTACAAAGATTTCTGGTCAGAGTACCCGAATCCGTGCATGATAGTGTTAGGGGAGTCTGTCATTAATAGTGGGAGGGACTGAGTCAGTCCGATTAGTATGTCGTCCATGAACAAATTAGGGTATATTATAGCTAGTGCTCTACCGGACAGGAGGTCGAAGCGAATGTAATTTCTATGGAGGCCTGAGCGATGATACATTCCGCTCGTACCTAGGGCACTATAGGATATAGACTAACCGTGCTTGGCCTATTTTTGTATAGAGATTTTCCTAAAGTTTTATTGCCGCCATTGTTTGTGTTTTACAACAAAGAATTTAAAAGTATTTCAAAATGGTTTTCCAAATTCAGAGTTATAAAGTTTGATTTATATTTATAATGGAAGTTTATTAAAATATTTAAACTCAAAGATTGAATTTTAGGAAAATCGATTTTATTTTCATAGCATGGAAAAGTTTATAAATATATTTAAAGAACTTCGGAAGGTTTATTTTTAAAAAAGGAAATCATAATAGAGTTTTATGACATTCACTGAGCTCGTTTAACTCAATTATATTTTATGTTTTGATAAACTAAACCTCCCCAAGGATAGATACAGGGACTGGTGCATCCGTAGTAGGGACTCCGACACAGGATTAGACGGGTTGAGTCATGCGTGTTGTATATTAATGTATAAATGTTATAGATATTAAAAAAAAGAAAGGAGAAAATTGAATGCTTGTAAATTTCATATATTCATTTGTATATATTTTGAAAAATGTATAAATATGTATATATGCATAAAATATAATTGATTTTTAAATTGCCTTTTGAATTCGAATGTATATTTAGTGTTGTTTGTGGCTTTGAGATGAAAAGGGTTTGAGGCCCAGAAGAAGTTGAGAAAATGTTTGTTTTTAGAAGTGTGCAAATTTTTTAGTGATTTGTTACGAGTGGCATGTTTAGAAAAATAAACGTTATGTTGTCCAAATTTTTAGTAAATCTATTTTATAAATGTATTAAAACCAAAAAGTTTCCACCTGTTTATGTTTCTAAAAGAGGAATGATAGAGATACATAGCAAAGTAAAACGGCTTAGTTTCACGGGAACCTTTTAGCTGGATTAGATATCCACTGGAGAGTTACCGTGGGGTTACTGGCGGGCTACCAATGGTACGAAAATAGAGGTATAGGAATTGGGGCCCATAATTAATAATCATAGATCTTAAGTTTGAACAGTTAGATCAGTGTTTGGAGCTTTTTATGGTGAGTTCGACCTTCAAAATAATAATGATCGTAACATTATACTAAACTGCGCAATCTTTGTAAAGCGACTATAACTTATTCGTTAATCGTCGGATCAAGTTGAAATTTGGACAATAGGTTCAATGCATGTGAGAATTCAATCTGGATGGTTAGAGCATCAATTCGATATTCCAATGCATAGATCATAATGCAATAATGGGATTTCAAAATTATTGCTGCACCAGAACAACAGTTGTAGCTACTTTCAGCCCTTGTTAGTGCTGTCCATGTGCGCATGTGTAACACCCTGAAATTATTAAGTATGAATATCATTTTTATTATTATTATGATTATGGAGATTAGGCATGCACAAATGAATTAAGAGTGATATTGTAAGACCTTAAATGGTTTATGGAAGTGCCCAAAGAATGTAAGGAAATTTTAGATATTATGTAATATGCATTTCTGGACACGTGTATAAGTCTAAAGTGAATGAAATTATTCTATTGATCTAGTAATGTGTATATGAGGTATATAAGTTTGTAATTGTTGAATCATGGGTGGAGTAGAAATATTGTAGGATCCCGTTGGAATTACGAAAGAGGTTTAAGATATAAATAATGGTTTGATCGAGGTCTCTAGTGAATATCAAAAAGTTCAAAGGACATTTTAGAATCCTAAAAGATACTCTTGAAATAGAAATTCATATTTTAAATCGTATTTATATCAATAAGCGTTTTAAAGTTAACTTTGAGATTATGGAGACCTAAATTAGGGCATGGAATGACTTTTAGGAATTTCAGAGACTACAAGGAGGATGAGAGAAATTTGAATATAGTCCCTGAAAAAATTTAAGGAAAGTTTCGATGAGATCTCCGAGTAACCCGTTAGGAATGTTTTCGGAAAGCTCATATTAAACAAAAATACGAAAAAATGTGCACAATTGACACGTGGCAAAGAAATCAATGCATTAACGACACATGACATGATGACAAAGTGCATGCATGACACTTGTCATGCAATGGAATGCATGTGTGACAAGTGTCACACATGCAAGAATGACAATTTTGTAAATAAATGGAAAACCAATGACAATTTTAATTCTAAAGCAAAGTATATATAAGCCATTTCAAAAAGAAATCAAGCAAACAAGATGTTGTCGTCAATTGAAAGAAAAATAACAAGAAGAGAAGTAAACAAACCGAGAGCAAACAAGAAGCCAGAGCCGAGAGTGATAGAGAGAAAGGGGAAATGTTCGACCAAGGTGGAAAGAAATGGGAACTAAGTGATTTCATGCAATTTTCAACATCCAATCAAAGTCTTCAAGCTAATTCAAGTTAGATAATCAAGTTAGAAGTAAGAAACTAAGCTAAAAGAAGTTAGTTTTACAACCTTGAAATTCATTTGAATGGTAGTTTGAATGATGGTTAGTGTTGATGTTTTGGTTAGTATTTGATGGGAGTTTTCATGTATATCATGATTTGAGTATTTGGAGATCTAAAACAAGAGTAGATCATGCATTTAGATTTATGGAATGAACTTTTTATTTATTATCCAAGTGTTCTTGACAAAAACCTAAGAGAAGAGATAGCTCAAAGAAGCCAAGGGAAAGGAAATGAGAAAGTTTGAGCTTCCGTTGAAAAGTGAAATAATTCAAAAACGTGACAAAAAGGTTGGTGTATACTTAATTTGAATCTTTGCTTTTAATTGTATGAATATAGCTTTCTAAAATTTTAATGTTTGAGTTGTTTAGTTAAATTAATTTGTTAACCATGTTTGAGTGCTTATTTCAAATACTTTGGATTTGTTAAATGATGAAAAAAAAATAATGATTTGGGGAAAGGGTACACGGCTGCCCTAGTTTTGTATTTGAGAAAAACATAAATCTTTTTGATAAATTAATTAATTTTGGATGTTGTTTGACACTATGATTAAAATTGTATAAGATGAAATGATGATTTGGAAATAAATATGGAATTGGTGATGTTGGCAGAATATGGTTACACTAGAGATGATGTTGGTTTGACAATTATTTTGAAATATTAAATGAGCCCTAGTAAACCTGAGTATTGATAGGTGGGGATTGGAATTTGGCATGCCAATAGGGTTATTATAGCAGTACTGCGTCGATATGTTTTGAAATGAAAAATCAAAATCATTAATTTAGGGACCATGAGAGGCACCGAGTGTTCGGTTCCAGATGATTGATTTATGTATGTGTGGTGCAATTTGGCGGGTAGGCATTGAGTGTCCAATACTAGAAATCCCATTTTCCAGTCCAAGGTATCATGTCAATGTTTACAAAGAGCATTGAAAGTACTTTTGATAAATTGTGAATTTGTATGTGAGAATTGGTGTTTTTCAAAAAGGTATAATTAAGTTGTTAAATTATTTGAAATGAAATTTATGTTATTTTTATTGTATGGAATTTTTATATTCACAAATTATAAATTCGAATTTAGTGTACACCCAGTAAGCAAATATACTTAGCGCGTTGGAATTACCACACACAGATAGTAAATTGCGTCAGGAGGGTGATGACTCAAGTGAAGCTCATCTGCAACAAGTTTATCTAATCACATCCATCCATCCATCCATCTTTATTTTGGGTATATATTATGTTTGGTTTTGTATATAAGAATTTCAAATTGTATATACTTGCATGCATATATGTATTTGTATATCAAGTTTGAACTTTTGTAAAGGAAACCATTTTGCATAAAAGTTGGAAAATGTTATGTATATGAATAATGTTGAACCAAACAGAGTTTGGCTCCAATTGTTGAATATTAGTTTGTGGAAAAATTTGCATTGGAAATGAGCTTGTATTATTTGTAATAGGTTAGGAAAGTTTAAATTTTAGAGGAAACCCTTACAGTTTTTCCTCATGTAATAAAAGAGTTTAAATCAAATTTGCACTGATTTTGAAAATTCACTATTTTGATATGAATAATTTGATATATGGTTTTTCAAATACGAATTTTGTAAAAAACGATATAATGGTAATACCCCTTGATTTCACCTGGGGAAAGGAAGGGCAAGGGGTGTTATAGTTTAAGTGGTATCAAAGCTTTGGTTTAGGTGTTCCCAGACTTAGGCATATAAATTATGTATAAAAATATTTTGGCATTTGAGTGAGCATGCATTTGCTTAAGAAAATGGAAGGATGTGACTTTGATATGTAGATTTCTCTTTTGTTTAAAATAGGATAAGGAATAAAACCCTCTGACACTCAAATAGTTGATGGCGGTGAGAGACTCGAGCATGATAGTCCTGCTAGTGTAGCTAGGGGAATTTCTGGTGAGTTTGTGAGTCCGAGAATGGCTCGACAGGAAGCTCAGGATCAGCCTGCATTTATGTAGCAAATGGCTGAGTTCTTCCAGAATGTAGCTAGAGCTGTACCACGAAATCCATGATCGAGAGATTGCACAAAGTATAGACCCACAAATTTTCATGGTAGAAAAGACGAGGATACCTCCGCAGTTGAGTACTGGTTAGAGAAGACCTAGAGGATATTATAACAGCTACATTGCACACCTAAGAAGAGTGTTGAGTGTGCAGTTCTACTGCAAGAGGATGCCTATCACTGGTAGACCTCAATAGTAGATACAGTATGACCAGATGAGAGAATTTGGGAGTTCTTTCTAAGAGAGTTTCGGAGAAAATATATTGGCTGTATCCACACTGATAACATGAAGAGAGAGTTTCTCAATTTGAAGCAGAGGCAGATAACAGTTACCGAGCATGAGAGAGAGTTCATTAGGCTCAATAAATATGCTCGGGAGATAGTAGCGATAGAGGCAGACAAGTGCAGGAGGTTTGAGGATGGGTTGAATGATTATATACGCCTCCAGGTGACAGCTTTACAGTTAGAGGACTTCTTTCGATTAGTTTTAGCAACCTTGAATGTTGAACGAGTAAAGAAAGAAGAACAGACCAGGAAGGATAGAAGCCAACAAAGAAGGGGTCGGGGACAGTCCAGTGCTTCACAGCCACTGAGTGAAAAATAGAAGGAACCCCTGACTATCAGTCACAGTCAGCCACCAACACAGAGGTAGAGATAGGGATCTATTGCCAAGATAGGCCAACCAACAACATCAGTGGCTAGTACCCCTAAAAGCACAACGAAAGGACCAGCTCCGCCTCAACGCGAGCACTATGGAAAGAAGCATTCAGGAGAATGTTGAAGGTTGACAGAGGCATGTTATAGATATGGGTCGCATGACCATTTCTAGCGGGATTGCCCAAAGAACAAGGTCACTTCCACCATACAGACTGAGAGATCGGCTACCATAGCTCTGAGAGGCAAAGACCGGGTCATATAGAGGTCAAAGGGAGCAGTCAGAGAGCTGCTCAGGAGACAGTGAGGAGACAAGATACCCATACATCGGCACGTACATATGCCATCAGGACCTAAAAAGATCAGGATGCGCTAGATTTGATAATATATATGATTTCAATTTTTGATACTTCAGCACGCGCATTGATAGATCTAGGATCCATGCATTCATATGTCTGTACATCCATACCTAGAGAGAGAAACTTAAAAGTAGATACTATGAAGCATGAGATCTTAGTTAGCAATCCCTTAAGTTACAGTGTGATTGTGAATAGGATTTATAGGTATTGTCCTATTCGGATTCAGAGATATGACTTTCCAAGTGATCTGATGAAATTATCTTTTCATGAGTTTGATGCAATTTTAGACATGGATTGGTTATCCAAACATTTGGTCATCGTTGATTGTCGTTGGAAAAAATTACCCTTAAGACAGCAGAGGGTGTAAAGATAACCGTGGTGGGAGAGAGATTAGATTTCCTCTCTAATATTATTTCAGTCACTACTGTTAGAGAATTGATCAAAAAAAGATGTAAAGCTTATCTGGCACACGTGGTTAACTCTCAGAGAGCTGAATCTAGTCTTCCAAACATACCACCATGTGTGATTTTTTGGATGTGTTTCCGGAGGATTTACCTAGGTTACCACTAGAGAAAGAGGTTGAATTTGTTATTGATGTTATGCTGGGTACTACTCCAATTTTGATTACTCCTTATAAGATGACACCCACTGAGTTGAAGGAGTTGGAGATACAGTTGCAAGAATTGCTTGATAAGGGATTTATACGACTCAGTGTATCCCCTTGGGGAGCTCTTGTACTATTTGTAAAAAAAAAAGATGGGTCGTTAAGACTGTGTATAGTTTACAGATAACTAAACAAGCTTACAGTCAAGAACAAGTATCCTTTGCATAGGATTGATGGTCTGTTTGATCAGTTGAGAGAAGCCAGTGTTTTCTTCAAGATTGATCTTAGATTAGGGTACCATCAGTTGAGAGTGAAGGAATTTGACATTCCTAAGACAACCTTTAGAATACGATACAGACATTGTGAGTTTGTAGTGATGTCATTTGCGATGACAAATGCACCCGCAGCCTTTATAGATTTGATGAACCGTATCTTTCGTGCTTATTTGGATCAATTTGTGGTGGTCTTTATTGATGATATTCTGGTTTATTCTAAGACTCCGGAAGAACATGATAGGCATCTCCGGATGGTGTTACAAACTTTGAGGGAGAAAAAGTTGTTTGCTAAATTAAGCAAATGTGAATTTTGGTTGAATGAAATTACTTTTCTGGGACATATTGTATCTGCAGAGGGTATTATGGCTGACCCAAAGAAGATAGAAGTAATTATGGAATAGGAGCCCCCTAAGAATGTCACAGAAATCAGAAGTTTTCTAGATTTAGCAGGCTATTACAGATGATTTGTAAAAGGGTTTTCCACAATAGCAGTTCCGTTAACTAAATTGCTCTATAAGGATGTTAAATTTGAGTGGAATGAGAAATGATAAGCAAGCTTTGAGAAGCTTAAGACGATGTTAGTTGAGGCTTCAATCCTTACGCAACCCATATCTGGTAAGGATTTTATGATATATAGTGATGCTTCACATAATGGGCTTAGTTGTGTATTGATGCAGGAAGAAAAAGTAGTGGCATATGCTTCCAGATAACTAAAATCTCATGAAAGGAATTACCCGACACATGATCTGGAACTAGTAGCCGTAGTTTTTGCATAAAAGATTTGGAGACATTACTTGTATGGCGTGCGGTGTTATATCTATATCGACCATAAGAGTCTGAAATACTTGCTCACTCAGAAGGAGCTTAACTTAAGGAAAAGGAGGTGAATGGAGTTGATTAAAGATTATGATTACATCATCGACTATCATCTGGGAAAGGAGAACGTGGTAGCCGATGCATTGAGTAGAAAGTCCCTGGTAGCTTTAAGAGCTATGAATGCCTGGTTGATGTTGACAGATAAGGGTGCACTAATAATAGAGCTACAAGTTAAGCCAAGTCTGATTCTACAGATACAAGAAAAACAAAACAAGATGAGAAGTTAATAGCCATCAGCAGACAAGTTCAAGAGGGGAAAGAGACTGATTTTGAAATCAAGAATGATAGTTATTTGTATTTCAGAGACAGAATATGTGTTCCAGATGATCAGGAATTGAAACAGATATTTTTGAAGGAAGCACATAATAGCCCTTATACAATGCACCTAGGTAGCACGAAAATGTATTTGATTATGAAAATTTATTATTGGTGGTCTGGTATGGAGAGGGATGTAGTATAGCACGTTACCAGGTGCAGGACATGTCAATAAGTGAAAGCTGAACATTAGGTTCCAATAGAGTTGTTGTAGCCAATATCCATACCTCAATAGAAGTGGAACCACATCACTATGGATTTCATTACGGGTCTACCTCTCACTCGGAATAAACATGATGCAATTTGGGTAATTGTGGATAGATTGACCAAGTCGGCACACTTCTTACCAGTTATGACCGATTACTCACTTGAGAACTTGGTTGAGTTGTACATAAAGGAAATAGTTCAATTCCATGGAATATCGATCTCCATTTTATCTAATAAAGACCTAAGATTCACGTCATGGTTTTGGAAGAAGTTACAGGAAGCCTTGGGTACTCGATTGAGTTTCAGCACAACATTCCATCCATAAACTGATGGGCAATTAAAAAGAGTGATTCAAGTGCTAGATGATATGCTTAGAAGCTGTGTCATCGACTTTGAAGGAAGTTGGGTTGAACATCTTCCACTGATAGAATCTGCATATAATAACACCTATCAAGCAAACATAAACATGACACCATATGAAGCTCTGTATGGAAGGAAATATAGGACACTCTTGTGTTAGACTGAACTAGGTGAAAGTAAGGTGATAGAGCCTGATTTGGTGAGACAAACTAAAAAAAAAGTCAAGATTATCAAGGAAAGACTGAAAGCTACATCCCATCGACAAAAGTCCTATATGGACTTGAAAAGGAAAGACATAGAATATGAAGTTGGGGATAAAGTCTTCCTTAAGGTATCTCTGTGGAAGAAACTGTTGAGATTCAGAAGGAAGGGAAAGTTAAGTCCTACGTTTATCGGCCCATATGAAATCATTAAACGTGTGGGACCGGTGACCTATAGACTAGCTTTACCACCTGACCTGGATAAAATTCATAATGTATTTCATATATCGATGCTGAGGAGATACAAATCAGATTCTTCTCACATAGTATTGATTAAGGTTATTGATGTGCAGCCAAATTTGACTTATGAAGAGGAATCGATAAGGGTGCTGGATAGAGAAATAAAAGAATTACGAAACAAAAGGATTCCATTGGTTAAAGTCCTCTGAAGGAAACATAATATAAAAGAGGCTACTTAGGAGAGCGAGGAGATTATGCGTCAACAATATCCTCAGTTATTCGAATCAGGTAAATTTCGCAGACGAAATTTCTTAAAAGGAGAAGAGTTGTAACACCCCGAAATTATTAAACATGAATATCATTTTTATTATTATTATAATTATGGAGATTAGACATCCACAAATGAATTAAGAGTGATATTATAGGACCCTAAATAATTTATGGAAGTACCCAAAGAATGTAGGGAAATTTTAGATATTGTGTAATATGCATTTCTGGATACATGTATAAGTTTAAAGTGAATGAAATTATTCTATTGATCTAGTAATGTGTATATGAGGTGTATAAGTTTATAATTGTTGAATCATGGGTGGAGTAGAAATATTGTAGGATCCCGTTGGAATTACAAAAGGGGTTCCAGATATTAATAATGGTTTGATCGTGATCCCTAGTAAATATCAAAAAGTTTAAAGGACATTTTAGAATCCTAAAAGATGCTCTCAAAAAAGAAATTCAGATTTTAAATCAGATTTATATCAATAAGCATGTTAAAGTTAATTCTGAGATGATGGGAACCCAAATTAGGGTATGAAATGACTTTTAGAAATTTCAGAGACTATAAGGAGGACGAGAGAAATTCGAATATAGTCTTTGAAAAATTTAAGAGAAGCTTCGATGAGATCTCGGAGTAACCCGTTAGGAATATTTTGGAAAGCTCGTATTAAACAAAAATACGAAAATATTTGCACTATTGACACGTGGCAAAGGAATCAATGCATGAACGACATGTGACATGAAGACAAGGTGCATGCATGAAACTTGTCATGCAATGGACTTGTCACACATGCAAGAATGACAATTTTGTAAATAAATGAAAAACCAATGGCAATTTCAATTCTAAAGCAAAGTATATATAAGCCATTTCAAAAGGAAATCAAGCAAACAAGATGATTGTTGAATGGCAATTTCAATTCTAAAGCAAAGTATATATAAGCCATTTCAAAAGGAAATCAAGCAAACAAGATGATTGTTGTCAATTGAAAGAAAAATAACAAGAAGAGAAGTAAACAAACCGAGAGCAAACAAGAAGCCAAAGCCGAGAGTGTTAGAGAGAAAGGGGAAGTGTTCGACCAAGGTGGAAAGAAGTGGGAACTAAGTGATTTCATGCAATTTTCAACATCCAATCCAAGTCTTCAAGCTAATCCAAGTTGATAATCAAGTTAGAAGCAAGAAACTAAGCTAAAAGAGGTTAGTTTTACAACTTTGGAACTCATTCGAATGGTACTTTGAATGATGGTTAGTGTTGATGTTTTGGTTAGTATTTGATGGGAGTTTTCATGTGTATCATGATTTGAGCATTTAGAGATGTAAAATAAGAGTAGATCATGCATTTAGATTTATGGAATAAACTTTTTATTTATTATCTAAGTGTTCTTGAAAAAAATCTAGGAGAGGAGGTAGCTCAAGAAAGTCAAGGAAAAGGAAAGGAGAAGGTTTAAGCTTCCGTTGGAAAGTGAAATAATTCAAGAACGTAACAAAAATGTTGGTGTACACTAAATTTGAATCTTTGCTTTTAATTGTATGAATATAGCTTTCTAAAATTTTAGTGTTTGAGTTGTTTAGTTACATTACTTTGTTAACCCTGTTTGAGTGCTTATTTCAAATACTTTGGATGTGTTAAATGATGAAAAAAAAAATGATTTGGGAAAGGGTACATAGCTGCCCTAGTTTTGTATTTGAGAAAAATGGAAATCTTTTTGATAAATTAATTGATTTTGGATGTTGTTTGATATTATGATTAAAATTGTATAAGATGGTGATTTGGAAATAAATATGGAATTGGTGATGTTGGCCGAATATGGTTAAACTAGAAATAATGTTGGTTTGACAATTATTTTGAAATATTAAATGAGCACTAGTAAACTTGAGTATTGGTAGGTGGAGATTGGAATTTGACATGCCAATAAGGTTATTATAGCAGTACTGTGTCGATATGTTTTGAAATGAAAAATCAAAATCATTAATTTAGGGACCATGAGAGGCACTGAGTGTCCGGTTCCAAATGATTGATTTATATATATGTGATGCAATTCGACGGGTAGGCACCGAATGTCTAATGCTAGAAATCCCGTTTTCCAGTCTAAGGTATCATGTCAGTGTTTACAAAGGGCATTGAAAGTACTTTTGATAGATTGTGAATTTGTATGCGAGAATTGGTGTTTTTAAAAAATGTATAATTAAGTTGTTAAATTATTTGAAATGAAATTTATGTTATTTTTATTGTATGAAATTCTTATATTCAAAAATTATAAATTTGAATTTAGTATACACTTACTAAGCAAATATGCTTAGCGCGTTGGAATTATCATACGCAGGTAGTAGATTGCGTTAGGAGGGTGAGGACTGAAGTGAAGCTCATTTGCAACAAGTCTATCTAGTCATATCCATATATCCATCTTTATTTTGGGTATATACCATATTTGGTTTTGTATATAAGAATTTCAAATTGTATACACTTGCATGCATATATGTATTGTATATTAAGTATGAACTTTTGTAAAGGAAACTAATTTGCATAAAAGTTGGAAAATGTTATGCAAGTGGATAATGCTGAACCAAACGAAGTTTGGCTCCAATTGTTGAATATTGGTTTGTGAAAAAATTTACTTTAGAAATGAGCTTATATTATTTATAATAGGTTGGGAAAGTTTAAATTTTAGGGGAAATCCTTGCAGTTTTATCTCATGTAATAAAAAAGTTTAAATCAAATTTGTAATGATTTTGAAAATTCACTATTTTGATATGAATAATTTGATAAATGGTTTTTCAAATAAGAATTTTGTAAAAAATGATATAAAGTAACACCCCTTGATTTCGTTTGGGGAAATGAAGGGTAAGGGGTGTTACAGGATGGCTGCCACAAGGCTATTGTGCATGTTAGGCATTGTGCCCCTAAGAGCTTGTAATTTGTAAACGTTTAAATAAATAATAAATAAATAAAGTTTATTTTATTCAAATTAATGTGCATTTATGAAATGTTTGCTTCATACGAAAATCGTGTAACATCTATGATTACTTATGTAGTCTCAAATTAAGTATGTAAGTGTTATATACAAGAGGATTTAGTTTGAAATTAATAATCTAAAGAATCTGTAGAAAGCAAACAAAGCAGGGTACTTTGTTTGTGGTAAATCTACAGTTGCGGTCCATTTCGTATTTGATACGATGATCTTATCCGAGATTGTTCATATGGTGATATGAAAATGGAGGCACTTATATAATAAAGATTATATAGGACTGGATCATGATAAAAATGAATTTCTTATTAATATCCGTTAAACAAAGAAATTCTTATTTATCGACTAGATGATCATATATGGATTGATCTTAATTCTGAGTGTTTAATGGACTTCTATTTGTTGGGTCATATCTTTTGATTACATGGGTGAGACTGTTATAGATTTACGGTCAATAAGCTTCGTACTTTGGAGATGTGATTTAATAAGTGGCTGGGAACATTCTACACAATAGTGGAATCCACTCCTTCTTGCAAAAAGTAGATGAGTAGTTCCCTTAAGTGTTGATTCGGGTCTTGAACAATAAGAGCGCTCAACTTTCTGTTTACGAGTAAACGGAAAGATAAATTCATAAGTTGTTATGGATATATTGTTCATTAGAGAATCAATGGTACTTAATGGAATAAGATATAATTAGAGAGGTATAACGGATTTTAATAACCTAGCTCTAATTATGAATTACTCGTAGAGGATCGAACCATATGAAATGATTAAATCGATGGACACTGAAAATTCAGATTGTGTAAAACATCTACAATTTTGAGAGTTCAACCTTAAGTTTTTAGTGGAGTAACTCTAAGGTTAATAATAGTGAATTATTAATTAAAGAGTTTAATTAATAATTTTGATATTATTGGAGCTCAAATTGTAGGTCCATTTGGTCCCCTTGCTAGCTCACAATCACATAAAGAAACAAGTTGAAGAATATAATTGAATTGTCCGATTATTGGTGTACATATAAATTTATGTACATGTTCATAAGTTATTTAAATAATTTGATTATTTAAATATTTATAATTATTTAATTAATGGTTAATTATTTAATTATTTGTAGAGGTCATGTGTTCAATTCTAAATGATGTCATTAAATTAATTATGATTTAGAATCATTTAATTTAATGAAAAATCATTTAATTGATTAATGGAAATAATAATTTTAATTGGAATAAGATTCCATTTAAATTATATTAAAAGAGTTTTAATTTAATAGGAATTAGATTCCATATTAAATTAAAAGAATAGAATTCTAATCCAATAAGGAATTCTATTCCATATTAGATATAAATTAAATCTTTCAATTTAAATAGGAATTTGGATTCCTTATTAAATAAGAAGTGCTCTAGTTTACCAATAGATATAAAAAGATGTTTTTATGATTGGAAAAAGTAGGGGTGATTGAGAGAATTTTTTGCTACTTGAACCAAAAATTTCCATTGATTCAAAATCACCAATAACCATCTACTTCAAAAGAATCTTCAAAAAGATTGTGCCCACACACAGTTTCTTTTGTGAAGAGTCATAGCAAGGAAGATCAGTGATGAAGAATCTGCGAATCACAAGGGATCAATTCAATCTTCATGCAAGGTAAGATTCGATTTTATTATTTTAATTATTGAATCGTTATTACTAGCATCGATCAGACATGTTTTGTTTGAAAAATTTTTTAAATTCACATTTTCGCAATCAAATTAAAATCGATTTTTCCCTTCAGTGCATGCAAAAACAGCTAGCGGGCTAGGCTTGTGGCGGCCTTGGTCGTGCACATGGTTGATGCATATGCCTAAGTTTTTTTGTGAGCAAAAGACAACATATGTTGTGTCCAAAAATAAAACAAAGGACTTTCTAACCAGATCCATTGGATAATGTTCTTGATTGTTAAATTGGATTTAATTTTGAGCCCAAGAATGCCTATTAAGATCTTGAAAACTACAATTGAAGATCAAAGAATGTCTTCGATAAATTTTGTAATCTTTAAAAATTAGTTTTAGACCATTAAAGCCAAAAAATCCGGTCAATCACATTTTGTTTAGTTAAATTGTTTATTATGCAATGAATGAATGATTTATTGATAATATGATCATGCGTTAAAATATGTCATATAAAATAGAGAGTGTTTACTCTTTGCATTATAACTTGACATAAATACAAATATTATTATTTATTTTTCCTATTAAATAGTTTGTTGGTTAAAATAGAGATAATAATGCAAAAATACCAATTTCATAATTTGTTAGGATTTTAGTCAAAAATCATAGGTTAACAAATTAGAAATATATGATTAGTTTTAATGTGACTAAAAAAATATATTTCAATAATTGGTATTCATAATGTGAATAGGTCTTAAGAGTTTAATTTTGGTAATTCACATTATTACTAATATAATTTAATTAAAGAATTTAATTTCTTTAAATTAGTAAGCCAATGAGAAATATAGTTTTAATGTGATTAAAATAGATATATATTTCCAATACTTGGTATTCATAATGTGATTAGATTTTAGGAGTTAAAATTTGGTAATTCACATTTTTACTAATCTAATTTATATAAAGAGTAATATATTTAGACTAGTAAAACCATTTAGAATTTCTTTTAATATGATTAAAAGTAATATACTTTCATAATTGGCTCATAATGTGGACTAGATTTTAAGAGTTAAATCTTACATTAAATCTAATCTTCATAGTTAAAGAATTTAGATTATCTAGATTATATACATACACATCATTTTTCTTCTAGTCCACAAACATATCTTTTATTCATCAAACCTTTCCTAACTTCAATGGAAGCCATTCCAATACATATAATTCTTCAAATAAACTTGGAATTTATATCAAAGGTATTGAAAATTGATTGAACACCTCTTTTTAGCCTACGCTGACCGAATGCTTGGCCTATTTTATCTTTGATTTTCATTTTCATTTCACTTTAATCCTATCATCTACACATCCCATATAATCAACCAAAACACTTAAATCATTGAAAAACCATCATCTAATACAACTTTTCTTCTTAGGCCAAATCTACATCAATACAAGCCAACAATTTCCATTTTCATTCCACACCACTTTTATCATCAATTTAACTTCAATTTAACATCATTTAATCGTCCAAACCATTCAAATCATTCAAATACGACACACTAACATATACACCCCTACCTTGGCCGAATATCACCTACATGCCTATCTCACTTTTAGTTTTTCATTCAAGCTTCAAACTTTGATATTTCAATTTATTTCCGTGCGTCACAACAACTCATATCCATTCAATTCAATTTAAAACAGCAAAACCCTAACTTGATCATATTCTAGCAAATGCATAGCATCATGTTTCCTTCAATTTCTTAAGCCCAAATTAACATCAAACACTTCACATATCATGGTAAGTAAATTAACCACAATTTCAACTACAAATCATCCTTGAATCCAAAGTTATTTTTTCATTAGTTTACTTACCAATTTGTCTCCAACCTCTAGCCTTGCTTCCCCACAAGATTGAAGCTCCAAAACTCTAAATCCATGAATAAATCTCATTAGAATCATCCAAAACTCACATGACAGCACATACTTAATTTTTCACACATTCAAGTCATAAAAACTCAAACCTTACCACTTCAAATCACTTTATTCTTGTTTGAAAACTTCCCTAGACTTGTTTACCATCCTTTGGGGACTTGAAATCTACTGAAAAATAGCTTGAAATTAGTGAAGAACAGTTGCGGTTCCAGATTCTGTTTTGATGGATGAACTACTCTATTTTTGGTTTCTGTTTTGTTTCTGCTTCTGCTGACTTTGGTTTCTGGTTTCTAGCAGCTTTTCCCCTTTTTATAGTCTCCAATTTGTTCACTAATTGGCCCTCAAGTTTGACATATAATTACAATGCATGCCGTTAGTTTATTTTAACAATTTTGCCCTCTATTTCAATGTATTTCAATACTTTTTGTGTATCTAAAATTTTAGTGCATATATCTCCAACCAATTGAGTGTCTAATGTCATTTCTTTAAAATTTCATCAACCCCACTTGTATCATACACTTTAATCAACCATCATGCCATTTTTTGGATCCGAAATCAATTCCGTGAACTCAATTTCACATGTGTCCTTATATAATCTCTAGTTAATTCACTTAATCATACTCTGTGACAAAAATTTCTTTATCACAAATTCTCATCATATACTTTAATAAATCATCATATCGTTGTTCGGATTCGAATGTATTTCCGATACATTCGAAAATTTTCATTAGAATATGATTTACATATCTGAAAAATTAAATTGGTTTCTTTATTCCAATAAATGAGGGCATACTTGTACAATGTATTTACAACACTTATACTTTACATTTCTTCTACAATACTAAGGTTGGAAGAGTGTATTACAAATTTTCGGATATGTAAATCGTATTCTAATGGAACTTTTTTAATGGATTGGAAATACATTTGAATTCGAACAACGATATGATGATTTATTAAAGTATATGATGAGAATTCATGAGAATGAAATTTTTATCAAAGAGTATGATTAAGTGAATTAACTAGAGATTATATTAGGACACATGTGAAATTGAGTTCACGGAATTGATTTCGGATTCGAAAAATGGCATGATGGTTGATTAAAGTGTATGATACAAATGGGGTTGATGAAATTTTATGGATGGATTGGTTGTCAAAACATCAGGACCATAGTTGATTGCTATAAAAAGGAGGTCAGATTGGCAAGATTAGAGGAACTAGAGGTAGTATTTCAAGGGATACGAAAAACAATTGCCACTAGTATGATCACCGCCATGGCAGCTAGTAAGATGCTCCGTAAGGGATATCAGGGTATCTAGCTTTTATGGTTGAGAAGAAAAGGGGTGAAGTTCGACTCGAAGATATTCAGGTGGTTAGAGAGTTCCCAAATGTATTCTTAGAGGATCTTCCAGAATTACCACCAGATAGAGAGATAGAATTCAAGATAGGTTTAATTTTGAGAACTGAGCCGATCTTAATCACTTCTTGCAGGATGGCTCCAGTAGAGCTAAAAGAGTTGAAGGTATAGATGGAAGAGCTGCTGGAAAAGGATTTTGTAAGACCTAGTCACTCACCATGGGGGGCTCCAGTATTTTTTATCAAGAAGAAAGATGGGAACTTAAGATTATGTATTGACTATAGACAGCTTAATAGAGTAACGATACAGAATCAGTATCCGCTCCCGAAGATTAATGATCTATTTGATCAGTTACAAGGATCCAGAGTCTATTCGAAGATTGACATGAGATCGAGCTATCATTAGTTCAAAGTTCATAATGAAGATGTCCCGAGGACTGCTTTCAGGACTCGGTATAGGCATTATGAGTTCTTAGTTATGCCTTTTAGGCTGATGAATACTCCAACTGCATTTTGGACCTAATGAATAGGGTCTTTCAAGCCTATCTGGACAAGTTCATAATCATGTTCATTGATGACATCCTAGTGTATTCAGGCAATCATGAGGAGTATATTGAACACCTCAGGATAGTATTACGAATCCTAAGGGAGCATTGGTCGTATGCTAAACTAAGTAAATGCCAGTTCTAGTTGGATTAAGTGGCTTTCTTGGGTCATGTCATTTCAACTAAAGGATTAAGTGTGGATCCTCAGAAAATAAAAGCAATCATGAACTGAGACCACCTATAAATGTTACAGAGGTTAGAAGCTTACTTGGGTTAGTAGGTTACTATCAAAAGTTCGTTGAGGGGTTTTTTTAGAATAGCAACCCTATTAACTAGATTAACAAGGACAGAAGAAAAGCTCGAATGGACAGATCTTGTTAGCAGAGCTTCGATGAGCTTAAGAGAAGATTAACATCAACTCATATATTGACACTGCCAACGAGGAACGACAGTTTTACAGTATACAGTGATGCCTCGAGACAGAGTTTGGATTGTGTTTTGATGCAGAATGATAAAGTTGTAGCTTATGCTTTTAGGTACTTAAAGAAGCATGAGCAGAATTACCCTACCCATGATCTAGAGTTAGCAGCGGTTGTATTCGCATTGAGGATTTAGAGGCATTACTTATATGACATCCCTTGTCAGATCTTCACGGATCACAAGAGTTTGCAATATCTACTCACCTAAAAGGAGTTAAATATGAGGCAGAGGAGATGGTTAGAGTTAATTAAATATTATGATTGTATGATAGAATACCACCCCGGAAAGGCTAATGTAGTGGTAGATACATTGAGTAGGAGACCTACTAGTTCATTGGCACATTTGAAGACAGTGTACCTACTACTGTTGGTGGAAATGAGGTCTCTGGGTGTAAGCCCTGAAATTTCATGAATAGTTTTTCGATGGAATGATATTTCTAGAGGAATAGCGTTTTAGGATGAATAGTACTTTCAGATGAATAATATTTTTAGAGGGTAAATTGCACAGACCTCCCCTAAGGTTAGATGAAATTGCACAAATATGACGATATTTGAGTAATTCACATAGGCACTACCTGAGATTCAAAAACTCTACACAAATCTTCCTTACCGTCAGTCAACCGTTATTAAATCCTTACAGTCAAAAGTCAAATGTAAAAAAAGACAAAAATACCATTCAAATCAAATTTAAAATCAATATATCATTTTTTATAAAATTAAAATTAATAATACAATAATATAATTTTTTTTTCATCATCTCCTACCTCTATCCTCTTCATAATCCTCACCTCTATTTGATCATCTTTATCATCCATCTATTGTTTTCATCAAAATCATCATCTCCATCAATTTCATTAAACCAACATCACTCATATCAATCATCATCATCAAATCAAACATCACACATAAATCAAACAAAAACAAATATGAAAGTTAAAAAGAACAAAGAAAAGCAAAAACTAGAAAAAAAAATGGAACTGGTCTCCATGGGAGAACCAATTCTGGTCTCCCATGGAGAACAATTGTCTAGTCTCCACCGGAGACCAGTTTGGTCTTTGGCTGGAGACCAGAAATTCTGGTCTCCAGATTGGAGACCAGAAATTCTAGGTCTCCAGATTGGAGACCAGATCTGGTGTCCAGACTGGAGACCAGATAAAATGGTCTTCAGCGCTGGAGACGGTGGTCTCCAGCACATTAGACCACCGTCTTCGCTGGAGACCAGAAAAAAGGGGTGGTCTCCAACGCTGAAGACCATTTTATCTGGTCTCCAACCGGAGACCAGATTGGTCTCCGGCGATGGAGACCAATTTCTGGTCTCCATTGCCGGAGACAAGGATTTGGTCTCCATGGGAGACCAGCTCCTTTAAAAAATATATACATATATTTTAACTTTCATTTTTTTTTTAAAATCAAATTAAAAAGATTTTTTATTAATTTTAAATTTAAAAAAAAATAAAATATTGACTTTAAGTTTGACCTAAAGGGTATCTTTGTCTTTTCATACTTTTGACCGTTGACTGTAAGGATTTAACCATAGTTGACTGACAGTAAGAGGAGGTTTGTGGATAGTTTTTAAAACCTCAGGTAGTGTCCGTGTAAGTTATTCAAACATCGTCATATTTGTGCAATTTCATCAAACCTCAGGGGATGTTTGTGCAATTTGCCCTATTTTTAGATGACTATTATATCTAGATGAATAGCATTTTCGGATGAATAGTATTTTTGAAATAATAGTGATTTTTCTGAAAACTGGACCAAGTAAATCATAAGTTTCGGAATAGGTATTAAGGTATAATAAAACTGAAACAGAGTAAAAATGAGTCTGTTTGGATAGTTTTTAAGGGCTTTAAGGTGATTTAACGAAAATGTCCTTACAGACGGGAATGTGAATATTATTGATCTTAAACTCCCTTTGAGTTTTTGAAGTACGAGATTGAGTGTTAAAACACCTAATTAGAATATCAAATGGTTAATTTGATGATTAGGTGACCATGGAATATTTTTGAAATTTATTTAGAGATAAATGGAAATAATTCCGAACCCGACCAGAATTTTGAAAGGATTTTTGAAAAATTTTAAAAATTTTGAAAAATATCAAAATGAGTGTTAAAATGCTTAAGAAGTATTTTAGAAACCCAAACGACCATTTTGAAGGAAATTCGGATTGAAACAAAATCAATCCGGAAATTGCCAAAGACGATTTAGTGATTTTATGGAAAGCCAAAAAGGGATATAGAATGACTTTTCAGAGTCACAAAAGTTATTTGGAGTATGTTGGAAGTCCGAATATGGGCCCAAGAGAATTTTGTTAAAATTTCAAAAAAGTGCTGGAAAAGCCGAATCCTGACGTTTTGAAAAGTTCGAATGGATAAAGATAACAAAGAAAGACAAGTCAAACAGGCAACCCATAGAAATTTGACACTTGGCAAAAAGATAAGGATGAGGACACTTGTCAAGTTTCTAATGGATGACAATTTGGTAATTTTATGAAAAGTAAATGGTTCAAATTAATATTTTGACATTTTTAAGGGACAAATTGGTAATTAGAGGGCCATATATATATGCTGAGTCATGAAAAATGTGAGAAGCAAGAGCAGTTACGGGCAAGGGAGTGAAAAACCAAATGAGATGAGAAAAAAGGGGAGATGTTTCGGCCAACCAAGAGGGAGGAAGATCAAGCAAATTTCTTTGTGATTTTGAGACCAATCTTGAAGGATACACACTAAGTGAAGCTAGAGGAAGAAGATTGAAAGAGAAAGTAAAAAAGAGAATAGGTAAGTGAAGTTGTTTTAATGATAGTTAAATGAGTTTTTCATGATAGTTGATGGAATGATCCTTGATGAAATTTTTGGTTTATTTAGAGGTCAAACATACTTAAATTGAGTTTAAAAATGGATGGAGACTTAAAATAGGTATGGATCAAGAAAATTAGTAAGTTAAAGTTAGGGTTTTCATGAGATTGTTGATGGAAAACTTCAATTGAATGTGTTTTTGATGTTGATTTTTCCAAGAAATTGAAAAAACATGATGATTATATAAATATATATAATTAGGCCACTAGAGGAAATATATGATGACATTGTGTTTTAATTCAGTTGATATGATTTTATGATAATTCAAGTGCAATTGATACATTTGAGTGTAATTATCGAGCTTGGAATGAAGAGAATGCATTAGTTGTATATATATTGGTATGTGGACAAAGTGGGAATTTGGTTAATTTTTCTAAGTAAGTTTAATTGGTTGGATGTTTGATTTTTGAATGATTATTGGAGTATTTTAGATGAAATTGATGTGATAAGAATTGAAGAAAATGAATAGAATGAGTTGTTGTGTTATATACTAGTATGTGGCTAATCTGAGAATTATGGTGTAATTGAATGTTTTTTGAGTTATGGGTGAGTTTATGTGAGAATTTATATGATATTGAGATGATTTATTAGAAGAAAAATCAAATGCATGAAGATTTAGGTTGTATACTAGATTAGGGTCAAGTTATGAATATGTATGTGTTATGTTGATTTTGATGCTTGAATGAGTTGTATGATGTGTTGATATGAAACTAAAGTGATTGGAATAAAAAAGAATATAAGAAAATGAAGTTGATAGGTTTAAGGGTGTTTTCTGCCATGACTATTTAATTTTGTTAGATTATGGCTTCTGAATGGTTTTGATGAGTTGATTGATCAAATGTGATGTATGGATGATGAAATTAATGTGAAATGGAAAGGAAATCAAACGAATGAATGAATGGATGGGCATGCATACTAATGTGTGGCCAAGTCATATTTGTGCATGAGTTTGAGTTATTTTAATGTGAGATATGGTTTTATTATGTTTTGGCAAAAATTTAAGTTGGTTGGTATTCAAAGGAATGAAAGAAAATTGGATGTTAGGATGTTAATCTAAAGATGAGTAAAAAAGTAAGATAGTATTGTATATAACTTGTTAAGGATGGTTTTAGTGATAGTTATGATAAATTTTATGTTAATGTATGGCTTGTAAGGGGAGGTAGAAGCAAGAACGGAGCCATGCGAAGTTGTGCAAGTGATGGAAGAGTAAAGCTGTGAGTAGAAGTTTTTATTTAATTTTAATTAGTTTCTTATCAAGTTTCATATAGTGTTTTTGTGAGTGGTTATTTTTAAAGCTATTTTTATGAGTTTTATTGATCATAGTTGATTAATTTACTTGATGAGATTTGAGTATTTCAAAAGTAAAGAAAATGATATTAGTATTTTCAAACGCAAAAGAGAAAGTTTTTAATATTTCAAGCGAAAGAAAATGATTTTAATATTTCAAAAAGTAAAAGAAAGTTTTCAAAGGTCAACGGACCACCCGTGTTAGAAAATGTGGAATTGACGGAAAAGGATGGAAAAGAAAGTTAAAGATTCGACCGTAGAGCCCTATGTGTGTATGGCAAGTATTAGGGGCGTGTCATTAATATTGGGGGAATGAATGACTCATTCAACCCAAAGTTATTAGAGTTGAGGCTGAGTCTGTCGAGTCACCTCCACACATGTAGGGTGATATCTCACATCACTTATGCGATGTAGCATTCCACTTTGTGATGGTGGGAGGTCTTTTAGAATCACAGTGAGCAGCGCTATTTAGTTGCCACATGACGTCACATTGCACAGTGTTAATTTAGTCGACATGTGACTAGATTTCACTTACATCATACGACGTTAGTTTAATTGTCATGTGAGTTTATAGTCTCCTTAGGTCCAATTGGTGCATTTTAGAAAAATGGCCAAACAAAAGTATTTATAGATTTTAAAGCTTGATGTGAGAATTTAGTATTTTATATTTTATGTATTTTTTAGTCATTACAAGCAAAGTTTTTATAGTTTATGCTTGGCACGAACATAGAAAGATAAATTTTAAAGCTTGATGATATTTTAGAAATCCGTACTTTATATAATTTTTAGCCATCACAAGTGAAGTTTTCCCATTTTACGCTTGACCTAAATATAGAAAGATAAGTTCATTTTTAGTAAATTATAGATTTTATAATCTGAAAAGATTTAGAAAGAAATAATTTTAAATGATTAGTGAAGAACTTATGATTGATTTTAGTGCATTATATATTTTATGTATTTAACAGTAGTTATGTAACACCTTCTGCCAGTCCTTCCTTTAGACGAGTCCAAGAGACATTACCTATAACTTCTCTTTTGGCAAAATCTTTAATTAGAAAATCATATATTTAATTATTCATATCAAAATAGGGAATTTAAAAAACTTTACAAACTGATTTAAACTCTTTTATTTCATGCGAAAAAACTGCAAGAATCTCCTCTAAAATTCGAACTTTCCAACCTGTTACATATTCATTATATTAATTTCCAACACAAAATTTTTCCACAAAACAATATTCAACAATTGGAACCAAACTCCATTTGGTTCAACATTAGCCATATACACAACATTTTCCAAAATGTTTATACAAATTGATTTTCTTTATAAAAGTCCACAATTAATATACAAATACATATATGCATGCACATGAATACAAATCAAAATTCTTATTTACAAAACCAAATATGGTATATACCCAAAATATAGAAGGATAGATGGATGGATGTGATTAAATAGACTTGTTGCAAATAAGCTTGCTCTTCAGTCCTTGCCCTTTTGACACGAGCTACTACCGGCGTGTGGAAATTCCAACGCGCTAAGCATATTTGCTTAGTGAGTGTATACTAAATTCGAATTTTAGATCTTTGAATATAAAAATGTCATACAATAAAAATAACAACCATTTTCAGTTCAAATAAATTAACAATCTGATTCTACACTTGTTAAAAATCAATTCACATATACAATTATACAACTTGTCTAAAACATTTTCCATTGCCCTTTGTAAACACTGACATGATGTCTTGAACTGAAAAACAGGATTTTTGGCATTGGACACTCAATCTCTTCCCGTCGAATTGCGTCACACATATATAAATCAATCATTTGGAATCGATACTCGGTGCCTCTCATGGTCCTTAAATTAATTATTTTGATTTTGATTTCAAAATATATCAACGTAGTACTACTATAATAACCCTATTTGACAGGCCATATTCCTTAGGCAACTTGCCGACAACCTCACAGTAGCCCTCTAGCGGATATCTAATTCAGCTGGGAAGTTCCCGTGAAGCTAAGCCGTCTACTTTTTCTATAACTTTTCTAAAATTTAATATGAATTGCGGAAATGTGGGACAAATTTTTCTTTTTAAATCTAACAGTTTTACAAAACAATTTTATAAATATTCGAGCACTATAATGGTTGTTTTCTAAACATGCCACCCTGCAAAAGTTTCGAAAATAATTTTATATACTTCTATAGCACATCCATCTCAATTTCTGGGTCTCAGGCCCTAAATTCATTTTCCACAATCTAACAATAAATATGTTTTTAATTATTATGAACTCAAAATCATTGTACTAAAACTAAAATTTTGATATAAATTTTAAAACATTATTACAATATATATACATTAAAATTCTTTATAAGTATATACATTCATAAAACATAATATCTCAATAAATATCATGTTGAAGTTGGCCCACCTAGTCCCGTGCAGGAGATCTGGCACTGCGGTACTTGATCCTGCACCTAAGGAGATTTTTCAAAAACAAAGTGGAAAATGTGAGCTAATGAAGCTCAGTGAGTGATGAGTAATCTTTTACTGATAAAATTTTTTTTCTACAAAAAAAAAAAAAAAAACTTATCTTCTAAAAACATTTAAAAACGAATTCTTTAAATAGTTTTCTAAAATCTATAAATCTTAAGTTTCTGATACATAACCTCATAAAAATCTCATATAAATACATAAACGATATAATGTACTAAATTTGATTATAAATTCTTCACTAATCATTCAAAACCATTTCTTTAAAAACATTTTCGGATCACAAAATCTATAATTTACTAAAAATGAAATCATCTTTCTAGATTCGGGTCAAACATAAGAATAAGAAAACATCACTTACGATGGCTAGAAAAATATGTAAAGTACGTATTTCTAAAATCTCATTAAGCTTTAAAATTTATCTTTCTATATTCATGTCAAGCACAAACTATAAAAACTTTACTTGTAATGGCTAGAAAATACACAAAGTATAAAATACTAAATTTTTATCAAACTTTAAAATTTATAATTGCTTTTGCTTGGCTTCTTTTCTAAAATACATCAAATGGAACCTAGTAAAACTACTAACCCACATAACGACTAAATTAGCGCCGCACAATGTGAGTGAAAATCTAGTCACATGCCTACTAAATTAGCACTGTGCAATGTGACGTCACGTGGCGACCAAACTAGCACCGATCACCTTGACTCGAAAAGACCTCCCACCACCATAAAGCGGAATGCTACATTGCATAAGTGGCATGAGATATCACTCTACATGTGATGCGAACCCCGTATATATCGATACGACAGCCACAGTCAAATTGAAACACAACCTCAAGAAAGATAATTTAGATTCTAGAAAATCTTTGACCCGTTGATTAGCAAATCAAGAACCAAAGATATAACGACGCCACTCCCAAGAAAGAGATGAGAATGTGGGAGATAAGTCAAAGTTGATAAATCAAGAACAAATCTTGATGCAATTCTCAAAGTTCACAAGAGAACAATGGAGAAAAGTTAAATCTTTATTCCATAAGCAACTGATTGAAAATTTAGGTTTAATAAGCCTTATATAGGCATACAATCCTAATCCTTATTGGAAACTAAATAAAACCTTACTCTTAATTGGCTTTGACTTTTGTAAACACACTCATATTGGGCTTTTAATTTAAATAAATGACTCAACCCCCTAATTAAAAGTCTAATAAATTAAACTAATTTTAAACTCAACCTATAATACAAATTAAGCCCAAATTAATTAAAACAAATAATTAACAACCCATTTGCATTAGGATTGCCATCCAAGCCTTAAGATTGATGTTCTTGCACTTATTCTAGGACTTGAATAATGTTTTGAAGCCTTGATGTCCCTTCCAAGCTCTCTAAGCCATGTTGTCCAAGACTTTTGGGCCAAATATCTTGAACGACCCCATTTAAAGTTTCTTTCATCCTTTTAGCTCGAGTCCTTGTCATAGGTCCTCCATTGATGCTCAAAGAATCCATAGACTTGTGTTCTTGGTTTCCATCAATATCTGAGGCCTAAACGCCCAACAGACGCCCGTGTGAGGTTTAGGGGTCCTGTATACCCCTCGCACCACACGGGATGCCCCGCGCGCTCATAGCGGCTTGAGATTCTTCTCGAGGGCCTAGCAGGCCATATCTGGGGCCTAAACGCGCCACACACGCCCGTGAGGTTTAGGGGTCCTGCACGCCCCTTATAGCATGAGGCATGCCCTGTGCGCATAAAGCGACTTGGCAATCTTCCCGAGGGCCGAGCACACCTCATCTGAGGCCTAAACACACCACACACGCCCGTGTGAGGTTTAGTGGTCTTGTATGCCCCTCGCACAATATGGCACACGACGTGCGCTAACAACGGCTTGGAATTCTTCCCGATGGCCGAGCACACCATATCTAGGGCATAAACATACCATACACGACTGTGTGAGGTCTATGGTTCTTGTACAACCCTACACCATACGACATGCCCCGTGCGCTCAAAATAGCTTAGCATTCTTCCTGAGGGCAGAGCACACCATATTTGGGGCCTAAACGCACCACTCACGCCCGTGTGAGGTTTAGGGTCTTATACGCCCCTCGTACCAAGCGGCGTGCCCTATGCGCTCATAGTACCTTTGCATTCTTTCCGAAGGTCAAGCTTACCATTTCTGGGACTAAGCGCACCACATAAGCACGCATGAGCTTTAGTGGTTCTGTACGCCCCTCGCACAATACGGCATGCACCGTGCACTCACAGTGGCTTGACATCCTTCACGAAGGCCTAGCACACCAAATCTGGGGAATAAACACGCCATATGTGCTTGTGTGAGGTTTAGGGGTCCTGTATGCCCCTAACACCATGCGGCAAGACCAATGTGCCCACAATGCCTTGACATTCTTGTCGAGGGCCGAGCAAACTATATCTGGGGCTTAAATGCACCACAGACGCTCTTGAGAGCTTTAGGGGTCTTGTATGCCGTCGCACCATGCAGCACGCCCAGTGCGCTCATAACGACTTGGCATTCTTCCCGAGGGCCGAGCATGCCATATCTAGGGCTAAACCCGCCACACACTCCCGTGGGAGGTTTAGGGTCCCGTACGCCCCTCTTAACATGTGGCACGCCCCGTGCGCTCATAGCGGCTTGGCATCCTTCCCGAGGGCCGAGCACACTATATCTAGGGCCTAAATGCACCACACACGCCCCTGCGAGGTTTAGGGTTCTTATACGCCCCTTGCATCGTGCGGCACACCCCGTGTGCTCATAGTGGCTTGCCATCCTTCCTGAGGGCCAAGCACATCATATTTGGGGCCTAAACGAACTACGTATGCCCGTGCGAGGTTTAGGGGTCCTGTTCGCCCCTCGCAACATGCGGCATGCCCCGTACGCTCATAGCGGCTTGGCACCCTTCCCGAGGGCCGACCATACCATATTTGGGGCCTAAATGCACCACACACGCTCGTTTGAGGTTTAGGGGTCCTGTACGCCCCTCGCACCATATGACACGCCCCGCACGCTCACAACAGCTTGACATCCTTCTCGAGGGCCGAGCACACCATATCTGGGGCCTAAAAGCACTACGCACGCTTATGTGAGGTTTAGAGGTCCTGTTCACCCATCGCACTTAGGTGGCACGCCCTATACGCTCACAGGGGCTTGGCATCCTTCCCTAGGGTCAAGCACGCCATATCTGGGGCCAAAACGCACCACGCATGCCCGCGTGACATTTAGGGGTTCTGTACTCCCCTCGCACCATACGGCACGCTCCGTGTGCCTAAAGCGGCCTGACATCCTTCTCGAGGGCCGAGCGTACCATATATGGGGCCTAAACGTACACACACACCCGTGTAAGGTTTATGGGTCCTGTTTGCCCCTCTCACCATACGGCATGCCCCATGGGCTCACAACACATAATATTTGGGGCCTAAACGCACCACGCATGCCCGTGTGAGGTTTAGGGGTCCTATTCGCCCCTCGCACCATGCAGCATGCCCCGCGTGCTAACAGCAGCTTGGCATCCTTCCCGAGGGCCTAACACACCATATTTGGGGCTTAAACGAACCACACATGCTCATTTGAGGTTTAGGGGTCCTGTACGCCTCTCGCACCATACGACACCCCCCGCACGCTCACAACGGCTTGGCATCCTTCCTAAGGGTCGAGTACACCATATCTGGGGCCAAAATGCACCACGGACGTTCAGGGGTCCTGTACTCCCCTTGCACCAAACGGCACGCCCCATGCGCCCATAGCGGCCTGGCATCCTTCCCGAGGGCCAAGCACACCATATCTGGGGCCCAAACGTAGCATGCACGCTCGTGTGAGGTTTTGGGGTCTTGTTTGCCCCTCGCACCATGTGTCACGCCCCATGCTCTCACAGCGGCTTGGCATCCTTCCCGAGGGCTGAGCACACCATATCTAGCGCCTAAATGGACCATGCATTCCTATGTGGGGTTTGAGGGTCCTATACGCCTCTCGCACGATCCAGCACGCCCTGTGCACTCACAATGCTTTAGCATTCTTCTTAAGAGCCGAGCACACCATATATGGGGCCGAAATGCTCCTCACACGCCCGTGTGAGGATTAAGGTTCTTGTACGCCCCTCACACCATGCGGTATTCCTCATGTGCTCACAGCAGCTTGGCATCCTTCCTGAGGGCCTAACACAACATTTTTGAGGACCAAACGCGCCACACACGCCCGTGTGAGCTTTAGTGGTTCTGTACACCCCTCACACAATGTGGCACGCCCCGCGTGCTCACAGCAGCTTGGCATCCTTCCCGAGGGCCGAGCCAACCATATTTGGGGCCTAAACGCACCACACATGCCCACGTGAGGTTTAGGGGTCCTACACGCCATCCGTACCATGCAGCACGCCCCGTGCGCTCGAAGTGACTTGGCATTCTTTCTGAGGGCCGAGCGCACCATATCTAGGTCCTAAATGCACCACACACGCCCGTGCGAGGCTTAAGGGTCCTGTACGCTTGTCGCACCATGCGGCAAGCCTCGTGTGCTCACAACGGCTTGGCATTCTTTTCAAGGGACGAGCACACCATATCTAGGGCCTAAACGCACCACACACGACCGTGTAAGGTTAAAGGGTCCTGTACGCCCCACGCACCATGCGCTCATAGCGGCTTGGCATCCTTCCCGAGGGCCGAGCACACCATATCTGGGGCCTAAACACACCACAACACGCTCCTGTGAGGTTTAGGCGTCCTATAAGCCCCTCGCACCATGCGACACGCCCCGTGTGCCCATAGTGCCTTGGCATTGTTTCTGAGGTCCAAGCACGCCATATCCGGGGCCTAGATGCACCATACATGCCCGTGTGAGGTTTAAGGATCCTGTATGCCCGTCACACCATGTGGCAAGTCTCGTGCGCTCACAGCGGCTTGGCATTCTTCTCAAGGGATGAGCACACCAGATCTTGGGCCTAAACGTACCACATACGCTCGTGTGAGGTTGAGGGGTCCTAAACGCTCATCGCATCATGCGGCACGCCCCGTGCGCTCACAGCGGCTTGGCATTCTTCTTAAGGGACGAGTACACCATAGCTGGGGCCTAAACACACCACACACGCCCGTGTGAGGTTTAGGGGTGATGGAAACCAAGAAAGCAACTTTATGGATCCTTTGAGCATCAATGAAGGACCTATGATAAGGGCTCGCACTAAAAGGATGAAGGAAGCTTTAAATTGGCTCGTTCAAGATATTTGGACCAAGAGTTTTGCACAACATGACTTGGATAGTTTGGAGGGGACATCAAGGCTTCAAAATATTATTCAAGTTTAAGAACAAGTCCAAGAACATCAATCTTGAGGAAATCTTGAGGCTTAGGTGTCAATTATAATGCAATTGGGTTGTTATTTATTTAATTGATTTAAATTGGGGCTAATTTGTATTATGAGATTGTATTAAATTACTTTAATTTATTAGGCTTTTAATTAGGAGGCTGAGTCATTTACTTTTAAGTTAAAAATGCCAATATGGGTGTGTTTAAAAAAAAGTCAAAGTCAAAGTTTAGAAAGAGTCAAAGTCAAAGTAAATTAAAAATAGGATTTTATTTAGTTTCCAATAAGAATTACGATTGTAGGCCCATATAAGGCTTATTAAACCTAAATTTTCAATCAGTTGTCAATTGAATAAAAGATTTAACTTTTCTCCATTGTTCTCTTGTGAACTTTGAGAATTGCATCAAGATTTGTTCTTGATTTATCAATCTTGACTTATCTCCCACATTCTCATCTCTTTCTTGGGAGTGGCGTCGTTATATCTTTGGTTCTTGATTTGCTAATCAATGGGTCAAAGATTTTCTATAATCTGAACTATCTTTCTTGGGGTTGTCTTTCAATTTGACTGTGGGTGTCGTATCGATATGTATGGGGTTCGCATCAATTGGTATCAGAGCTTCGGTTAATTAATTCAGGTTTGATTTACAAATTTGTTTTCTTATTTTCTGATTTTTTTTTTATTCGCCGCAACAATCAATATTCTTTTCTTGTTCTTGCAATCTGCACACAAGTACAAACATCAGCCGCATCACATTGCAATCTGCACACAATTACAAACATCACTTTGCATCACAAAACTGAAACATATAATTATTCTTTGCTTTTGTGATCTTGCACGCCAAACAATCAATATCCATTATCTTTATATGTTGTCTTTCTTTTTGTTTCTTGGGTCATAAATCAATTGTCTTTATTTTCTGTTGTTTCTTTTGTCATTGTTTGTGTCGCAAACATTAACTGCACGCCAACAGCCCTTAGTATCAATATATTTGCTTCTTGGTGTTTCTTGATTCATCAATTTGGATTTCTTGAATTCTTGAATTTCAAGAATTTCAAGATTCATATCAATAATTTGTTTGCGGTTCAAATTTGCAATCTACATTCAATTAGTTTGTGAGCGTTCTGGTTTGTGTCAAAAAAAAAAAAAGAAAAAAAAAACAGTATCAAAAAAAAAAAATCCCAAAAAAAAAGTGTAAAAAAAAAAAAAATGAACGCCATAAATTGCTTGGATTGAAGTGAGTTGATACTAATTCTCCTTAATTGCAATTCAAATCCTTCACGGTTTTCGAATCTTCCTTAAAGTCAGATTGCTTTCTGTTCATTTTCATTCTTGTGTTAATTGTTGATCCTTATTTCTTTCGTATTCCTTGTATGCATTCTTTTCTTTGTTGAGATTTGTCAGGGGTGATTATTTCAAGGGTGACCTTGCTGTGATCGATTAGTTCTATAAAGAACTTGGTGAGAAAAGTTTGAGTGTGGACAGGGAGTGTTGAGTTAAATCAAGAGTGCCGAGTGGTAAACACTTGAGGACTAGAGTGAAACACGTGAGGGAGTGTTGTGAAATTTTTTTTCTTTATTAACATTCTTTTCAGGTATCAAACATGTCGTTAGACAAAGGTAAAGAAGTTGAAGGATGAGAAAATACAGATGTATCGTTCATGCTCGAGGCAATGCAACAACAATTTGAGAGAATGAACATGGTATTTATGGATTTTATGGATCGAATGGATAGACAAGATGCTGTCATAGCCAGATTGCATAGAGATCCGCAAAGGAGAACTCCAAAATTACGTGGTGTCAATGATGAATTAGAGGCTGATTCGGATGGTGAAGAGTTGGAAGGAGATGGCATTTCCACTAATGCTAATAGGGGTAGAATTAGAGGTGGTCGTAGAGGTAACGGAGATAATAGGTACTATAGGGATGTGAATGAGAGGAAGATGGGATGATAGGCCTGATAGACTAGATAAGGATCGTAGTAGCATTAAGATGAAGATACCCTCTTTTCATGGGAAGACTGATCCTGATGTGTATCTAGAGTGGGAGCAGCGAGTAGAGTTGGTCTTTGAGTGTCATAGTTTTCCGAGGAGAAGAAGGTAAAGTTAGCTGCAGCTGAGTTTGTAGATTATGTCGTGGTTTGGTGGGGACAATTAGTGCAAGATAGGAAGAGAAACGAGGAACATCCTATAAACACTTGGAGTGAGATGAAAACTATTATGAGGAAGCAGTTTGTTCCTAGGTCATACTATAGGGAACTTTACCGACGATTGCAAAGCCTTACCCAAGGTTCCAAAAGTGTGGAGGACTATTACAAGGAGATGGAGATAGCCATGATTAGAGCCAATATTGAGGAAGATAGAGAGGCTACTATGGCACGATTTCTGCAAGGATTGAATGAAGACATTGCCAATATTGTTGAGTTGCAACATTATGTGGAGCTTGAGGACTTGGTCTATATAGCTATGAAAGTGGAGAAACAACTCAAAAGAAAGGGTTCAATGTCATGATATGGCAAAAATTCGGGTTCCATATCCACTTGGAAGTCGAATTAGGGTATAAAAGAAGATAGAGCATCACAAAAGCCTAAGGCCGAAAGTGCTAAGCCTAAGGAGGGTAGGGATAACAGCCATGATAAGGGCAAGGCCGAGACAACACAAGGGAAAAATAGAGATATCAAATGTTTCAGGTGTTTGGGAAGAGGTCACATAGCTTCGCAATGTCCTAATAAGCGAACTATGATCCTGAGAGAGGATAGAGATATAGAGACTGACGAGGAGAGTGATGATGATGAGATGCCACCGTTGGAAGACGCAAGTGATATTGAAATTGAGTATCTCACAGATGGTAAGTTATTAGTGGCAAGACGTGCTTTGAGTGTGCAAGTGAAGGAAGATGGTGAGGTGCAACGTGATAATATTTTCCATACTAGATGCCATATTAAGGATAGGGTTTGTAGTATGATCATTAATGGAGGTAGCTGCACCAACATTGCTAGTACTGAATTGGTGGAGAAATTGGGCTTACCTACTTCAAAACTTCCTAAACCATATAAGTTATAGTGGTTGAACAATTGTGGAGAAGTTAAGGTGATAAAATAGGTGCTAGTATCCTTTGTTATTGGTAGGTACAAAGATAAGGTGTTATGTGATGTTGTACCTATGCACGCAGGACACGTGCTTTTGGGTTGTCCATGGCAATATGATAGGAGAGTAATATATGATGAGTTTAAGAATAGATATTCTTTAACCATGAATGGGCGAATAATCACTCTTGTACCATTAACACCTAGACAGGTGTATTAAGATCAAGTGAGGATAAGAGAGAGTGAGCAAAAAAAAGAGAGCGAGAGAAAAAGAGAGGCTGGAAGTTCAAACACTAGTAAGGTAGAGAGAATGAAAGCTGAGTGTGAGCGAAAGAGTGACAAAACACTTGAGTGTGTGCAAAGAAAACTAGGAAGGTCGAGTGTAAACGAGAGAATGAGAGGAAGAAAAGTGAGAAAAAGAAAATGAGTGTCTATGCAAAAGGGAGCGATGTGAGAGCTGTTTTTCTAGCCAAGCAACAAATGTTTGTACTTTTGTACAAAGATGCTTATTTTTCTAACTTTGACCTTGATTTGTCTTTGCCTAGTGTTGTTACAACTCTTTTGCAGGATTTAAAAGATGTATTCGTTGAAGAGATACCAGATGAATTGCTACCAAAGAGGGGAATAGAACATCAAATTGATTTCATACCTGGGGCTTCAATTCCAAATCGACCCACATATAGAAGTAATCCCGAGGAGACAAAGGAGATTCAAAGGCAAGTTGAAGAGTTGATGAAAAAGGGATATGTGAGGGAGAGCATGAGTCCATATGTCATACCAATATTACTTGTGCCTAAGAAGGATGAGACTTGGCATATGTGCATCGATTGCAGAGCTGTCAACAAAATTACGATTAAGTATCGACATCTCACACCTAGATTAAATGACATGTTAGATGAATTGCATAGATCTTGTGTGTTTTCTAAGATTGATCTTAAAAGTGGATATCATCAAATTAGAATGAAAGAAAGAGATGAATGGAAAACTGCATTTAAAACAAAACATGGTTTGTATAAGTGGTTAGTTATGCCTTTTGGTCTAACTAATGCACCTGGTACTTTCATGAGATTAATGAATCATGTTTTGCGTTCTTTCATTGGAAAATTTGTTATGGTCTACTTTGATGATATATTAGTGTACAGCAAGAGCATAGATAAACATATTAGGCATTTGCATTGTGTGCTTGATGTGTTAAGGAAAGAAAACTTGTATGCTAATTTGAAAAAGTGTTCCTTTTGCACTGATATGATTGTATTTTTGGGCTATGCTGTTACGCCAGAAGAGATAGAAGTAGATGAGGAGAAGGTTAAGGCTATTAAGGAGTGGCCTAGGCCTAGGAATGTTAGTGAAGTGCGCAGCTTTCATGGGTTGGCTAGTTTTTATAGGAGATTTGTTAAAGATTTTAACACCATAGCTACACCACTAACTGAGGTTGTGAAAAAAAATGTGGGTTTTAAATGGCAACGTGAGCAACAACATGCATTTGATTTGATTAAGGATAAATTGTGTTCTACACCATTGCTTGCATTACTTAATTTCTCTAAGACATTTGAGATTGAGTGTGATATATCAGGAATAGGTATAGGGGCTGTTCTTATGCAAGATAGATGTCCTATAGCTTATTTTAGTGAGAAATTGAGTGGAGCATCGTTGAATTATCCTACCTATGACAAAGAGTTGTATGCTTTAGTTAGAGTCTTAGAAAATTGGCAACATTATTTATGGTCTAAGGAGTTTGTAATCCATACTGACCATAAGCCATTGAAGCATTTGCAAGGACAAAGTAAGTTGAGTCGGAGGCATGCTAAGTGGGTAGTGTTCATAGAAACATTTCCTTATGTAATCAAGTATAAATAGGGAAAGGAAAATGTTGTAACTGATGCATTATCTCGCAGGTATACTTTGATTTCTAATTGGGAATATCCTAAAAAACCCCCTGAAAATGAAAATAATCTCAATTTACCCCTTAATTTGAAAATATTAGCCAAAAAACCCCCTACCGTATGCCAAAGGCGGTTTCCATCCAGATTTTTAGTGGTTTTGTGGTAAAAACATTAAAAGTCCAAAATACCCTTGTGAATTTGAAAAAAAATTAAAAATTTAAATAAAAGCTAAATAATTTAAATTTAAATAAAAAATTAATTAATTAAATTTAAATGAAATTTAAATAAAAAAATCCAATCCCAGATTGGATCTCCACCGTCCATCAATTACCATGGACGGTGGAGATCTAATCTGGATTGGATCTCCACCGAATGTCTTAACACCAACATTTTCCAGTTCAATCTCTAATTCAACTTCAACTTCAATCACCAGTTCAACTTCAACATCAAACACACTATCATCATCATCAACAACACACAAAGATGTCAACACACATAAAAAAAAAAAAAAAAAAAAAAGTGCCCAGATCTGCACCGCCACACTGCCCAGATCCAATGCCCAGATCTGCACCGCCACACTGCCCAGATCCACTCCGATCTCTACCTCCGCACCGCCACACTGCCCAGATCCACTCCGATCTCTACCTCCGCACCGCCACACCACTTGACGCAACGGCACATGGCTCCGTTCCTCGCCGTCCTCTCCATCTCCTCCACGAAATCGGACTCGGCAACGACGTAAAAGGAGGGCGACGACGATGGGTTTAGGTTTTTGAATGGTAATGGTGGTTGGGTGAGATGAGAGAGAGAGTAATGGTCGCCGTCAGTAAGGAGAGTGACGGCGAGCTGAGGTAATGGAGGGCGGTGAGGCAGTGAGAGTTCGAAGAAGAAGAGAAGAAGAAGAACAGAGAGAAAGTGGCGGTGGTTGGGAGAGAGAAAGTGGCGGTGGTTGATTGATTTGGTTGATTGATTTTTTTTTCTTTTTTTTCAGTTTTTCAAAATTTTTATGATTTTTTTTATTTCACACGTGTCACATTCTGAGTGGTCCAACTGGAATCCATTTATGGATTCAATCTTCAATGACTTTTTTACCCTTAGATTTCACAGAACCGTTATTTTGTTGACTGAGTTACTATTCCAATTAACGGTTGGGTTTTTTTGGCTAATATTTTCAAAACCAGTGGTGGTTTGATATTATTTTAATTTTTAGGGGGTAAATTGATAATATCCCTTTCTAATTTGAATGCAAGATTGTTAGGGTTTGAGCATATTAAAGATTTGTATGTGAATGATCCTGATTTTGCTTCTATGTATGTTGCTTGTGAGAAGGGTTCATTTGGTAAATTTTATAGACATGAGGGGTATTTGTTTAGGGAGAGTAGATTGTGCATTCCTCAAGGATCTATAAGATAGTTGTTAGTTAGGGAGGTGCATGGAGGTGGTTTAATGGGACATTTTGGTGTTAGAAAGACTTTGGATGTGTTAGATAAACATTTCTTTTGGCCACACATGAAGAGAGATGTTGAGAGAATGTGTGAGAAGTGCATAACATGTAAAAAGTCTAAGTCTAAAGTTTTACCCCATGGTTTGTATACACCTTTGCCCATACCTAGTGAACCTTGGATTGATATTTCGATGGATTTTGTGTTGGGTTTACGTAGGTCCAAAAAGGGTCGAGATTCGGTGTTTGTTGTGGTTGATAGGTTTTCGAAGATGACTCACTTCATACCATGTCACAAGACCGATGACACCATACATGTTGCTGACTTATTCTTCAAGGAGATTGTTTGACTTCATGGAGTGCCGAAGAGTATTGTTTCAGATCGAGATGCAAAGTTCTTAAGCCATTTTTGGAGGACTTTGTGGGGGAAGATAGGAACAAAGTTATTGCTTTTTACTGCTTGTCATCCGCAAACTGATGGACAAACGGAGGTGGTTAACAGAACTTTAGGTGCTTTGTTGCGTTCCATTATCCACAAGAATTTGAAGAATTGGGAAGATTGCTTGCCACATGTCGAGTTTGCTTACAACAGGAGTGTGCGTTCAACTACTGGTTGTTCACCATTCGAAGTTGTGTATGGGTTCAATCCACTTACTCCTTTAGATTTGATACCTTTACCTATGGAGGAAAGAGCTAACTTGGATGGTAAGAAGAAAGCTGAAGTTGTTAAGCAATTGCACGAGAGAGTTAGGCAACATATTGAGAGGCGAACCGAACAATATGCTACTCAAGCTAACAAAGGGCGAAAGAGAATTGTGTTTGAACCAGGAGATTGGGTTTGGGTGCATATGCGCAAGGAGAGGTTTCCTATTCATCGAAAATCTAAGTTGCAGCCTCGTGGAGATGGTCCATTCCAAGTGCTTGAACGCATCAATGACAATGCGTACAAAATAGATTTACCAGGTGAGTATAATGTTAGTGCTACTTTTAATGTTTCTGATCTTTCTCCTTTTGATTTTGATGTAGGTTCCGATTTGAGGACAAATCCTTTTGAGGAGAGGGGGAATGATGGAAACGAAGAAAGCAACCCTATGGATCCTTTGAGCATCAATGGAGGACCTATGACAATGGCTCGAGCTAAAAGGATGAAGGAAGCTTTAAATGGGCCCGTTCAAGATATTTGGACCAAGAGTTTTGCACAACATGACTTGGACAGCTTAGAGGAGACATCAAGGCTTCAAAATATTATTCAAGTTCAAAAACAAGTCCAAGAACATTAATCTTGAGGAAATCTTGAGGCTTGGGTGTCAATTATAATGCAATTGGTCTATTATTTATTTAATTGATTTAAATTGGGCCTAATTTATATTATGAGATTGTATTAAATTACCTTAATTTATTAGGCTTTTAATTAGGAGGTTGAGTCATTTATTTTTAAGTTAAAAAGCCCAATATAAGTGTGTTTAAAAAAAAAAAAATCAAAGTCAAAGTTTAGAAAGGTCCTGTATGCCCCTTGCACCATGCGACATGCCCCGTACACCCACACACGCCGGGGTAAGGTTTAGGGGTTCTGAACGCTCGTCGTATCATGCGGCACACCCCGTGCGCTCACAGCGGCTTGGCATTCTTCTCGATGGACGAGTACACCATATCTGGGGCCCAAACGCACCACACACGCCCGTGTGAGGTTCAGGGGTCCTATACGCCCCTCGCACCATGCGGCACGCCCCGTGCACCCACAGTGCCTTAGTGTTTTTCCCGAGGGCCGAGCACACCATATCTGGGGCACACCTTGTGCGCTCACAGTGGCTTGGCATTCTCCTTGAGGGATGAGCACACCATATATGTGGCCTAAATGCACACACACGCCCGTGTGAGGTTCGGGGGTCCTGTACGCCCCTCGCACCATGTGGGATGCCCTGTGCGTTCACAATGACTTGGCATTGTTTTCGAGCGCCAAACACACCATATTTGAGGCCTAAACGCACCATACATGCTCGTGTGAGGTTTAGGGGTCGTATACGCCCCTCACACCATACGGGACGCACCGTGTGCCCACAGCGCCTTGGTGTTCTTCCCGAGGGCCAAACACACCATATTTGAGGCCTAAACGCACCACACACGCTCGTGTGAGGTTTAGGGGTCCTGTACGCCACCCGTACCATACAGCACGCCTCGTGCACTCATAGCGGCTGGGCATTCTTTCTGAGGGCTAAGCACACATGTCTGGGGCTTAAACGCACCACACACACCTGTGTGAGGTCAAGGGGGCCTGTACGCCCCACACACCATGCGGCATGCCCCGTACGCCCACAGCGGCTTGGAATTCTTTCCGAGGGCCGAGCACATCATATTTGGGGCCTAAAGGCACCACACACGCCCGTGTGAGGTTTATGGGACCTGTACGCCCATCATACCATAAGGCACGCCCAATGCGCTCACAACGGCTTAGTATTCTTCCCGAGGGCCGAGCATACCGTATTTGGGGCTTAAATGCACCATAAACGCCCGTGTGAGCTTTAGGGTTCCTATATGCCCCCGCACGAAGTGACATGCCCCGTGCACTCACAACAGCTTGGCATCTTTGTTAAGGGATAAGCACACCATATCTAGGGCCTAAACACACCACACACACCCGTGTGAGGTTAAGGGGGCCTGTACGCCCCTCGTACCATGCGGTACACGCCTTGTGCGTTCACAGCGGCTTGGCATCCTTCCCGAGGGCCGAGCACACCATATCTGGGGCCTAAAAGCACCACGCACGCCGGTGTAAGGTTAAGGGGTGCTGTTCGCCCCTCGTACCATACGGCACGCCCCGTGCGCCCACAGTGGCTTGGCATCCTTCCAAAGGGTCGAGACCACCATATCTAGGGCCAAAACGCACCACACACGCCAGCGTGAGGCTTAGGGGTCCTGTACGCCCCTCGCACAATGGAACACGCCCCGTGCGCCCATAGGGCCTTTATGTTTTCCCCAAGCGCCGCGCACACCATATCCGAGGCCTAAACGCACCACACATGCCCGAGTGGGGTTTAGGGGTCCTGTACGCCAACCGTACCATGCGACATGCCCCATGCGCTCATAGCGGCTTGGCATTCTTTCTAAGGGTCGAGCACACCATGTCTGGGGCCTAAACGCACCATACACCCCCCGTGTGAGGTTTAGGGCTCCTGTACGCCCATCGCACCATGTGGCACACCTCATGCACTCACAGCGGCTTGGTATTCTTTTCGAGGGCCGAACACACCATATCTGGGGCCTAAACACACCACACATGCTTGTGTGAGGTATATTGGTCCTATACGCCCGTCGTACGATGCGACATGCTCAATGCGCTCAGAATGGCTTGGAATTCTTCTAGAAGGGCGAGCACACCACATTTGGGGCCTAAACGCACCACACACGCCCGTGTGAAGTTTAGGGTTCCTCTACACCCTTCGCACCACGCAGCACGCCATGTGCACTCACGATGCCTCGGCATTCTTCCAATAGGCCGAGCACCCCATATTTAGGGCCTAAACGCACCATACACGCCTAGGTGAGGTTTGCAGTTCCTATGCGCCACTCTTACCTTGGCGTTCTTCCCGAAGGTCGAGCACACCATAACTAGGGCCTAGAAGCACCACACATACCCGTGTGAAGTTTAGGGGTCCTGTACACCTGTCGCACCATACCGCACGCCTCGTGCACTCACAACAGCTTGACATTTCTTTTGAGAGACGAGCACACCATATCTAGGGCCTAAACGCACCATACACTCCTGTGTGAGGTTTATGGGTGTTATACGCCCATCACACCATGCGACACGCCCCGTGCGTTGACAACAGCTTGGCATTCTTATCGAGGGCCGAGCATACCATATTTGGGGCCAAAACGTACCACATACGCCCATGTGAGGTTTAGGGTTCCTATACGCCCCTTGCACCATGCGGCACGCCTCGTGCGCTCATAGCGGCCTGGCATTCTTCTTGATGGCCGAACACACCATATCTGGTGCCTAAACACACCACACACGCCAATGTGAGCTTTAGGGGTCCTGCCCCCCTATCACACCATGCTGCACTCACAGCGGCTCACAGCGGCCCGTGCACTCACAATGGCTCGACATCCCTCTCTGAGGACCGAGCACACCAATTATGGGGACAAAACACGCCACACACGCCCGTGTAAGGTTTAGGGGTCTTGTACGCCAGTGTGAGGTTTAGGGGTCCTGTACACCATGCGGTACTCCCTGTGCGCTCACAGCGGCTTGGCCTTCTTTCTAAAGGCCGAGCACACCATAGCTGGGGCCTAAACGCATCACACATGCCCGTGTGAGGTTTAGAAATCCTGTATACCCGTTGCACCTTGCGGCACGCCCCGTGCGCTCACAGCGACTTAACATTCTTTCCGAGGGCCGAACATACCATATCTTAGGCCTAAACGCACCACACACGCCCCGAGTGAGGTTCAGGGTTCCCATACGCTCTCTGCACCATGCCGCACGCCCCGTCCACTTACAGTGGCTTGGCATCCTTCCCAAGGGTTGAACACACCATTTCTGGGGACTAAACGCAGCATGCACACCGGTGTGAGAGTTAGGGGTCCTGTACATCCCTCGCACCACGCGGCACGACCCATGTGCATACAACGCCTTGGCATTTTTCCCGAGGGCCGAGCACGCAATGTCTGGGGCCTAGACGCACCAAACATGCCCGTATAAGGTTCAAAGGTCTTGTACGCTCCTCGCACAATGCGACACGCCTCGTATGTGTACAACGCCTTGGTGTTCTTCTTGACGGCCGAGCACACCATATATGGGGCCTAAACGCACCACACACGCCCGTGTGAGGTTTACAGGCCCTGTACGCCACCGGCATCATGTGGCACGCCCCATGTGCTCACATACGCCCGTGTGAGGTTTAGGAGTCCTCTACGTCCGTTGCACCATACGGCACTCCCCGTGCACTCATAGCTGCTTGGCATTCTTCTCAAGGGACGAACACCAGATGTGGGGCCTAAACGCACCACACATGCCCGTGTGAGGTTTAGGGTTCCTATATTCCCCTCGAACCATGCGGCACGCCTCGTGTGATCACAACGGCCTAGCATTCTTCCGAAGGGTCGAACACACCATTTCTGAGGCCTAAACGCCCGTCGTACCATACCTCACGCCCCGTGCGCTTACAGTAGCTGGGCATCCTTCCCGAGGGCCTAGCATACCATTTCTGGGACTAAACGCAGCATGAATGTTTAGGAGTTCGATACGCCTCTCGCACCGTGCGCTCACAATGCCTTGGAATTCTTCCCAAGTGCCGAGAATACCATATCTAAGGCCGAGACGCACCACACACGCTCGTGTGAGGTTTAGCGGTCCTGTATATCGCTCGCACCATGTGGCACGCCCTGGGTGCTCACAGTGGCTGGGTATTCTTTACGAGAGACGAGCACACCATATGTGGGGCCTAAACGCACCACACACGCTCGTGTGACGTTTAGGGGTCCTGTACGAACCTCGCACCATGCGGCATGCCTTGTCCGCCCACTGTACCTTGGTGCTCTTCCCGAGGGCCAAGCACACAATATCTGGGGCCTAAACGCACTACACATGCCTCTGTGAGGTTTAGGGGTCCCGTACGCTCCTCGTACCATGTCGCACGTTCTGTGCGCTCATAGCGGCTGAGCATTCTTTTCGAGGGACGAGCACACCATATCTGGGGCCCAAGCTCGTTGAGTCATTAATTATCATTATTTTATACTTATATTACCTCCTATTTATGCTATGTTTTTGTGTGGAATTGGTGCTTTTAATTTGTTTTGTGTTTTTATGCTTTGAATTAGGTTTTGAGAAGAAAAATGATGGAATCGAATAATTTTTGAAGATTAATTACAGCTCAAGGAATTAGAGAATGTTTTAAAAGGAAATTGCAGAATTTTGGGCAGAAACGTGACGTGACTTTCGGGAGCTCTTACGAAGTGAACAGTTCGATCTGTGAGAGCCATAACCTATCAAAGTAAAGCTCTGGATGTCTAGTTTCCATAGCCGCCGACGGTTTGTCAATTGGAATTTTCTAGAGAAAGTTATGATAGATTTAGTGTCTGAAGGTCAGACTGTTACGAGACCTGACAGCTACGGGAAAACATAAGAAATTCGAATTTCCTCTTTTAGCATTCCTAACCAATTTCCTAAACCTTTAAACGTCCTAATTAAATGAGTCAAGCAATTAGGAAGAGTTTTAGTCCTAAAATAAAAGGGATTCACTTTCCATATCAAAACTTGATTCTAAATCAAAGTTGGAAGTGAAATCCTTCTCAATTGAGGAAATCTTGTCTTTCAAGGATTGAGTGCCTATAAATAGGTGCTTTCACCATTCAATTAGAGGGGGGGATCGAGAAGACAGAGATTAGAAGACAGAGATTGGAAGACAAAGAGAGAAGCAAAGGAGCAAGACTTAAGGCTTCGGTTTCATCTTTTCTTTTCTTTATTTTTATTTAGTTAGTTTATTTGTTAGGGCTAACTTGAAGCCCTAAACATGAACTCAATTTGTTTATCTTTTCAATAAATATTTATATTTTGCATGATGAAATTAATGTCTCTAGTTTAATTTTATTCTATTTATTTTGTTTCTTTGATTGATCACCTTGGAAACGTATTTTTAGAATTATGTTGTAAGAATATAAACCGCACATCATACGGGCATATTCTTTGTTTGCAACAATCAATTGTTTACGAACCAGTTGAGGGACATTAATTCATAAATACCTAGAATAGACATCATGTTCTAGGATTTGTGTGATATTCATATTCTTCTAGTGCTTAATGGGTTCCAATTATTAAACCTAAGTAGACATCATGCTAGGTTATAATTAGGAATACACGCATCTACGTAGACATCATGCGATTTGTATACTAATTAAGGAAGAATCTATACGGCATGAGTTAATCATACCTTGTCGTGAATATCTTCATCATGCATTATCATGAACTTTGTTTATTAATCTTTTTAGCAAATTGAGGGATTGTTTAGTGGTGGATAGAATGTTCTAACTAAGTTTTATTCATTGATTTTCTTTTATTTAATTTTATGCATTAATTTAGTTTATTCTCAATTTAACTCCAAAAACCCTTTTATTTATTTTAATTGCTCTAGTTTAGGTTTTAAATGAATTTAAAATTAAAGTAAGTTGAAACTCTTCGTGGGATCGACCCTTGCTTGTCGCTATACTCAGTCAAACGATTTGTGCACTTGCAAGGTTTTAATAAATTTGGTTTATTAAAAAATTAACCAACAGGTTTTTGGCGCCGTTGCCGGGGAGTTAACATACTTGCTTTGATTTTTAGTTTATTTTTGTTTTATTTTATTATTTTTTTGTTTTTAGTTTAATTATTCTTTTCTCTTTTTAGGACCATGGCTCACCACAACCACGGATTACATGAGGACAATTTTGATGATTTGGGGTTTCAATTAGATAACTTAACTCGAGTTGTGCAACAACTTATTTCCCAAAATATGTGTGCCAATAGAGGACGTTTATCAAGAAATTGTTCGAGAATGTATGAGGAGGTGGAACGAGACCAAGGAATGGCCTATAGGAACTACCAATGGTGCAATCGTGGTGGGATGAATGATTTCCAAAGCCCATCCATAAGGAGCAATAATTGGAGTGGTGGTCAATGGAATGATAGTTATTGGAGTAGTCAAGCATCAGACAATTATGTGACTAATTTTAATCAGCAATACTATCATCCGCATTCAAACTTCTACAACTCAGGATGGAGTGGTCAACCGAATTTCGATCAAAATTCATATCCATCGAATTTTCAAGATCAATTTCAGCAACCTTATAGTCCTCAGTATTTTCAAGGCTGTAATCAACAGTTCAGTAATCCATCTCAAGGAGAAGAATCTGCTGAGCAAGATAAAAAATTTGAAGAGATGCTCATATCTTTCATACAGGAGACAAGACAAACCAATGCTCAAATGGCCGCAAGAATAAAAAATTTGAAAAACCAAATGGGACAATGTATCAAGAACTTGGAATACCAATGTGAACAGTTGGTAACCTTGCGTCACCAATACGAGCTAGAGGAAGATGAGCAGTGTCATGCAATTACCTTGAATAATGGAGAAGAGATTGAAAAGATTGAGGAAGAGTCTACTTCAGCATTCAAATATTTTACTGATGATGAGTGGGAAGATAAAGAAGAATCTGAAGTTAAAGAGACCTTAAGTCAAGACGAAGAACCTGAGAAGATGCCACAAATTGAGACTAGCGAACTGCTACCAATGGAAGGGGATTGTTATAGGGTTGATTTGGAAAGCAATAAAGAGGTAGAAGATGTGTGTTCAAATGAGCTATTATTGGATCCTTATGAGTTATATGCTATGAAAAGAAAATTCCTTTTTCATCCATATGAGAGAGGAAGATATTTTAAAAAGAGACTTAGAAGATGGAATGGATACAAGCAATTGGAAGTTTATCCTAAATCATGCCATCAAGGGCGTGTCTTTAATGGTCGAGACAAAATATCCTGGAGCAAATTCAAGCGTAAAGGGTCAAGACCATTATTGTGCAGACACACCTACCCATGGGAGCCAGATTGATAAAGTGGTAGAAGAACGTCTAGCCAAGACATTAACTAAGGCGCTTGATGGGAGGCAACCCATCTGGGTAATTTCGTTCCTTTTCTTTTCTTTTTATTTTTGTTTTCACTCTTCTCTTACTTATGCTTTACATTTGAAACATTGAGGACAATGTTTAGTTTAGGTTTGGGGGTGGTGAAAAACGTTTTTAGGTTTTAGGTTTTGATAAAAATTTTCAACATTTTTCATAAAATTTTCGTTTTTTTTTTTTTTTTTTTTTTTTGTTTTTCAATTCTACCCATAGCAAGTTAGCTAGTTGCTTTGTGTTTGTTGATGGATTTTTTATACATGTTTTTGATTGGATATCTTTACTAGGGAGTAGCCATGAACATTTTTGCATGATTTGAGACTTTTGAATACTATGATCTTAGTTAATTGAGTGGATGAATACTATGTTTGCATGAATTGTGGACTATTAGTGGAGATTACCCTTGGTGAGGATTTGAGCTTTTGAAGCGTTTATTTTTGAGGGATTTAATTTTTCTACTCTTTAAACACTCTTCGCCTTTGTTCTTAATAGGTGATCTCTATAGGTTTTGCATTAAATACTAAAGAACAAATCATTATGGTAGATAACATGAGTTACTTTGATTTAAGAATTGGATGGACTTCTTAGAAGTAACATAGGTAAGTTTTCACCTTTTAAAAGCCTCTTCCCTCACTTTAAATTGAAATACATCATCAAACCCTTTGAAACCAAACATATTTAGCCTTTTTCTTTGTCTACCTTACTAAATGACCCAATTGAGCCTCAAATTTAACCATACTTTAAAAGTTTGTGATCATACCAAGTGGTGCAAAGGAGAAGAGAATTAAAGTGTTAGTATTGATATGATGTGTACATGGGTATATGTATTGAAAAAGTGTGCTTTTATGCATGATTGTTTTGAAAAAAAAAAAAAAAAAGCAAAAAAAAAAAAAAAAAGTTAAAAAAAAAAAGAAGAAAAAGAAAAAAATAAAGAATGAATAAAATATGTAAGGAGCACAAATCAAGTTTTATGATGCCTAAATATGCGAGGGAAAGTGGAAGTGAATGAAGGAGGAAGAGTGAAGAATAGAAAAGAAAGAAGGTTGTGAAGAGAAGAAAAAAGAACAATGAATGAAGTGCTTTGGTGTGATCCTAAGTTTCTTTTGAACCTAGACTTTTATTGCTTACTCATTAATCAACCTTAGCCCAAATACAACCTTTAATATGGCCTATTGATCTTCGAAAGAGGGAAGTCCAATTTGAGAGTTAAAGTATGTCATCATGCTCTATCTACGTTCTTAGTATTTGATTCCATTTATGAGATCTATTCACTTAAAGTGCAGTTCTTTTCAACGTCTATATTCATATGTGATGTAAAAGACGCTTGCTATGCCTTTACATAACCTCTATCACATATGATTGCATGAGTGTTTGCCTTAGGACTCTTGAGAGAGTTATGAGTGATATCTTGTGAGAATTAGAGTCGAGGCGAAATAAGTCCATGACATGTGAATACGATGTTTTGAAATGATATTGCTTTGAATGTAGTATGAGATTGTTGATGATTATGTTTTAGATTATTAATGACTTATCTTTAGTCTTGATACAAGATCATGCATGTATGAAATTTTTGTTGATTTGCTTTTAGTGACATGTTGATGAGTTTTGGGTGGAATGTTTTAACGTTTGTGGGTATCGTTGCTGGTAAACCCTCAGGAGACACAACTCCTCCTACTATGGACACCTAGGGGTTTAAAGGCTTGTGGTATATGCTCAATGCCATCGCGTTTACCTACGAAAATGGATTGTGTTTTATTTTTCGTATTTTTAGATTAGGTTGTTTTAAAGTTCTAGTTTTGCTCAAGGACTAGCAAAATATAGGTTTGGGGGTATTTGTTGAGTCATTAATTATCATTATTTTATACTTATATTACCTCCTATTTATGCTATGTTTTTGTGTGGAATTGGTGCTTTTAATTTGTTTTGTGTTTTTATGCTTTGAATTAGGTTTTGAGAAGAAAAATGATGGAATCGAATAATTTTTGAAGATTAATTACAGCTCAAGGAATTAGAGAATGTTTTAAAAGGAAATTGCAGAATTTTGGGCAGAAACGTGACGTGACTTTCGGGAGCTCTTACGAAGTGAACAGTTCGATCTGTGAGAGCCATAACCTATCAAAGTAAAGCTCTGGATGTCTAGTTTCCATAGCCGCCGACGGTTTGTCAATTGGAATTTTCTAGAGAAAGTTATGATAGATTTAGTGTCTGAAGGTCAGACTGTTACGAGACCTGACAGCTACGGGAAAACATAAGAAATTCGAATTTCCTCTTTTAGCATTCCTAACCAATTTCCTAAACCTTTAAACGTCCTAATTAAATGAGTCAAGCAATTAGGAAGAGTTTTAGTCCTAAAATAAAAGGGATTCACTTTCCATATCAAAACTTGATTCTAAATCAAAGTTGGAAGTGAAATCCTTCTCAATTGAGGAAATCTTGTCTTTCAAGGATTGAGTGCCTATAAATAGGTGCTTTCACCATTCAATTAGAGGGGGGGATCGAGAAGACAGAGATTAGAAGACAGAGATTGGAAGACAAAGAGAGAAGCAAAGGAGCAAGACTTAAGGCTTCGGTTTCATCTTTTCTTTTCTTTATTTTTATTTAGTTAGTTTATTTGTTAGGGCTAACTTGAAGCCCTAAACATGAACTCAATTTGTTTATCTTTTCAATAAATATTTATATTTTGCATGATGAAATTAATGTCTCTAGTTTAATTTTATTCTATTTATTTTGTTTCTTTGATTGATCACCTTGGAAACGTATTTTTAGAATTATGTTGTAAGAATATAAACCGCACATCATACGGGCATATTCTTTGTTTGCAACAATCAATTGTTTACGAACCAGTTGAGGGACATTAATTCATAAATACCTAGAATAGACATCATGTTCTAGGATTTGTGTGATATTCATATTCTTCTAGTGCTTAATGGGTTCCAATTATTAAACCTAAGTAGACATCATGCTAGGTTATAATTAGGAATACACGCATCTACGTAGACATCATGCGATTTGTATACTAATTAAGGAAGAATCTATACGGCATGAGTTAATCATACCTTGTCGTGAATATCTTCATCATGCATTATCATGAACTTTGTTTATTAATCTTTTTAGCAAATTGAGGGATTGTTTAGTGGTGGATAGAATGTTCTAACTAAGTTTTATTCATTGATTTTCTTTTATTTAATTTTATGCATTAATTTAGTTTATTCTCAATTTAACTCCAAAAACCCTTTTATTTATTTTAATTGCTCTAGTTTAGGTTTTAAATGAATTTAAAATTAAAGTAAGTTGAAACTCTTCGTGGGATCGACCCTTGCTTGTCGCTATACTCAGTCAAACGATTTGTGCACTTGCAAGGTTTTAATAAATTTGGTTTATTAAAAAATTAACCAACAGCTCGCCATAAACGCTCGTGTGAGGTTTAGCGATCCTATACGCCCCTCGCACCATGTGTGCACAACGCCTTGGTATTCTTTCCGAGAGCCCGAGCATACCACACTTGGGGCCTAAACGCACCACACACGCCCGTGAGAGGTTCAAGGCTCCTGTACGTCATCGACACCATACGGTATGCCCCGTGCGCTCACAACGGATTGCCATTCCTTCTAAGGGCTAAGCACACCATATCTGGTGCCTAAATGCACCACACATGCTCGAGTGAGGTTTAAGAGTGCTTTACACCCGTCGCACCATGCGGCACGCCCCGTGCGCTCGCAACAGCTTGACATTCTTTTCGAGGGCCGAACATACAATATCTTGGGCCTGAACGCACCACACATGCCTGTGTGAGGTTTAGGGTTCCTATACGCCTTTCGCACTATAGGGCACACCCCATGCGCTCACAGCGGCTTGGCATTCTTTTTTAGGGCCGAGCACACCATATCTAGGGCCTAAATGCACCACACATGCCCGTGTGAGGTTTAGGACTCCTGCGCACCTTGCGTCACGCTCCGTGCTCTCACAGCGACTTGACATTCTTTCCGAGGGCTGAGCATACCATATCTTGAGCCTAAACGCACCACACATGTCCGTGTGAGGTTTAGGGGTCCTATACGCCCCTCGCACCATACGGGACTCCCCGTGCGCTCGCAGCAGCTTGGCATTCTTTCTGAGGGTCGAGCACTCCATATCTGGGGCCTAAACGCACCACACATGCCTATACGAGGTTTAGGAGTCCTGTAGGCCCGTCGCACCTTGCGGTAAGCCTTGTGCACTCACAGCGGCTTGGTATTCTTTCCGAGGGCCGTACATACCATATCCAAGGCCTAGACGCGCCACACACGCCCATATGAGGTTTAGAGGTCCTGTACGCCCCTCGCACCATGCGACACGCCGTGTGCACTCACAAGGGCTTATCATTCTTTCCAAGGGACGTGCACATCATATTTGATGGAAACCAAGGTAGCAATCTTGGAGGACAATGAGATAATTGGACAACGAGGCAATTAAAGGGAATTGGGCTTAATCTTGAAGGTTTTGGATGCTAATTGAAGGCAATTGGAGGCAAACTGAAGTTAATTGAGCTTTAAATAATTTGGGCTAAGTTTATTTTAATTGTAATGGGTTTTAAATTAAATTAGTTTATTTTATTTTAACTAATGTTATTTGGGCTAGAACATTTAATTTAATTTAAGCTCATAGATGTGTTTAGTTGAGCTTAGTTGTTAGGGGGCTAGGGTTTTATGCTAAGTTTTCTTTCTTTGCCTATAAAAAGGTTGTAAACCCTAAGCAAAAAGGAGGATGAATAAAAAATGTAGCCAATTATGTTTAATTGAGAGATTTGTTTCTCTTTTGTTTATTGTTGAACATGTGATCTTATCAAGCTATGCTTGTGACGATCAAAACCATGACTTATCTCCCACTTTCTCATCTATGTCTTGGGAGTGGCGTCAATATCCTTCTTGTGATAATTTTGGTTCTTGATTATCATATATTCAATGGGTCAAAATTCTTTATAATTTTGGTTCTTGCATGACATAATCAATGGGTCAAAGTTTTCTTTATAAATCTGTTTTAATATTTCTTGGGGTTGTGTTTCAATTTGATTGTGGGTGTCGTATTGGTATACGAGGTTCGCATCAGTTGGTATCAGAGCTTTAGGTTAATTGATTCAGGATTTATTTGATTGAAAAAAAAAAAAAATCTAATTTGTTCTTCTTGCTTTCGCATAATACCGTTGTGTGTTACGTCATTTTTTTTTTTGGTTCCTTATTGCTCATGTCACTATTTGTTTTGTTTTTCTTGTCTTCATCTTTTTTTTTTTTCATGAGATACTAATAATCTTCATTGTGTGTGAATTTTAGTGAAAAAAAAAAAAAGTTGAAGAAAAAAAAAAAGAAAGAAAGAAAGAAAAAAAGAAAAGAAAAGAAAGAGAAAACAAAAAGGCAAAAAAAAAAAACAAAACAAAACAAAAAGGCAAATAAAAAAAAAAAGTCTAAGGTAGAGAGATAGAAATTTTATCTCTTTACTCTTTTGTTCTTGCCATTAAAGAAATAAAATTTATCTCATTCCTTTTTTTTTTTGGTTCTTGCCATAAAAGGAATAAATGTTATTCTTTTCCTATTTTACCTAAGTTAAGGGTAAGTTAAGGGAATATAGTTTATTTCCTTTTTATGTTTTTGCTCTTACTTAAAATAAAAGAAATACAAACTTATTTCCTTCCTATTTTGTTTTCTACTCAAAGAAACAAATTCAAATTCCTTCCATTATTATTTCCTTGAAATCCCTTATTTCCTTTGTTTTTCAGTTTGACTATGTTTAATATACTTCTTTTCTTTCATTGTTTACTGAATTTCTTCATTGTTCCATCATTAGAAATCTCAAAGCTCCGAGTGTTGAGTGAAACACGTGAGGGAGTGTGTGAGATTCTTTTTCTAACATTCTTTTCAGGTTTCAATCCCATCTTCTAACAACAATGATGATGGATCACGATTTGAGGACAAATTGTTTTGAAGAAAGAGGGAATGATGGAAACCAAGGTAGCAATCTTGGAGGACAATGAGATAATTGGACAACGAGGCAATTAAAGGGAATTGGGCTTAATCTTAAAGGTTTTGGATGCTAATTGAAGGCAATTGGAGGCAAACTGAAGTTAATTGGGCTTTAAATAATTTGGGCTAAGTTTATTTTAATTGTAATGGGTTTTAAATTAAATCAGTTTATTTTATTTTAACTAATATTATTTGGGCTGGAACATTTAATTTAACTTAAGCCCATAGATGTGTTTAATTGAGCCCAGTTGTTAAGAGGCTAGGGTTTTATGCTAAGTTTTCTTTTTTTGCCTATAAAAAGGTTGTAAACCCTAAGCAAAAAGGAGGATGAATAAAAAATGCAGCCAATTATGTTTAATTGAGAGATTTGTTTCTCTTTTGTTTATTGTTGAACATGTGATCTTATCAAGCTATGCTTGTGGCGATCGAAACCATGACTTATCTCCCACTTTCTCATCTATGTCTTGGGAGTGGCGTCAATATCCTTAATTTTGGTTCTTGATTATCATATATTCAATGGGTCAAAATTCTTTATAATTTTGGTTCTTGAATGACATAATCAATGGGTCAAAGTTTTCTTTATAAATCTATTTTAATCTTTCTTGGGGTTGTGTTTCAATTTGATTGTGGGTGTCGTATTGGTATACGGGGTTCGCATCAGTTTGGCTCACAGATATGGTGCACTCAGCTCTACGAGAGAATGCCAAGCTGCTGTGAGCGCGAGGGGGGTGTCGTACGGTTTGAGGGGCGTACAAGACCTCTAAACCTCACACGGGGTGTGCGTGGCACGTTTGGCCCACAGACATGGTGTACTCGACCCTACGAGAGAATGTGAAGTTGCTGTGAGCACGAGGGGCGTGCCGCAGGTTGCGAGGGGAGTATAGGTTCTCTATGTTAGGGTTTCTGCCCTAAGAGCTTGTAATATTGTAAACGGTTTTATAAATTTTTAATAAAATATTCATTTCATTCAATTTATATATTTTGCAAAAATCGTATATATCATGAGAAACATCCTTGATTATTGATGTAATTTCAAACTAAGTGTATAAGTGTTATATATAGGTGGATTTAGTTTGAGATAAGTAATTTAAAGAGTCCGTAGAAAACAAACGAAGCTGGGTACTTCATTTGTGGTAAATCTACAGCTGCGGTCCCTTTTGTATTTGATACGATAGTCTTATCCAAGACTATTCATATTGTGACATGGAAATGGAGGCACCTTATATAATAAAGATTATATAGGACTGGACCATGATAAATATAAGTTTCTAAATAATATTCGTTAACCTTAGAGATTTATATTTATCAACCAGATGATCATATATGAATTGATCTTAATTCTGAGTGTATTATGAACTCCTGCTTGTTAAGTTATTTCCTTTGATTTACATGGGTGAGATCGGTGTAGATACCCGATCAATAACTTCGTACTTTGGGGATATGATTTAGTAAGTAGCTGGGAACATTCTATACAATAGTGGAATCCACTCCTTCTTGCGAGAAGTAGAAAAGTAGTTCCCTTAAGGGTTGATTCAGGTCTTGAACAATAAGAGCGCTCAACTTTCTGTTTATATGTAAACAGAAAGATAAATTCATAAGTTGTTATGAATATATTGTTCATTAGAGAATCAATGGTACTTAAGGATCAAAAAATAATTAGAGAGGTAAAACGGACATTTGACCTTGCTCTAATTATGAACTATTTGTGGAGGGTCAAATCATATGTAGTGATTAAATCAATGGACACTGAAAAATTTCAGATTGTATAAAAAGCATCTACAATTTTGAGAGTGCAATCTTAAGTTTTTAGTGGAGTAACTTTAAGATTAATAATAGTGAATTATTTAATTAAAGAGTTTAATTAATAATTCCAATATTATTGGAGCTCAAAACTGTAGGTCCATCGGGTCCCCTTGATAGCTCATTTTACTATAAGAAACGTGTATATAGAATATTATAATTTGACCGTCCAATTACAGATGTTACATAAGTAACAAAAATTTGTGTTCACTTGGTATTTGAATAATATTGATTATTCAAATTATTTAATTATTAATTATGAATTAATAATTATTTAATTAATTTTATAAGAGGTCTTGAATCCAATTCTTAGTGACTTTGGTATAAATTAATTATGAATTAATTTATTAAAAGTTACAAATTCTATTTCAAAATATAATGTGAATTAATTATATTATATGGGGCAAAAGTTTAATTATAATAAGATTAGGGTCAATATTAATATTGATCAATTAAAACCCTAATTGTTTGCCTATAAAAAGAAAAAGTTTCTTTTCTACATCTAGGTTTTTGGTTGTTGTCTATATTTTTGAGAAAAACTAAGAGAAAAGAAAAAGTTTTTTTCAACAAATACAAAGAACAAGAATTTGTGTCTTTGTTCTTTGTATAACCAAAAATCAAACACTCACCTCTTATAATCATTGATTTAATTTGATTTTTTTTTTAAAGAAATCAAAAAGTAAGTGAGCACAATTCTATATAATTGTGCCCACTCACTTGTTTCTTGGTTTCGAGATATATCAAGGAAGGCAAGGTGGTGAGCAATCCACAGAGATCAATACAGAAGGTAAAAATCTGATTTTTATTTTTTTATATTATTTTATTTCATTGTTTTACAAATCTTGGGTTCTTGAGTTTTCTAAAAACGTTTTTGAAACTCAATGTTCCGCAAAATCCTTAATTTTATGAAAAACAAATTGTTGATTTTTGTTTTTTCAAGCCATCAATTGCTATTGTTTATTAGTATAAATAGAAAAATAATACATAGAATGCCTTTAAAACAATTTGAATTGATTTTAATAGAAAATCATAGGTTTCAAATTAGAAATTTGATTTCAATAAATTGGCATTCATAATGTGGATTAGATTTTAATTAGTTAAAATCGGATGATTTCATATTAAATCTATTCTTTATAATTTTGATTATTTTGATTAGATTTATAAATTGAATTAGATTTTTAAATGTTAAAAAATCTGGTAATTCATTAGATTTATAAATTGAATTAGATTTTTAAGTGTTAAAAATCCGGTAATTCATTAAATTGATAAGTTAAATTAGATTTTTAAATGTTAAAAATCTGATAATTTATTAAGTGTTAATAAGTTTTGAACTTTAATAACACACAAATTCCTAGTAATTTAGATTATCTTTTTAGCCGTTAATAATCTAAGACAATGACTAGGAAAATTTAATAGAAATCCCTAACCCTAAAATAGTGAGTGGGAGAGGGATATATGACAATATATCCAACGGTCTCCATCATTAGTTCAACACCGTAAAACTTAAATGGTGCCTCGAGACGACTTTGTTATCGTCCCCCTACGGATGGTGTCCATTTAGGTTGATCAAGGTTGACTTCCTAACGGATAGGAATTCTAGATGTATCTTGTGATTGACCTACCCTACGGCGGCAATTCTCGAGTTAAGTCTATGGACTCCGAAATGATGGGTTACACTCATAAAGGAAATAATTAATTGTTAATTATTTTTCCGGACCGAAAAACGGTAGTCAAATAATATATGAAAAAGAGTTTTCTGTTATATTATTTGATTGAGAATGTCTCAGTCTAACATACAAATATTTGACCTACCCTACGGCGGCACCTATTTGTGGCATGTTAGATTATCGTGGCATAATAATTAATTTTAGGGATTTTGATAATTTATTATTTGTGGATCATGCATCACGTTTAATTTTATGCCAAAATTACATGATATTAAATTTTGCAAATTGATATTAAATGAATTCCATTTTATTTATTTTCAGCAATGGTATCTCCGTTGATTTCTATTCTTGCTAATGATAAACTTAACGGGGAAAATTATGTCAAATGGAAAAGTAATATGAACGCAGTCCTGGTCTGTGAGGACCTTAAATTTGTCACGACTCAACCTTGTCCTCCTCAGCCAGCAGATACTGCTGGACGTGCTGTGCGCGAGGCCCATCAGAAATGGGTCACAGCTGATGAAAAGGCCCGCTGCTACTTGTTAGCAGGGATGTCCGAGGTGCTTGCTACCAAGCACGAGTCAATGACAACAGCAACTCAGATGCTAGAGTCATTGCAGGGCATGTTTGGGCAACCTTCTGAGCAGCAACGGCACGAAGCTGTTTGTAGCTGTGATGACTGCTAAGATGAAGGAGGGTACATCTGTTCGAGAGCATGATTTTGAAAATGATGACCCACTTTAACACAGCTGAAAGCCATGGAGGGGCAACAGACGAACGTAGCCAAGTGAGTATGATCTTGGAAACTCTTCCGAAGAGTTTCATGCAATTCAAGAGTAACTATGTTATGAACAAGTTGACTTACTCACTTACTCAATTACTTAATGAGCTTACTACTTATGAGTCAATGAATAAGGATAAGAGTAAGTCTGGTGAAGCAAATGTTGCTGAGTCTTCTTCTTCTGCTAAAAACAAGAGGAAGAGAAACATCAAAAAGGCTACACCTAAGCCCAAAACACAAGCTACCAAGAAGAATAACAAAAAGAGCTGCTCCAAAGCCACCAAGCCCAAAGGAAAATGTTTCCATTGTGGTGTGGATGGACATTGGAAAAGGAACTGCCCTAAGTACCTCAATGAGCTCAAAGAGAAGAAGATGAAAGGTAAATATGATTTACTAGTCATTGAATCTTGTGAAGGATGATTCATCCACTTGGATAATTGATTCATGAGTCACTAATCATGTTTGTTCTTCTTTGCAGTTGATTGACTCTTATAGGCAGCTTGGTGAGAGCGAGTTCAACATGCGAGTCGGGACTGGGGAAGTCGTTTCAGCAAAGGCAGTGGGAGAAGTTAGACTTCATTTCAATAATAATTGTTTTATCATACTGAACAATGTTTATTATATTCCAGGTTTTAAAAGAAATTTGATTTCTGTATCCAAACTTTTGGAATTTAATTATTCTATTTCTTTTTATAATAAATAAGTTATTATTTCTAGAAATGGTTTGAAAATTTGTTCAGGGATACAAGAAAACAATTTATATGTGTTAAGACCGTTAATGCATAACCCACTGTTTAATACTGAAATGTTTAAGGTTGAAAAACCAAAAACAAAACGACAAAAGAATTCTCAAAATGATGACACATATCTTTGGCGTCTAAGACTTGGTCATATTAACCTTGACAGATTAGATAGACTGGTAAAGAGCGGACATTTAAGTGAGTTAAAGATCGACACTTTACCTGTTTGTGAATTATGTTTAGAAGGTAAAATGACCAAAAGACCTTTTACTAGTAAAGGGGTTAGAGCTAAGGAACCACTAGAGCTTATACATTCGGACGTCTGCGGTCCTATGAATGTTAAAGCTAGAGGCGGTTATGAATATTTCGTCACCTTTATTGATGATTATTCTAGATATGAGTATATTTACCTGATGCAACGGAAGTCAGAAACTTTTGAAAAGTTCAAACAATTTCGAGCTGAAGTTGAAAATCAATTAGGTAAAACATTGAAAACTCTACGATCGGATCGTGGAGGTGAGTATCTCGATATAGAGTTCGAGGATTACTTACTTGAGCATGGGATTCTATCCCAACTGACTGCTCCTGGAACACCCCAACAGAACGGTGTTGCAAAAAGGAGAAATCGGACCCTTTTGGACATGATGAGATCTATATTTAGTTTCTCATCATTACCTAGTTCATTCTGGGGATATGCATTGCAAACTGCAATGTATATTTTGAATGTTGTACCATCTAAGTCAGTTCCTAAGACACCCTTGGAGTTGTGGAATGGTCGCAAAGCTAGTTTACGACATTTTCGCATTTGGGGTTGTCCAGCACATGTGCTGAAGAACAAGACTGGGAAACTGGATCTACGTTGAAAAGTTTGCCTATTTGTAGGTTATCCTAGAGAGACTAGGGGCGGACTCTTTTATAGTCCTGAAGAAAACAAAATGTTTGTATCGACAAACGCTACGTTTCTTGAAGAGAACTATATGAGAGAGTACAAACCTCGAAGTAAAGTTGTACTAGAGGAATTACTTCCTGGTTCGACCAATACCCCGTCAACAATAGTTGTTGACAAAGACATAATTCAGACCATGTCTGAATGTCAGACAAATTCTCATCAGAATCATCTACCACCTCGTCGTAGTGGGAGGGTTATTAGACCACCAGTCCGCTACAGAAAGATCGGAGAGGCACAGATTGTTATCTCTTATGAGAGTGTAGATGATCCATTGACATACCATGATGCAATGGAGGATTCTGATAAAGAAGAATGGCTTAAAGCAATGAATCTCGAGATGGAGTCTATGTACTCCAACTCTGTCTGGGAACTTGTAGATCAACCAGATGGGATAAAACCCATAGGTTGCAAATGGATCTACAAAAGGAAGAAAGGAGTGGATGGAAAGGTAGAAACCTTTAAAGCTAGACTAGTGGCAAAGGGTTATACTCAGAAAGAGGGAGTTGACTATGAGGAAACTTTCTCGCCAGTAGCTATGCTTAAGTCCATTCGGATTCTTCTCTCCATTGCTGCATGTCTCGATTATGAGATTTGGCAAATGGATGTCAAGACTGCATTTTTGAATGGTAATCTTGATGAAAGTATCTATACGGTACAACCAGAGGGATTTGTATCCCAAGGTCAAGAGCAAAAGGTTTGCAAGTTGCAAAGGTCCATTTATGGACTTAAACAAGCATCTCGATCTTGGAACATAAGGTTTGATACTTCGATCAAGTCTTATGGTTTTGAGCAAAATATTGATGAACCTTGTGTATACAAACGGATTATCAATAAGAAAGTGGTTTTCCTTGTACTTTACGTTGACGATATTCTACTCATTGGGAATGATATAGGAATATTATCAGACGTAAAAAACTGGCTCGCTAGCCAATTCCAAATGAAAGATTTGGGAGAGGCTAGTTATGTCCTTGGGATCCAAATAATACGAGATCGTAAGAACAAACTGTTAGCGCTGTCTCAGGCATCATATATCGATAAGATTCTTATGCGATTTTCGATGCAGAACTCTAAGAAAGGTAATTTACCTTCTCATCATGGAGTTCATTTGTCTAAGGAACAGTGTCCTAAGACACCTCAACAAATTGAGGATATGAGACGGATTCCCTATGCCTCTGCAGTAGGCAGTCTCATGTATGCTATGTTATGCACGAGACCGGATATATGTTATTCAGTAGGAATAGTTAGTCGTTATCAATCTAATCCAGGATTTGATCATTGGGTGGCTGTAAAGCATATTCTCAAGTATCTTCGGAGAACGAGAAACTATATGCTAGTATATTCTGGAGAGGATTTGATCCCATTAGGATATACAGATTCTGATTTTCAGTCGGACAAAGATTCTAGGAAATCTACGTCCGGATCAGTATTTACCCTTGGTAGTGGAGCCATTACATGGAGGAGTATTAAGCAATCATGCATTGCTGACTCCACTATGGAAGCCGAATATGTAGCAGCTTGTGAAGCAGCTAAAGAAGCGGTATGGCTACGTAAATTCTTGGCTGATCTGGAAGTTGTTCCAGACATGGATAAACCACTCACTCTTTATTGTGACAATAGTGGTGCAGTGGCCAATTCCAAAGAACCAAGAAGCCATAAACGAGGGAAGCATATAGAGAGGAAATACCATCTCATTAGGGAGATCGTACGAAGGGGAGATGTAAAAGTGATGAAGATTGCATCACAAGACAACCTTGCTGATCCGTTTACGAAGACCTTAACGGCTAAAGTATTTGAAGGTCATCTAGAGGGTTAGGATTACGAGATATGTCCCATCTGCTCTAGGGCAAGTGGGAGATTGTTGGGGTTTCTGCCCTAAGAGCTTGTAATATTGTAAACGGTTTTATAAATTTTTAATAAAATATTCATTTCATTCAATTTATATATTTTGCAAAAATCGTATATATCATGAGAAACATCCTTGATTACTGATGTAATTTCAAACTAAGTGTATAAGTGTTATATACAGGTGGATTTAGTAATTTAAAGAGTCCGTAGAAAACAAACGAAGCTGGGTACTTCATTTGTGGTAAATCTACAGCTGCGGTCCCTTTTGCATTTGATACGATAGTCTTATCCAAGACTATTCATGTGGTGACATGGAAATGGAGGCACCTTATATAATAAAGATTATATAGGACTGGACCACGATAAATATAAGTTTCTAAATAATATCCGTTAACCTTAGAGATTTATATTTATCAACCAGATGATCATATATGAATTGATCTTAATTCTGAGTGTATTATGAACTCCTGCTTGTTAAGTTATTTCCTTTGATTTACATGGGTGAGATCGGTGTAGATACCCGATCAATAACTTCGTACTTTGCGGATATGATTTAGTAAGTAGCTAGGAACATTCTATACAATAGTGGAATCCACTCCTTCTTGCGAGAAGTAGAAAAGTAGTTCCCTTAAGGGTTGATTCAGGTCTTGAACAATAAGAGCGCTCAACTTTCTGTTTATATGTAAACAGAAAGATAAATTCATAAGTTGTTATGAATATATTGTTCATTAGAGAATCAATGGTACTTAAGGATCAAGAAATAATTAGAGAGGTAAAACGGACATTTGACCTTGCTCTAATTATGAACTATTTGTGGAGGGTCAAATCATATGTAGTGATTAAATCAATGGACACTGAAAAATTTCAGATTGTATAAAAAACATCTACAATTTTGAGAGTGCAATCTTAAGTTTTTAGTGGAGTAACTTTAAGATTAATAATAATGAATTATTTAATTAAAGAGTTTAATTAATAATTTCAATATTATTGGAGCTCAAAACTGTAGGTCCATCGGGTTCTCTTGATAGCTCATTTTACTATAAGAAACGTGTATATAGAATATTATAATTGGACCGTCCAATTACAGATGTTACATAAGTAACAAAAATTTGTGTTCACTTGGTATTTGAATAATATTGATTATTCAAATTATTTAATTATTAATTATGAATTAATAATTATTTAATTAATTTTATAAGAGGTCTTGAATCCAATTCTTAGTGACTTTGGCATAAATTAATTATGAATTAATTTATTAAAAGTTACAAATTCTATTTCAAAATATAATGTGAATTAATTTTGAATTAATTATATTATATGGGGCAAAAGTTTAATTATAATAAGATTAGGGTCAATATTAATATTGATCAATTAAAACCCTAATTGTTTGCCTATAAAAAGAAAAAGTTTCTTTTCTACATCTAGGTTTTTGGTTGTTGTCTATGTTTTTGAGAAAAACTAAGGGAAAAGAAAAAGTTTTTTTCAACAAATACAAAGAACAAGAATTTGTGTATTTGTTCTTTGTATAACCAAAAATCAAACACTCACCTCTTATAATCATTGATTTAATTTGATTTTTTTTTTTAAAGAAATCAAAAAGTAAGTTAGCACAATTCTATATAATTGTGCCCACTCACTTGTTTCTTGGTTTCGAGATATATCAAGAAAGGCAAGGTGGTGAGCAATCCACAGAGATCAATACAGAAGGTAAAAATCTGATTTTTATTTTTTTATATTATTTTATTTCATTGTTTTACAAATCTTGGGTTCTTGAGTTTTCTAAAAACGTTTTTGAAACTCAATGTTCCGCAAAATCCTTAATTTTATGAAAAACAAATTGTTGATTTTTGTTTTTTCAGGCCATCAATTGCTATTGTTTATTAGTATAAATAGAAAAATAATACATAGAATGCCTTTAAAACAATTTGAATTGATTTTAATAGAAAATCATAGGTTTCAAATTAGAAATTTGATTTCAATAAATTGGCATTCATAATGTGGATTAGATTTTAATTAGTTAAAATCGGATGATTTCATATTAAATCTATTCTTTATAATTTTGATTATTTTGATTAGATTTATAAATTGAATTAGATTTTTAAATGTTAAAAAATCTGGTAATTCATTAGATTTATAAATTGAATTAGATTTTTAAGTGTTAAAAATCCGGTAATTCATTAAATTGATAAATTAAATTAGATTTTTAAATGTTAAAAATCTGATAATTTATTAAGTGTTAATAAGTTTTGAACTTTAATAACACACAAATTCCTAGTAATTTAGATTATCTTTTTAGCCGTTAATAATCTAAGACAATGACTAGGAAAATTTAATAGAAATCCCTAACCCTAAAATAGTGAGTGGAAGAGGGATCTATGACAATATATCCCGCGGTCTCCATCATTAGTTCAACACCGTAAAACTTAAATGGTGCCTGGAGACGGCTTTGTTATCGTCCCCCTACGGATGGTGTCCATTTAGGTTGATCAAGGTTGACTTCCTAACGGATAGGAATTCTAGATGTATCTTGTGATTGACCTACCCTACGGCGGCAATTCTCGAGTTAAGTCTATGGACTCCGAAATGATGGGTTACACTCATAAAGGAAATAATTAATTGTTAATTATTTTTCCGGACCGAAAAACGGTAGTCAAATAATATATGAAAAAGAGTTTTCTGTTATATTATTTGATTGAGAATGTCTCAGTCTAACATACAAATATTTGACCTACCCTACGGCGGCACCTATTTGTGGCATGTTAGATTATCGTGGCATAATAATTAATTTTAGGGATTTTGATAATTTATTATTTGTGGATCATGCATCACGTTTAATTTTATGCCAAAATTACATGATATTAAATTTTGCAAATTGATATTAAATGAATTCCATTTTATTTATTTTCAGCAATGGTATCTCCGTTGATTTCTATTCTTGCTAATGATAAACTTAACGGGGAAAATTATGTCAAATGGAAAAGTAATATGAACGCAGTCCTGGTCTGTGAGGACCTTAAATTTGTCACGACTCAACCTTGTCCTCCTCAGCCAGCAGATACTGCTGGACGTGCTGTGCGCGAGGCCCATCAGAAATGGGTCACAGCTGATGAAAAGGCCCGCTGCTACTTGTTAGCAGGGATGTCCGAGGTGCTTGCTACCAAGCACGAGTCAATGACAACAGCAACTCAGATGCTAGAGTCATTGCAGGGCATGTTTGGGCAACCTTCTGAGCAGCAACGGCACGAAGCTGTTTGTGCTGTGATGACTGCTAAGATGAAGGAGGGTACATCTGTTCGAGAGCATGTTTTGAAAATGATGACCCACTTTAACACAGCTGAAAGCCATGGAGGGGCAACAGACGAACGTAGCCAAGTGAGTATGATCTTGGAAACTCTTTCGAAGAGTTTCATGCAATTCAAGAGTAACTATGTTATGAACAAGTTGACTTGCTCACTTACTCAATTACTTAATGAGCTTCTACTTATGAGTCAATGAATAAGGATAAGAGTAAGTCTGGTGAAGCAAATGTTGCTGAGTCTTCTTCTTCTGCTAAAAACAAGAGGAAGAGAAATACCAAAAAGGCTACACCTAAGCCCAAAACACAAGCTACCAAGAAGAAGAACAAAAAGAGCTCCAAAGCCACCAAGCCCAAAGGAAAATGTTTCCATTGTGGTGTGGATGGACATTGGAAAAGGAACTGCCCTAAGTACCTCAATGAGCTCAAAGAGAAGAAGATGAAAGGTAAATATGATTTACTAGTCATTGAATCTTGTGGAGGATGATTCATCCACTTGGATAATTGATTCAGGAGCCACTAATCATGTTTGTTCTTCTTTGCAGTTGATTGACTCTTATAGGCAGCTTGGTGAGAGCGAGTTCAACATGCGAGTCGGGACTGGGGAAGTTGTTTCAGCAAAGGCAGTGGGAGAAGTTAGACTTCATTTCAATAATAATTGTTTTATCATACTGAACAATGTTTATTATATTCCAGGTACTAGACCCTACGAGAGAATACCAAGTCGCTGTGAGCGCGAGGAGGGTACCAAATGGTGCAAAGGGCGTATAGGACCTCTAAACCTCACACGGGCGTGCGTGGTGCCTTTGGATCACAGATATGGTGTTATGAGCACTACGAGAGACTGCCAGGCCGCTGTGAGCGCGTGGGGAGTGTCGCAGGGTGCGAGGGCGTACAGGACCTCTAAACCTCACATGGGCGTGTGTGGTGTGTTTGGCCTACAGATATGGTGTACTCAGTGCTACGAGAGAATGCGAAGCCGCTGTGAGCGCGAGGTGATGATGGAAGCCAAGGAAGCAAGCCTAAGGATCATTTGAACATCAATGGAGGGCCTATGACAAAGGCTAGAGCCAAGAAGATGAAAGAAGCGTTAAATGGGTTGATTCAAGAGATTTGGACCAAGAGTCTTGCGCAACAAGAATTGGATGACATGGAAAGGATACCAAGGCTTCAAAACATTATCCAAGCTCGAGATCAAGTCCAAGATCAACAATATTAAAGGCTTGGGAGCTTCTTTGAAGGCAAATTGGGCTGTTTTCAATTATTTGTATTAATTTGGGCCTAATTTGTTTTATGAGCTAGTTTAATTAAGTTAGTTTATTTATTTAGGTAGTTAAATATCAACTTTAATATTATTGGGCTTTAATTTGTTTTATTTCATGTTGGGTTATTAGTTTATGCATTGGGCTGTCAAATTTAATTATTTTAAGCCCAAACTTAGTTATTTTAAACCCAAGTGGGGTGTACTAAGGGCCTATGGCGTCCATGAGATGTTTAGAAGCTAGGGTTTCATTTATGTTGCCTATAAAAACCCATGTAAGCCACAAAAACGAGGTTAGATATTTTTGACATAAAATTTGAGTTTTCTCTCTTTGTTCTTCATGAACTTTGAGATTTTATCAAGACTTGATTCTTGATTTATCACTTGACTTATCTCCCTCATTTTTCTCTTGTTCTTGAGAGTGGCGTCTTTATTATCTTGGTTCGTGGTTCGCTAATGATTAGGTCAAGGTATTTTATTTTATTTTCTTTGCTGTTCTTGAATTACATTTTTCTTGGGGTTGTTGATTCAATTGATTGTGGGTGTCGTATTGGTATACGGGGTTCGCATCATTTTGGTATCAGAGCTTTAGGTTAATTGATTTGGGATTTATTTGATTAAAAAAAAAAATTCAAATTTGTTCTTCTTGCTTTCGCATAATACCGTTGTGTGTTTCGTCATTTTTTTGTTGTTCCTTGCTGTTCATATCACTATTTGCTTTGTTTTTCTTGTCTTCATCTTTTTTTTTTTTTCGTGAGATACCAATAATCTTCATTATGTGTGAATTCTAGTAAAACAATAAAAAAGAGTTGAAGAAAAAAAAAAAGAAAAGAAAAGAAAAAGAAAAAAAAAAGGCAAAAAAAAAATATCTTAGGTGGAGAGATAGAAATTTTATTTCTTTCCAAATTGGTTTCCTACACATAAGGAAAACATAAATTTTAAAGAAATAAATTTTATCTCATTCCTCTTTTGTTCTTGCCATTAAAGAAATAAAATTTATCTCATTCCTTTTTGTTCTTGCCATAAAAGGAATAAATTTTATTCTTTTCCTATTTTACCTAAGTTAAAGGAATATATTTTATTTTCTTTTTATTTTTACTCTTGCTTAAAATAAAAGGAATAAAAACTTATTTCCTTCCTATTTTGTTTTCTACTTAATTAAGGAACCAAATTCAATTTTCTTCCATTATTATTTCATTGAAATTCCCTTGTTTCCTTTTTTTTTTTCCTTACTTTGACTACAATTAATACCTCTTTTCTTTCATTGTTTATTGAATTTCTTCATTGTTCCCTTACTTCCTTCATAAACGTGTATTCCTTTTGTTGTTGAGATTAGTCAAGGTGATTATTTCAAGGGTTACCTTGGTGTGATTCATTAGTTCTATAAAAAACTTAGAGACAAAACTTTGAGTGTGGACAGGGAGTGTTGAGTTACGCCACAATTGCTGAGTGAAAACAAGAGTGACGAGTGATAAACACGTGAGGACTAAAGTGAAACACGTGAGGGAGTATTGTGAGATTTTTATCTTGCTAATATTTTCTTTGTAGGTTTCAATCATGTCTTCAACTAATGAAAGAGATGTTGAAGGAGGAGAAAAGATCGATGAGTCGATTGTACTCAAAGCAATGCGACAACAATTTGAGAGGATGACCATGATGTTTGGAGATATTAGAGATCGAATGGATAGACAAGACGAGGTAATAGCTCATTTGCAAAGAGGACAACGAATGAGGATTCCAGAATTTCGTGGTGGTGATAATGAGATTGAAGATGATTTTGGGGAGAACTATGGAGATGAATTAGAATTAGAAGAAAATGTCTTCAATGCCAATAGGGATCGCTTGAGAGGCGATAGAGGCGGACGTGGAGATAGAGGTAATGGTAATAGAGATAATAGGAATTATGGGATTGGGAATGAGAGAGGAAGATGGAATGATAGGCAAGATAGGGATCTTAGTAGCATAAAGATGAAGATACCCTCTTTCCAAAGGAAGATGGATCCAGATGTGTACCTTGAGTGGGAGAAACAAGTGGAGTTAGTTTTTGAGTGCCATAACTTTGCCGAGGAGAAGAAGGCAACGCTAGCCGCACTGAGTTTGTGGATTATGCTGTGGTGTGGTGGGATCAGTTAGTGTTGAATAGGCGGAGAAATCAAGAGCGTCCTATAAACACTTGAGATGATATGAAAGTTGTAATAAGGAGATGTTTTGTTCCTAGTTCACATTATAGGGAACTATACCAACGATTGGCAGGCCCTACACAAGGTTCTAGAAGTATAGAGGACTATTATAAGGAGATGGAGATAGCCATGGTTAGAGCTAACTAGATGAAGATAGAGAGGCTACTATGGCTAGATTCTTGCAAGGGTTGAACAAGGACATTGCCGATATTGTGGAGTTGCAACATTATGTCGAAGTAGAGGAAATGGTTCATATGGCCATGAAGGTAGACAGGCAACTCAGGAGAAAGGGTACCATGTCACAGTATGGTAGTAATTCAGGTTCTACATCTACGTTGAAGTCGAATTGGGGTAAGAAGGATGTAAAGATACCTTTTAAGCCTAAGGCTGAAAGTAGCAAATCTAAGGAGAGTGGTGGTAGTCACAATAAGGGCAAGGTTGAGGAACCTCGGAAAAGAAATAAGGACATTAAATGCTTTAAATGCTTAGGTAGAGGTCATATCTCTTCTTAATGTCCCAATAAGAGAGTTATGATCCCGAGGGAGGATGGAGACATAGAAACCAAAGGTGAGAGTGATGATGATGAGATGCCACCGTTGGAAGAAGCTAGTGATGTTGAGGTTGCGTATCCTGCGGATGGGAGATTGTTAGTGGCAAGACGTACTTTAAGTGTGCAAGTGCAGGAAGATGATAAGGTACAACACGATAATATTTTTGATACTAGATGTCAAATCAAGGATAGGGTTTGTAGTATGATCATTGATGGAGGCAGCTGTACCAATGTTGTTAGTACTGAATTAGTGGAGAAATTGAGCTTACCTACTTCAAAACATCCTAAACCATATAAGTTACAGTGGTTGAATGATTGTGGAGAAGTTAAGGTGACAAAAAAAGTGCTAGTATCATTTACTATTGGTAGGTACAAGGATGAGGTGTTATGTGATGTCGTGCCTATGCACGCAGGTCACTTGCTTTTGGGTCGTCCATGGCAATATGATAGGAGAGTCATACATGACGGGTATAGGAACAGATATTCTTTTACCATGGATGGGCGATCGATCACTCTTGTGCCTTTAACACCTCGACAGGTGTATAAAGATCAAGTGAGGATAAGAGAGAATAAGCAAAAGAAAGAGAGTGAGAGAAAAAGAGAGGCTGAGAGTTCAAATACTAGTGAGGTTGAGAGAATAAGTGACCAAACACTAAAGTGCGAGCAAAAGAAAAGAAGGATGGAACTTGGAGTATGTGCATCGATTGTAGAGCTGTCAATAAAATTACAGTTAAGTGTCGACATCTCATACCTACATTAGATGATATGTTGGATGAGTGGCATGGATCTTGTGTGTTTTCAAAAATTGATCTTAAAAGTGGATACCATCAAATTAGAATGAAAGAAGGAGATTGGTGGAAAACTGCTTTTAAAACTAAACATGGTTTATATGAATGGTTAGTAATGTCATTTGGTTTAACTAATGCACCTAGTACTTTTATGAGATTAATGAATCATGTTTTGCGCTCTTTCATTGGAAAATTTGTTGTGGTCTACTTTGATGACATACTAGTGTACAGCAAGAGCATAGATGAACATGTTAGGCAAATGCATTATGTGCTTGATGTGTTAAGGAAAGAGAAGTTGTATGCTAATTCGAAAAAGTGTTATTTTTGCATGGAGAAAATTGTGTTTTTGGGGTATGTTGTTACTTCAAAAGGGATAGAAGTAGATGAGGAGAAGGTCAAGGTTATTAGAGAGTGGCCTACACCTAGAAATGTTAGTGAATTGTGTAACTTTCATGGGTTGGCTAGTTTTATAGGAGATTTGTTAAGGATTTTAGCACCATAGTTGCACAACTAACTGAGGTTGTGAAAAAGAGTGTGGGTTTCAAATGGGGTAGTGAGCAACAACATGCATTTGATTTGATTAAATATACATTGTGTTCTGCACCATTGCTTGCATTGCCTGATTTCTCTAAAACATTTGAGATAGAGTGTGATGCATCGGGGATAGGTATAGGGGTTGTTCTTATGCAAGATAGGTGACCTATAGCTTATTTTAGTGAAAAACTAAGTAGAGCATCATTGAATTATCCTACTTATGATAAGGAGTTGTATGCTTTGGTTAGGGCCTTAGAGACTTGGCAACATTATTTGTGGCCTAAGGAATTTGTAATCCATACTGATCATGAGTCTTTGAAGTACTTGAAAGGACAAAGTAAGTTGAGTAGGAGACATGCCAAATGGGTAGAGTTCATAGAAACGTTTCCTTATGTGATCAAGTATAAGCAAGGGAAAGAAAACGTTGTAGCTGAGATGCATTATCTTGCAGGTATGCTTTGATTTCGACTTTGGATGCAAAATTATTGGGTTTTGACAATATTAAGGAATTGTATATGAATGATCCTGATTTTGCTTCTGTGTATGTTGCTTGTGAGAATGTTGCCTTTGGCCAATTCTATAGATATGAGGGATTTTTGTTTAGAGAGAATAGACTATGTATTCCTCAAGGTCTATGAGAGAGTTACTTGTTAGGGAAGCACATGGGGGTGGACTAATGGGTCATTTCGGTGTTAGGAAAACTTTAGATGTGCTAAATGAGCATTTCTTTTGGCCACACATGAAGAGAGATGTGGAGAGAGTTTGTGATAAGTGCATAACATGTAGACGGTCGAAGTCTAAAGTTTTACCACATGGTTTGTATACACCTTTGCCCATACCTAGTGAACCTTGGATTGATATTTCTATGGATTTTGTATTGGGTTTACCTAGGTCCAAAAAGGGCCGAGATTCAGTATTTGTTGTGGTTGACAGGTTTTCAAAGATGGCTCACTTCATACCATGTCACAAGACCGATGATGCCACACATGTTGCTGACTTATTCTTTACGGAGATTGTTCGCCTACATGGAGTGCCAAAGAGTATTGTTTCGGATCGAGATGCGAAGTTCTTAAGTCATTTTTTGAGGACTTTATGGGAAAAGTTAGGAACAAAGCTATTATTTTTTTCTACTTGCCATCCACAAATTGATGGACAAACGAAGGTGGTTAACAGGACTTTGGGTACTTTGCTGCATTCCATCATCCAAAAGAACTTGAAGAATTGGGAAGATTGCTTACCACATGTGGAGTTTGCTTACAATAGGAGTGTGCATTCGGCTAGTGGTTGTTCGCCCCTCGAAGTTGTGTACGGGTTTAATCCACTTACTCCATTGGATTTGATACTTTTGCCTATGGAGGAAAGAGCGAACTTGGATGGGAAGAAGAAAGCTGACTTTGTTAGGCAACTGCATGAAAAGGTTAAGCAACATATTAAGAGAAGGACTGAGCAATATACTACTCAAGCTAACAAAGGACGAAAGAAAGTTATGTTCGAACCAGGAGATTGGGTTTAGGTGCATATGCGAAAGGAAAGGTTTCCTATGCAACGAAAATCTAAGTTGCAACCGCGTGGAGATGGTCCATTCCAAGTCCTTGAACGCATCAATGACAATGCATACAAGATAGACTTGCCAGGTGGGTATAATGTTAATGCTACCTTTAATATTTCTGATCTTTCTCCTTTTGATTTGGATGCAGGTGCAAATTTGAGGACAAATCCTTTTGAGGAAAAGGGGAATGATGGAAGCTAAGGAAGCAAGCCTAAGGATCCTTTGAACATCAATGGAGGGCCTATGTGATGGAAACCAAGGAAGCAAGCCTATGGATCCTTTGAGCATCAATGGAGGACCTATGACGAGGGCTCGAGCTAAAAGGATGAAGGAAGCTTTAAATGGGCTCGTTCTAGATATTTGGGCCAAGAGTCTTGCACAACATGACTTGGACAGCTTGGAGGGAACATCAAGACTTCAAAATATTATTCAAGTCCAAGATATCAATCATGGAAGACAAAGATACAATTGGACAACGAGGCAATTAAAGGCGATCGTGCTTAATCTTGAAGGTTTTGAACGTTAATTGAAGACAATTGGAAGCAAACTGAAGTTAATTGGGTTTTAATTAATTTGGGCTTAATTTGTATTATGGGATTGTTTTAATTTAGTTTAATTAATTAGGCTTTTTAATTAGGAGGCACGTTAATAAAGAGCCCAATATGAGTATGTTTAGGAAAAGTCAAAGTCAAAGTCAGAGTCAGAGTCAGAGTCAAAGTTAGAGTCATAATCAATTAAAAATAGGATTTTATTTAGTTTCCAATAAGGTTTAGGATTGTATGCTTATTTAAGGCTTATTAAACCTAAATTTTAAGCAGTGGCTTATGATGAAATAAAGTTTGAGATATTTGTTTCTCTTTTGCTCATTGTTGAACATGTGATCTTATCAAGCTATGCTTGTGGCGATCGAAACCATGACTTATCTCCCACCTTCTCATCTATGTCTTGGGAGTGGTGTCAATATCATTCTTGTTATAATTTTGGTTCTTGATTATCATATATTCAATGGGTCAAAATTCTTTATAATTTTGGTTCTTGAATGACATAATCAATGGGTCAAAGTTTTCGTTATAAACCTATTTTAATCTTTCTTGGGGTTATGTTTCAATGTGATCGTGGGTGTCGTATCTTTATATACGGGGTTCGCATCACTATGACAAAGGCTAGAGCTAAGAAGATGAAAGAAGCGTTAAATGGGTTGATTCAAGAGATTTGGACCAAGAGTCTTGCGCAACAAGGATTGGATGACATGAAACGGATACCAAGGCTTCAAAACATTATCCAAGCTCGAGATCAAGTCCAAGATCTACAATATTAAAGGCTTGGGAGCTTCTTTGAAGGCAAATTGGGCTGTTTTCAATTATTTGTATTAATTTGGGCCTAATTTGTTTTGTGAGCTAGTTTAATTAAGTTAGTTTATTTATTTAGGTAGTCAAATATCAAACTTTAATATTATTGGGCTTTAATTTGTTTTATTTCATGTTGGGTTATTAGTTTATGCATTGGGCTGTCAAATTTAATTATTTTAAGCCCAAACTTAGTATTTTAAACCCAAGTGGGGTGTACTAAGGGCCTAGGGCGTCCATGAGATGTTTAGAAGCTAAGGTTCATTTATGTTGCCTATAAAAACCCATGTAAGCCTCAAAAACGAAGTTAGATATTTTTGACATAAAATTTGAGTTTTCTCTTTTTGTTCTTCATGAACTTTGAGATTTTATCAAGACTTGATTCTTGATATAGCACTTGATTTATCTCCCCAATTCTTCTTTTGTTCTTGGGAGTGGCGTTTTTATTATCTTAGTTCGTGGTTGGCTAATCATTGGGTCAAGGTATCTTCTTTTATTTTCTTTGTTGTTCTTGAATTACATTTTTCTTGGGGTTATTGATTCAATTGATTGTGGGTGTCATATTGGTATACGGGGTTCGCATCAATAGATATGGTGTACTTGGCCCTACGCGAGATTGCCAAGCCACTGTGAGCGCGAGGGCCATGCCACATGGTGCCAGGGGCGTACAGGACGTCTAAACATCACAAGGGCATGCGTGGTGAGTCTGGCTCACAGATATGGTGCACTCGGCTCTGCGAGAGAATGCCAAGCCGCTGTGAGCACGAGAGGCGTGCGACATGGTGCGAGGGGCATATAGGATCTCTAGACCTCACACGGGCATGCGTTGTGCGTTTGCCTCATAGATATGGTGTACTGGGCCCTACAAGAGAATGCCAAGCCGCTGTGAGCGCGAGGGGCGTGCCATGTGGTACAAGGGGAGTATAGGACCTCTGAACCTCACATGGGGCGTGTGTTGTGCGTTTGGCTTATAGATATGGTGTACTGGGCCCTACGACAGAATGCCAATTCGCTGTGAGCGCGAGGGGTGTGTCGTATGGTGCGAGGGTGTACGGACCTTTAAACCTCACATGGGCGGCGTGCGTTGTGCGTTTCACTCACAGATATGGTGTACTAGGCCCTATACTAGCCAAGCTGTTACCAGTCCGAGGGGCGTGCCGTAGAGTGCGAGGGGCGTACAGGACCTCTAAGCCTCACACGGGCGTGTGTGGCGCCTTTGGCCCACACATATGGTCTACCAGGCCCTAAGAGAGAATGCCAAGCCGTTGTGAGCGCGAAGGGTGTGCCGCATGATACAAGGATCGTACAGGACCTCCAAACCTAACACGGACATGCGTGGCACCTTTGGCTCACAGATATGGTTTACTGAGCGCTGCGAGAGAATGTCAAGCCGCTGTGAGTGCAAGGAGCGTGCCGCATGGTGCGAGGGCGTACAGGATGTCTAAACCTCTTACCGGCATGCATTGTGCGTTTGGCTCGCAAATATGGTGTATCGGGCCTTACGAGAGAATGCGAAGCCGCTGTGAGCGCGAGCTCAGTGCTGTAGGGTGTGAGGGGCATACAAGACCTCTAAACCTCACACGGGTGTGCGGCGCATTTGGCCCATAGATATGGTATACTTGGCCCTACGAGAGAATGCAAAGCCACTGTGAGCGCGAGGGGCGTGACATAGGTTGCGAGGGCCATACAGGTTCTCTAAACCTCACACGTGCGTGCGTGGTGCGTTTGGCTCACAGATATGGTACACTCGGCTCTACGAGAGAATGCCAAGCCGTCGTGAGCACGAGGGGGGTGCCGCATGGTGCGAGGGTCATACAAGACCTCTGAACATCAAACAGGCATGCGTGGTGCGTTTGGCTCACAGATATGGTGCCAAGGGCGTACATGATATCTAAACATCACATGGGCGTGCGTGGTGCGTTTGGCTCACATTATGGTGCACTCGGCTGTACGAGAGAATGCCAAGCCGCTGTGAGTGCGAGGGGCGTGCCGCATGGTGTGAGAGGCGTACAGGACCTCTAAACTTCACATGGGCATGCGTGGCGTCTTTGGCTCACAGATATGGTGTACTGAGCGCTATGAGAGAATGTCAAGCCGCTGTGAGTGCGAGGAGCGTGCCGCATGCTGCAATGGCGTACAAGACGTTTAAACCTCACATGGGCGTGCGTGGCACGTTTGGCCCACAGATATGGTGGACTGGGCCCTACGAGAGAATTCCAAGCCACTGTGAGTGCGGGAGGGGTGCCGCATGGTGCCAGGGGCGTACAGGACCTCTAAACGTCACACAAGCATGCATAGTGGATTTGGCTCGCAGATATGGTGCACTTAGCTCTACGAGAGAATGTCAAGCCTCTGTGAGTGAGAAGGGTGTGCCGTATGGTGTGAGGGGCGTACAAGTCGTCTAAACCAAACAAGGGCGTGGGTTGTGCGTTTGGCTCATAGATATTGTGTACTAGGCCCTATGATAGAATGTGATGGAAACTAAGATAGCAATCATGGAAGACAAAGATACAATTGGAGAACGAGGCAATTAATAACAATTGTGCTTAATCTTGAAGGCTTTGAACGCTAATTGAAGGCAATTTGAATCAAACTGAAGTTAATTGGGTTTTAATTAATTTGGGCTTAATTTATATTATGGGATTGTTTAAAATTAGTTCAATTTATTAGGCTTTTAATTAGGAGGCTGAGTCAGTTATTTAAAATAAAAGCCTAATATGGGTGAGTTTAGAAAAAGTCAAAGTCAAAGCTTAGAAAGAGTCAAAGTCAAAGTCACTTAAAGATAAGGTTTTATTTAGTTTCTAATGAGGTTTAGGATTGTATGCCTACATAAGGCCTATTAAACCTAAATTTTCAATAAGTTGTGGGTGAAATAAAGAATATACTTTTCTCCATTGTTCTTTTGTGAACTTTGAGAGTTGCATCAAGATTTGTTCTTGACTTATCTCCCACATTCTCATCTCTTTCTTAGGAGTGGCGTCGTTATATCTTTGGCTCTTGATTCGCTAATCAATGGGTCAAAGGTTTTCTATCATCTGAATTATCTTTATTGACGTTGCGTTTTAATTTGCTTGTGGGTGTCGTATCAATATATGCAAGGTTCGCATTAGAATGCCAAGCTGCTGTGAGTGCGAGGGGTGTGCCGCATGGTGCCAGGGGCGTACAGGATCTCTAAACCTCACACGGGCGTGCGTTGTGAGTTTGGTTCATAGCTATGGTGTACTGGGCTCTACGAGAGAATGCCAAGCCTCTGTGACTGCAAGGGGTGTGCCGCATGGTGCGAGGGGCGTACAGGATCTCTAAACCTCACACGGGCGTGCATTGTGAGTTTGGCTCATAGATATGGTGTACTGGGCTCTACGAGAGAATGCCAAGCCTCTGTGACTGCGAGGGGTGTGCCGCATAGTGTGAGGGTGTACAGGACCTCTAAATCTAACATGGGCGTGTCTTGTGCATTTGGCTCACAAATATGGTGCACTGGGCCCTACGAGAGAATACGAAGCCGCTGTGAGCGTGAGGGGAGTGTCGCAGGGTGCGAGGGGCATATAGGACCTCCAAACCTTACACGGGCGTGCGCTGTGCATTTGGCTCATAGATATGGTGTACTAGGCCCTATGAGAGAATGCCAAGCCGCTGTGAGCATGAGGAGGGTGCCGAATGGTGCGAAGGGCGTACAGGACCTCTAAACCTCACACAGACGTCCGTGGTGCTTTTTGCTCACAGACATGGTATACTGAGCGCTACAAGAGAATGCCAAGCCGCTGAGAGCACGAGGGGCATGTCGCAGGGTGTGTGGGGCGTACAGGACCTTTAAACCTCACACGGGCGTGCCAGGCGGTGAGAGGGCGTATAGGACCTCTAAACCTCACACGGGAGTGCGTTATCCGTTTGGCTCACAGATATGGTGTACTGGGCCCTACGAGAGAATGCCAAGCTGCTGTGAGTCCAAGGGGAGTGTCGTAGGGTGCAAGAGGCATACAGGATCTCTAAACCTCACACAAGCGTGCGTGGTGTGTTTGGCCTACGCATATGGTCTATTAGGCCCAAGGATAGAATACGAAGCCGCTGTGAGCGCGAGTGGCGTGCCGCAATGTACAAGGTTCGTACAGGACCTCCAAACCTCGCATGGGCATGCGTAGCGCCTTTGGCTCACAGATACAGTGTACTGAGCGGCACGAGAGAATGCCAAACCGCTGTGAGTGCGAGGAGCTTGCCGCATGGTGTGAGAGCGCATAGGACCTCTAAACCTCATACGGGCGTGCGTTGCTCGTTTGGTTAACAAATATGGTGTACTAGGCGCTACTAGAGAATGTGAAGCAGCTGTGAGCATGAGGGGAGTGCCGTAAGGTGTGAGGGGCGTACAAGACCTTTAAACCTCACACGGGTGTGCGTGGCGCGTTTGGCCCACAAATATGGTGTACTCGGCCCTACAAGAGAATGCGAAGCTGCTGTGAGCGCAAGGGGCACACCGCAGGTTGTGAGGAGCATACAGGTTCCCTAAACCAAACCTCACACAGGCGTGCGTGGTACGTTTGGCTCACAGATATGGTGTACTCGGCACTACGAGAGAATGCCAAGCCGCTGTGAGCGCACGGGGCGTGCCGCATGGTTTGATGGCATACAAGAACTCTAAACGTCACACGGGCATGCGTGGCACAATTGGCCCACAGATATGGTGCACTCGGCCCTACAAGAGAATTTCAAGCCGCTGTGACCGCGAGAGGTGTGTCGCATGGTGCCAGGGGCGTACGGGACCTCTAAACATCACACATGCGTGTGTGGTGCGTTTGGCTCACAAATATGGTGTACTCAGCTCTATGACAGAATGTCAAGCCTCTGTGAGCGCGAGGGGTTTTCTGCATGGTGCGAGAGGCGTATAAGACCTCTAAACCTAACACGGGGCGTGCGTTATGCATTTGGCTCATAGATATTGTCTACTGGCCCCTACAAGAGAATGCGAAGCCGCTGTGAGTGTGAAGGGCGTGCCGCATGGTGCGAGGGGCGCACTGGACCTCTAAACCTCACATGGGCATGCGATGTGCGTTTGGCTCATAGATATGGTGTACTAGGCCCTACGAGAGAATGCGAAGCCGCTGTGAGCGCGAGGGGCGTGCCACATGGTGCGAGGAGCATACAGAACCTCTAAACCTCTCACGGGCGTGCGTGGTGCCTTTAGCTCACAGATATGGTGTACTGAGTGCTACGAGAGATTGCTGCATGCCAAGCCGTTGTCAGCGCAAAAGGCATGCCGCATGGTGCGAGGGGCGTACAGGACCTTTGAACATCACACAGGCATGCGTGGTGCGTTTGGCTCACAGATATGGTGCATCAGCTCTACAAGAGAATGCCAAGCCGCTGTCAGCGCGATGGGCGTGTCGCATGGTGCGAGGGCGTATAGGACCTCTAAACCTAACACCGGTGTACGTTGTGCATTTGGCTGATAGATATTGTGTACTGGCCCCTACAAGAGAATGCCAAGCCGCTGTGAGTGTGAAGGGCGTGCCGCACGGTGCGAGGGGCATACAAGACCTTTAAACCTCACACGGGCATGCATTGTGCGTTTGACTCATAGATATGGTATACTGGGCTCTACGAGAGAATGCGAAGCCACTGTGAGTGTGATGGGTGTGCCGCAGGGTGTGAGGGACGTACAGGACTTCTAACCCTCACACAGGCATGAGTTGTGCGTTTGGCTCATAGATATGGTGTACTGGGCCCTATGAGAGAATGCTAAGCCGCTTTGGGTGCGAGGGGCATGCCGTATGGTGCGAGGGCGTATGGGACCTTTAACCTCACACGGGCGTGTGTTGTGAGCGTACGGGCATGTGTTGTGCGTTTGGCTCACAAATATGGTGTACTGGGCCCTACGAGAGAATACGAAGCTGTTGTGAGCACGAGGGGAGTGTTATAGGGTGTGAGGGGCGTACAGGACCTTCTAAACCTCACACGGGCGTGCGTTGTGCGTTTGGCTCACAGATATGGTGTACTAGGCCCTACGAGAGAATGTCAAGTCGCTTTGAGCGCGAGGAGGGTGCCAAAAGGTGCGAAGGGTGTACAGAACCTCTAAACCTCACACGGGCGCGCGTGGTGCCTTTGGCACACACAGATATGGTGTACTGAGCGCTACAAGAGAATGCCAAGAACCTGTGAGCGCGAGGGGAGTGCCGCAGGGTGCGAGGGGCATATAGGACCTCTAAACGTCACATGGGCATAGCGTGTCACATTTGGCCCACAGATATGGCGTACTTGGCCCCATGAGTGAATGCGAATCCACTGTGAGCGCGAAGTGCGTGCCGCAGGGTGCAAGGGGTGTACAAGACCTCTAAACCTCACACGAGCGTGCATGGTGCGTTTGGCCCACAGATATGGTGCACTCGGCTCGACAAGAGAATGCCAAGCCGTTGTGAGATCGAGAAACGTGCCGTGTGGTGCCAGGGGCGTACAAGATATCTAAACATCATACGAGCGTGCGTGGTGCATTTGGCCCACAGATGGTGCATTTGGCCCACAGATATGGTGCATTTAGCCCACAGATATGGTGCACTCGGCTCTACGAGAGAATGCAAAGCTGATGTAAGCACGAGGGGTGTGCCGCATAGTCCCAGGGGCATACAAGGCCTCTAAACCTCACACGGGCATGTGTGGTGTGTTTGGCCCATAGATATGGTGAACTTGGCCCTACGTGAGAATGCTAAGACGCTGTGAGCGCGAGGGGCATGCCGCATGGTGCCAATGACGTATAGGACATCAAAACATCACACGGGCGGGCGTGGTGCGTTTGGCCCACAGATATGGTGCACTCGGCTGTGAGCGCGAGGGGCGTGAGGAATGGTGCGAGGGGCGAAACAGGACCTCTAAACCTCACATAGGAATGCGTTATGCGTTTGGCTCATAGATATGGTGCACTGGGCCCTACAAGAGAATGTCAAGCCGCTGTGAGCGTGAGGGGCGTCCGCATGCTGCGAGGGTCGTACAAGACGTCTAAACCTCATACGAGCATGTGTGGTGCCTTTGGCTCACAGATATGGTGTACTGAGTGCTACGAGAGATGGCCAAGCCGCATGCCAAGCCGTTGTCAGCGCAAGGGGCATGCCGCAAGGTGTGAGGGGCGTACAGGACCTCTGAATGTCACACAGGCATGCGTGGTGCGTTTGGTTCACAGATATGGTGCACTCGGCTCTACAACAGAAGGCCAAGCTGCTGTGAGCGCAAGGGGCATACAGGACCTCTAAACCTCATACGGGCGTGTGTGGTGCCTTTGGCTCACAGATATGGTGTACTGAGCGCTACGAGAGAATGCCAAGCCGCTGTGAGTGGGAGGGGCATGCCGCATGATACGAGGGCGTATAGGACCTCTAAACCTCACACAGGCGTGGGTTGTCTGTTTGGCTCACAGATATGGTGTACTAGGACCTACTAGAGAATGCCAAGCTGCTATGAGTCTGAGGGGTGTGCAGTAGGGTGCGACTGGACGTACAGGACCTCTGAAGCTCACACGGGCGTGCGTGGTGCGTTTGGCCCACACATATGGTCTACTAGGCCCTAGGATAGACTGTTAAGCCGCTATGAGCGAGAGGGGCGTGCTGGATCGTACAAGGGTCGTACAGGACGTCCAAACTTCACACAGGCGTGCGTGGCGCCTTTGGCTCAAAGATATGGTGTACTGAGCGCTAAGAGAGAATGCCAAGCCACTGTGAGTGCGAGGAGCATGCCGCATGGTGGGATGGCGTACATGACCCTAAACCTCACACGAGCGTGCGTGGCGCATTTGGCCGACAGATATGGTGTACTCGGCCCTACGAGAGAATTCCAAGTCGCTATTAGCGCGAGAGGGGTGCCGCTTGGTGCCAAGGGCGTACGGGACCTCTAAACATCACACAGGCGTGCATGGTGCATTCAGCTCTACGAGAGAATGTCAAGCCTCTGTGAGCACGATTGGCATGTCGCATGGTGCGAGGGGCATACAAGACCTCTAAACCTCACACGGGGCATGTGTTTTGCGTTTGGCTCACAGATATGGTGTATTGGGCCCTACGAGAAATGCAAAGCCGCAGTGAGCGCGCGGGGCATGCCGCAGGGTGCGAGGGACATGCAAGACCTCTAAATCTCACACGGGCTTGTGTGGTGCGTTTGGCCCAGAGATATGGCGTACTCGGTCCTACGAAAGAATGCCAAGTGATATGAGCGCGACAGGAGTGTCGCAGGGTGTGAGATACAAGACCTCTAAACCTCCCGTGGGCGTGCATTGTCCGTTTGGCTCACAGATATGGTGTACTGGGCCCCATGAGAGAATGCCAAGCTGCTGTGAGTCTGAGGGGCATGCTGATGCGAACCCCGTATATAACGATACGACACCCACAAGCAAATTGAAACACAACCCCAAGAAAGATAATTCAGATTTAAAGAAATCTTTGACCCGTTGATTAGCGAATCAAGAACCAAAGATATAACGACGCCACTCCCAAGAAAGAGATGAGAATGTGGGAGATAAGTCAAGGTTGATAAATCAAGAACAAATCTTGATGCAATTCTCAAAGTTCACAAGAGAACAATGGAGAAAAGTTAAATCTTCTATTCAATTAACAACTGATTGAAAAGTTAGGTTTAATAAGCCTTATATAGGCATACAATCCTAAACCTTATTGGAAACCAAATAAAACCCTATTTTTAATTTGACTTTGACTCTTTGACTTTTGACTTTGACTTTGACTCGTTCTTAAACACACCCATATTGGGCTTTTTTAATGACTTAGCCTCCTAACTAAAACTTAATAAATTAAACTGAATTAAAACAATCCCATAATACAAATTAAGCCCAATGTAAATCAATTAAATAAATAACAGCCCAATCGCATTATGATCGATACCCAAGCATCAAGATTTCTTCAAGATTGATGTTTTTGGACTTGTTCTTGAACTTGAACAATATTTTGAAGTCTTGATGTTCCCTCCAAGCTGTCCAAGTCATGTTGCGCAAGACTCTTGGCCCAAATATCCAGAACGAGCCCATTTAAAGCTTCCTTCATCCTTTTAGCTCGAGCCCTCGTCATAGGTCCTCCATTGATGCTCAAAGGATCCATAGTCTTGATTCCTTGGTTTCCATCATTCCCCCTCTCCTCAAAAGGATTTGTCCTCAAATCGGAACCTACATCAAAATCAAAAGGAGAAAGATCAGAAACATTAAAAGTAGCACTAACATTATACTCACCTGGCAAGTCTATCTTGTACGCATTGTCATTAATACGTTCAAGCACTTGGAATGGACCATCTCCACGTGGTTGCAACTTCGATTTCCGTTGAACAGGAAACCTCTCCTTACGCATATGCACCCAAACCCAATCTCCCGGTTCGAACACAATTCTCTTTCGCCCCTTGTTAGCTTGAGTAGCATATTGCTCGGTTCGCCTCTCAATTTGTTGCCTAACTCTCTCGTGCAATTGCTTAACAACTTCAGCTTTCTTCTTACCATCCAGGTTAGCTCTTTCTTCCATAGGTAAAGGTATCAAATCCAAAGGAGTAAGTGGATTGAACCCATACACAACTTCGAATGGTGAACAACCAGTAGTTGAATGCACACTCCTGTTGTAAGCAAACTCGACATGTGGCAAGCAATCTTCCCAATTCTTCAAATTCTTTTGGATAATGGAACGCAACAAAGCACCTAAAGTTCTATTAACCACCTCCGTTTGTCCATCAGTTTGCGGATGACAAGCAGTAGAAAACAATAACTTTGTTCCTAGCTTCCCCCACAAAGTCCTCCAAAAATGGCTTAAGAACTTTGCATCTCGATCTGAAACAATGCTCTTCGGCACTCCATGAAGTCGAACAATCTCCTTAAAGAATAAGTCAGCAACATGTGTGGCGTCATCAGTCTTGTGACATGGTATGAAATGAGCCATCTTCGAAAACCTGTCAACCACAACAAACACCGAATCTCGGCCTTTTTTGGACCTAGGTAAACCCAATACAAAATCCATTGAAATATCAATCCAAGGTTCACTAGGTATGGGCAAAGGTGTATACAAACCATGGGGTAAAACTTTAGACTTAGACTTTCTACATGTTATGCACTTCTCACACATTCTCTCAACATCTCTCTTCATGTGTGGCCAAAAGAAATGCTCATCTAACACATCAAAGTCTTTCTAACACCAAAATGTCCCATTAAACCTCCCCCATGTGCTTCTCGAACTAGCAACTCTCTTATAGACCCTTGAGGAATGCACAATCTACTCTCCCTAAACAAATACCCCTCATGTCTATAAAATTTACCAAATGCACCTTTCTCACAAGCAACATACGCAGAAGCAAAATCAGGATCATTCACATACAAATCTTTAATATGCTCAAACCCTAACAATCTTGCATTCAAAGTAGTAATCAAAGTATACCTACGAGATAATGCATCAGCTACAACGTTTTCCTTTCCCTGTTTATACTTGATCACGTAAGGAAACGTTTCTATGAACTCTACCCATTTAGCATGCCTCCTACTCAACTTACCTTGTCCTTTCAAATGCTTCAAGGACTCATGGTCAGTATGAATTACAAACTCCTTAGGCCATAAATAATGTTGCCAATTTTCTAAGGCCCTAACTAAAGCATACAACTCTTTGTCATAAGTAGGATAATTCAACGATGCTCCACTCAACTTCTCACTAAAATAAGCTATAGGACGCCTATCTTGCATAAGAACAGCCCCTATACCTATTCCCGATGCATCACACTCAATCTCAAATGTCTTAGAGAAATCAGGTAATGCAAGCAATGGTGCAGAACATAATCTATCCTTAATCAAATCAAATGCATGTTGTTGCTCACTTTCCCATTTAAAACCAACACTCTTTTTCACAACCTCAGTTAATGGTGCAGCTATGGTGCTAAAGTCTTTAACAAATCTCCTATAAAAACTAGCCAACCCATGAAAGCTACGCACTTCACTAACATTCCTAGGTCTAGGCCACTCCCTAATAGCCTTAACCTTCTCCTCATCTACTTCTATCCCTTTTGCCGTAACAACATAGCCCAAAAATATAATCTTATCAGTGCAAAAGGAACATTTTTTCAAATTAGCATACAACTTTTCTTGTCTTAAAACATCAAGCACACAATGCAAATGCCTAACATGTTCATCTATGCTCTTGCTGTACACTAATATATCATCAAAATAGACCACAACAAATTTTCCAATGAAAGAACGCAAAACATGATTCATTAATCTCATAAAAGTACTAGGTGCATTAGTTAAACCAAAAGGCATGACTAACCACTCATACAAACCATGTTTCGTTTTAAATGCAGTTTTCCATTCATCTCCTTCTTTCATTCTAATTTGATGATATCCACTTTTAAGATCAATCTTAGAAAACACACAAGATCCATGCAGTTCATCCAACATGTCATCTAATCTAGGTATGGGATGTCGATACTTAACTGTAATTTTGTTGACAGCTCTGCAATCGATGCACATACGCCAAGTCCCATCCTTCTTAGGCACAAGTAATACTGGTACGGCACATGGGCTCATGCTCTCCCTCACATGCCCCTTTTTCATCAACTCTTCAACCTGCCTTTGAAGCTCCTTTGTCTCCTCGGGATTACTTCTATATGCCGGTCGATTTGGAATTGAAGCTCTGGGTATGAAGTCGATTTGATGTTCTATTCCCCTCTTTGGTGGCAATCCATCCGGTATGTCCTCAGGGAATACATCTTTAAAATCCTGCAAAAGAGTAGTAACAACACTAGGCAAAGACAAATCAAGGTCAGAGTTAGAAAAATAAGCTTCTTTGTACAAAAGTACAAACATTTGTTGCTTGGCTAGAAAAGCAACCCTCACATCGCTCCCTTTGGCATAGACACTCATTTTCTTTTTCTCACTTTTCTTCCTCTCATTCTCTCGTTTACACTCAAGTGTTTTGTCACTCTTTCTCTCACACTCAACTCTCTTTCTCTCGACCTCACTAGTGTTTGAACTCTCAGCCTCTCTTCTTCCCTCGCTCTCTTTCTTTTGTTCACTCTCTCTTATCCTCACTTGATCTTCATACACCTGTCTAGGTGTTAATGGTACAAGAGTGATTGTTCACCCATTCATGGTAAAAGAATATCTATTCTTAAACCCATCATGTATTACTCTCCTATCATATTGCCATGGACGACCCAAAAGCAAGTGTCCCGCGTGCATAGGTACAACATCACATAACACCTTATCCTTGTACCTACCAATAGCAAAGGATACTAGAACCTGTTTTGTCACCTTAACTTCTCCACAATCATTCAACCACTGTAACTTATATGGTTTAGGATGTTTTGAAGTAGGTAAACTCAATTTCTCCACTAATTCGGTACTAGCAACGTTGGTGCAGCTACCCCCATCAATGATCATACTACAAACCCTATCCTTGATATGGCATCTAGTATGGAAAATATTATCACGTTGCACCTCATCATCTTCCTTCACTTGCACACTTAGAGCACGTCTTGCCACTAGCAACTTTCCATCTGCGGGATACTCAATTTCAACATCACTAGCATCTTCTAACGGTGGCATCTCATCATCATCACTCTCCCCGTCGGTCTCGATATCTCCATCCTCTCTTAGGATCATAGTTCGCTTATTAGGACATTGCGAAGCTATGTGACCTCTTCCCAAACACCTGAAACATTGGATATCCCTATTCCTGCCTTGTGTTGCCACGACCTTGCCCTTATCATGGCTGCTATCCCTACCATCCTTAGGCTTAGCACTCTCGGCCTTAGGCTTTTGTGATGACTTATCTTCTTTTCTATTCCAATTCGACTTCCAAGTGGATGTGGAACCCGAATTTCTGCCATATCGTGACATTGTACCCTTCCTTTTGAGTTGTTTCTCCACTTTCATAGCCATATGGACCAAGTCCTCAAGCTCCACATAATGTTGCAACTCAACAATATTGGCAATGTCTTCATTCAATCCTTGCAGAAATCGCGCCATAGTAGCCTCTCTATCTTCCTCAATATTGGCTCTAACCATGGCTATCTCCATCTCCTTGTAGTAATCCTCCACACTTTTGGAACCTTGGGTGAGACTTTGCAATCGTCGATAAAGTTCCCTATAGTATGACCTAGGAACAAACCGTTTTCTCATAACAGTTTTCATCTCACCCCAAGTGTTTATAGGACGTTCCTCGTTTCTCCTCCTATCTTGCACTAATTGTCCCCACCAAACCACGGCATAATCTACAAACTCGGCTGCAGCTAACTTCACCTTCTTCTCCTCGGAAAAGTTATGACACTCAAAGACCAACTCTACTCGCTTCTCCCACTCTAGATACACATCAGGATCAGCCTTCCCATGAAAAGAGGGTATCTTCATCTTAATGCTACTAAGATCCTTATCTAGTCTATCGGGTCTATCATCCCATCTTCCTCTCTCATTCACATCCCCATAGTACCTATTATCTCCGTTACCTCTACGACCGCCTCTACCACCTCTAATTCTGCCCCTATTAGCATTAGTAGAAATGTCATCTCCTTCTAACTCTTCCCCATGTAAATCAGCCTCTAATTCATCATTGACACCATGTAATTCCGGAGTTCTTCTTTGCGGATCTCTATGCAATCTAGCTATGGCAGCATCTTGCCTATCCATTCGATCCCTAAAATCCATAAACACCATGTTCATCCTCTCAAATTGTTGTTGCATTGCCTTGAGCATGAACGATACATCTGTATTTTCTCCTCCTTCCACTTCTTTACTTTTGTCTAAAGACATGTTTGACACCTGAAAAAAAATGTTAGTAAAGAAAATAATTCACACACTTCCTCACGTGTTTCCCTCTAGTCCTCACGTGTTTATCACTCGGCACTCTTGATTTAACTCAACACTCCCTGTCCACACTCAAACTTTTCTCACCAAGTTCTTTATAGAACTAATCGATCACAACAAGGTCACCCTTGAAATAATCACCCCTGACAAATCGCAACAAAGAAAAGAAAGCGCACAAAGAATACGAAAGAAAAAGGATCAACAATTAACACAGAGTAACAATGAACAGAAAGCAATCTGGTTTCAAGAAAGATTCGAAAACCGTAAAGGCTCGAATTGCAATTAAGGAGAATCAATATCAACTCACTTCAATCCAAACAATTTATGGCGTTCAATTCTCTCTTTTTTTTTTTTTTGACACTTTTTTTTTTCTGGGATTTTTTTTTTCTGATACTGTTTTTTTCTTTTTTTTTTTTTTCTCTTTTTTTTTTTTTTTGACTCAAACTAGAACGCACACAAACTAAATTGAATGTAAACTGAAGATTTGAACCACAAACAAAAGATTAATATCAATCTTGATGAATCAAGAAACGCCAAGAAACAATTATGTTGATATATGGCGCACATGAAACAGAAGCAAACAGAATTTAATTAAGATGGGTAGGACGTGCAGATTCACAAAACAAAGAAAGAACAATTCTTTATGTGATGCACGTGCAGATAGCAGATCAAAGAAGAAAAATTGATGTGGTGGCAATTCTTGGATGGTTAATTGTGGCAATATTGTGATGCACGAATTTCAAAACCAGAAGAGAATAACAAGCAAAGATTGATGTGCGGCTAATGTTTGTAACGCAAGGGTTTCATGACCAGAATAAAAAAAAAAAACAAATAATGATGTGCAGCTAATGTTTATGATGCACGCACAACCAGAATAAAAGAAAAGAAAAAAGTATTGATGATTGATTATGGTGTTGCACAATAAGGAATAATTCGAGAATAATAAAACAATCAAACCTGAATTAATTAACCGAAGCTCTGATACCAACTGATGCGAACCCCGTATATAACGATACGACACCCACAAGCAAATTGAAACACAACCCCAAGAAAGATAATTCAGATTTAAAGAAATCTTTGACCCGTTGATTAGCGAATCAAGAACCAAAGATATAACGACGCCACTCCCAAGAAAGAGATGAGAATGTGGGAGATAAGTCAAGGTTGATAAATCAAGAACAAATCTTGATGCAATTCTCAAAGTTCACAAGAGAACAATGGAGAAAAGTTAAATCTTCTATTCAATTAACAACTGATTGAAAAGTTAGGTTTAATAAGCCTTATATAGGCATACAATCCTAAACCTTATTGGAAACCAAATAAAACCCTATTTTTAATTTGACTTTGACTCTTTGACTTTTGACTTTGACTTTGACTCGTTCTTAAACACACCCATATTGGGCTTTTTTAATGACTTAGCCTCCTAACTAAAACTTAATAAATTAAACTGAATTAAAACAATCCCATAATACAAATTAAGCCCAATGTAAATCAATTAAATAAATAACAGCCCAATCGCATTATGATCGATACCCAAGCATCAAGATTTCTTCAAGATTGATGTTCTTGGACTTGTTCTTGAACTTGAACAATATTTTGAAGTCTTGATGTTCCCTCCAAGCTGTCCAAGTCATGTTGCGCAAGACTCTTGGCCCAAATATCCAGAACGAGCCCATTTAAAGCTTCCTTCATCCTTTTAGCTCGAGCCCTCGTCATAGGTCCTCCATTGATGCTCAAAGGATCCATAGTCTTGATTCCTTGGTTTCCATCACATGCCGTAGGGTGCAAGGGGCATATGGAATCTCTAAACCTCACATGGGCTTGTGTGGTGCGTTTGGCCCACAGATATGGTGTACTGGGCCCTACGAAAGAATGCCAAGCCGCTGTGAGTGCAAGGGGCGTGCTGCATGGTGTGAAGGCGTACGGGACCTCTAAACCTCATGCGAGTGCGTTGTGTGTTTGGCTCACAAATATGGTGCACTGGGCCCTACGAGAGAATGCGAAGCCGTTATGAGCACGAGGAGGGTGCTGAAAGGTGCGAAGGGCGTACAGGACCTCTAAACCTCACATGGGCATGCGTGGCGCGTTTGGCCACAAATATGGTGTACTCGGCCCCACGAGAGAATGCGAAGGCGCTGTGAGCGCAAGGGGCGTGCCTCATGGTGCGCAGGGCGTACAGGGCCTCTAAATCTCAAACGGGCATGCGTGGTGCGTTTGGCTCACAAATATGGTGCACTCGGCTTTACGAGAGAATGCCAACACACTGTGAGTGCGAGGGGCGTGCCGCATGGTGCCAAGGGCGAACAGGATATCTAAACATCACACGGGCGTGCGTGGTGCGTTTGGCGCACATATATGGTGCGTTTAGCCCAGAGACATGGTGCACTTGGCTCTACGAGAGAATGCCAAGACGATGTAAGCTCGAGGGGCGTGCTACATGGTGCCAGGGGCATATAGGACCTCTAAACCTCACACGGACGTGCGTGGTGCCTTTGGCCCATAGATATGGTGTACTCGGCTTGGCATTCTGTTGTTCGGCCCAGTACACCATATCTGTGAGCCAAACGCACAACGCACGCCCTTGTGAGGTTTCGAGGTCCTGTATGCCCCTCGCACCATGCCGCACGCCCCTCGTGCTCACAACGGCTTGGCATTCTCTCGTAGGGCCCAATACACCATATCTATGGACTAAACGCACCACGCACGCCCGTGTGATGTTTAGAGGTGCTGTATGCCCCTGGCACCATGCGGCACACCCCTCTCACTTACATCGGCTTGCCGCATGGTGGGAGGGTGTACAGGACCTCTAAACCTCACAAGGGCTTGCTTTGTGCATTTGGCTCACAAATATGGTGTACTGGGCCCTACGAGAGAATGCAAAGCCACTGTGGGTGTGACAGGAGTGCCGGAGGGTGCGAGGGGCGTATAGGACCTCCAAACCTTACACGAGCATTCATGGCACGTTTGTCCCACATATATGGTGTACTCGGCCCTACGAGAGATTGCGAAGCCGCTGTGAGTGCGAGGGGCATGCTGTACGGTTCGAGGGGCGTATAGGAGCTCTAAACCTCATCAAGGTGTGCGTGGTGCCTTTGGCTCACAGATATGGTGTACTGAGCAATACGAGAGAATGCCATGCTGCATAGTGCTGGGCATACAGGACCTCTAAACCTCACACGGGCATGTGTGTTGCCTTTGGCTCACAGATATGGTGTACTGAGCGCCACGAGAGAATGCCAAGCCACTGTGACTGCGAGGGGCATGCCACATGGTGCGAGGGGCATGCAGGACCTCTAAAGCTCACATGGGCGTGCCTGGCGCATTTCGGCCACATATGTGGTGAACTAGAGCGCATAGGGCATGCTGTAGGGTGCGAAGGGGTGAACAAGACCTCTAAACCTCACACGGGCGTGCGTAGTGCATTTGGCCCACAGATATGGTGCACTCTACTCTACGAGAGAATGCCAAGCCGTTGTGAGGGCGACGCATGGTGCGAGGGGCGTACAAGAACTCTAAACCTCACACAGGCGTGTGTTGTGTCTTTGGCTCATAGATATGGTGTGCTGAGCCCTACCAGAGAATTCCAAGCCACTGTAAGTGCGAGGGGTGTGCCTAATGGTGCGAGGGGGCATACAGGACCGCTAAACCTTACACGGGTGTGCATGGCGCATTTCGCCCACAAATATGGTATACTTAAGCCCGCAAGAGAATGCGAAGCCGCTGTGAGCGTGAGGGGCATGCCATAGGGTGCGAGGGGAATACAGGACCACTAAACCTCACACGGGCGTGCATGGTGCGTTTGGCCCACATATATGGTGCACTCAGCTCTACGAGAGAATGCCAAGCTGCTGTGAGCGCGAGGGGCGTATAGGACCTCTAAATCTCACACGGGAATGTGTTGTGCGTTTGGCTTAAAGATATTGATGCGAACCCTGTATATATCGATACGACACCCACAATCAAATTGAAACACAACCCCAAGAAAGATTAAAACAGGTTTATAACGAAAATTTTGACCCATTGATTATGTCATTCAAGAACCAAAATTATAAAGAATTTTGACCCATTGAATATATGATAATCAAGAACCAAAATTATAACAAGAATGATATTGACGCCACCCCCAAGACATAGATGAGAAGGTGGGAGATAAGTCATGGTTTCGATCGCCACAAGCATAACTTGATAAGATCACATGTTCAACAATGAACAAAAGAGAAACAAATCTCTCAATTACTTCATTCCATCAACAACTTCTTCAGAATTTAGGTTTAATAAGCCTTAAATAGGCATACAATCCTAAACCTTATTGGAAACTAAATAAAACCCTATTTTTAATTGACTATGACTCTAACTTTGACTTTGACTTTGACTTGACCTTTTCCTAAACATACCCATGTTGGGCTTTTAATTTAAAAATAAATGACTCAGCCCTATAATTAAAAGCCTAATAAATTAAACAAATTTTAAACAATCCTATAATATAAATTAGGCCCAATTTACATTAAACAATTAAATAACAGACCAATTGCATTATAATTAACACCCAAGGCTCAAGATTTCTTCAAGATTGATGTTCTTGGACTTGTTCTTGAACTTGAATAATATTGTGAAGCCTAATAAAGTCCAATTGGCTCGTTGTCTAATTGTCTCATTGTCCTCCATGATTTCTATCTTGGTTTCCATCAGATATGGCGTACAGGGCCCTACGAAAGAATGCCAAGCCGCTGTGAGCGCGAGGGGCGTACAGGATCTCTAAACCTCACACGGGCGTGCGTTGTGCGTTTGGCTCATAGATATGGTGTACTGGGCCTTACGAGAGAATGCCAAGCCGCTATGAGAGCGAGGGGCGTGCTGCATGGTGCGAGAGGCGTACAGGACCTCTAAACCTCACACGGGCGTGCGTGGTGCGTTTGGCCCACACATATGGTCTACTAGTCCCTAGGATAGATTATTAAGCCGCTGTGAGCGTGAGGGGGGTGCCGCATGGTGCGAGTGTCGTACAGGACCTCCAAACCTCATAAGGGCATGCGTGGCACCTTTGGCTCAAAGATATGGTGTACTGAGTGCTACGAGAGAATGCGAAGCCGCTGTGAGCGCGAGGGGAGTGTCGTAGGGTGTGAGGGGCGTGCAGGACCTCTAAACCTCACACAAGCGTGCATGGCGCGCTTGGCCCATAGATATGGTGTACTCGGCCCCATGAGAGAATGCGAAGCCGCTGTGAACGCGAGGGGAGTGCCATAGGTTGTGAGGGGCGTACAGGACCGCTAAACCTCAAAAGGGCGCATGTTGTTCGTTTGGCTCATAGATATGGTGTGCTGAGCCCTACCAGAGAATGTTAAGCCATTGTAAGTGGGAGGGGGTGTACAGGACCTCTAATCCTCACACGAGCGTGTGTGGCGCGTTTAGCCCACTGATATGGTGTACTCAGCCCCACGGGTGATGGAAACCAAGAAAGCAAGCCTATAGATCCGTTGAGCATCAATGGAGGATCTATGACAAGGGCTCGAGCTAAAAGGATGAAGGAAACTTTAAATGGGCTCGTTCAAGATATTTAGGCCAAGAGTCTTGCACAACATGACTTGGACAGCTTGGAAGGAACATCAAAACTTGAAAATATTATTCAAGTCCAAGAACATAAATCTTGAGGAAATCTTGAGGCTTAGGTGTCAATTATAATGCAATTGGGCTGTTATTTATTTAATTGATTTAAATTGGGCCTATTTTGTATTATGGGATTGTTTTAAATTAGTTTATTTTCTTAGGCTTTTAATTAAGAGGCTGAGTCATTTATTTAAATTAAAAGCCCAATATGAGTATGTTTAGAAAAAGTCAAAGTCAAAGTCAATTAAAAATAGGATTTTATTTAGTTCTCAATAAGGATTAGGATTGTATGCCTATATAAGGCTTATTAAACCTAAATTTTGAAGAAGTTGCTTATGGAATAAAGTAATTGAGAGATTTGTTTCTCTTTTGTTCATTGTTGAACATGTGATCTTATGAAGCTATGCTTGTGGCGATCGAAACCATGATTTATCTCTCACCTTCTCATATATGTCTTGGGAGTGGTGTCAATATCATTCTTGTCATAATTTTGGTTCTTAATTATCATATATTCAATGGGTCATAATTCTTTATAATTTTGGTTTTTGAATGACATAATCAATGGGTCAAAGTTTTCGTTATAAACCTGTTTTAATTTCTCTTGGGGTTGTGTTTCAATTTGATTGTGGATGTCGTATCTTTATATACAGAGTTCACATCAATGGGAGAGTGCAAAGCCGTTGCGAGCACGAGAGGCGTTCCGCAATGTGCGAGGGGCGTATAGGACTTCTAAACCTCACACAGGCTTGCGTGGTGCGGTTGGCCCACAGATATGGTGCACTTGGCTCTAAAAGAAAATGCCAAGCCGCTGTGAGCGCGAGGGACGTGCTGCATGGTGCTAAGGGTGTACAGGACCTCTAAACCTCACACGGGTGTGTATCGTGCGTTTGGCCCAAAGATATGGTGCACTCGGCCCTACGCGAGAATGCCAAGTCTCTGTGAGCGCGAGGGGTGTACTGGTCATCTAAACATCACAAGGGCATGCGTGGTGTGTTTGGCTCATAGATATGGTGCACTCGGCTCTACGGGAGAATGCCAAGCCACTGCAAGTGCGAGGGGCGTGTGCTGCATGGTACGAGGGGCATAGAGGTCATCTAATCATCACATGGGCTTGCGTGATGCGTTTGGCCCACAGATATGGTATAGTCGGCCCTACGAGAGAATTCCAAGCAGCTGTTAGCGCGAGAGGTGCGCCACATGGTGCCAGGGGTGTACAAGACCTCTAAACATCACACAGGCGTGCGTGGTGCATTTGGCTCACAAATATGGTGCACTCGGCTCTATGAGAGAATGTCAAGCCTCTGTGAGTACGAGGGGTGTGCCGCATGGTGCGAGGGGCGTACAAGACCTCTAAACCTCACATAGGCATGCGTTGTGCGTTTGGCTCATAGATATGGTGTACTCGGCCCTACAAGAGAATGCGAAGCAGCTGTGATCGCGAGGGGCATGCCGCAGGGTACGAGGGACGTACAGGACCTCTAAACCTCGCACGGGAGTGCGTGGGCCACGCGTTTAGCCCACAGATATGGTGTACTCGGCCCTATGATAGAATGTGAAGCCGCTGTGAGCATGACGGGAGTGTCGCAGGGTGCGAGGGGTGTACAGGACCTCTAAACCTCACACAGGCATGCATTGTACGTTTGGCTCATAGATATGGTGTACTGGGCCCTATGAGAGAATGCCAAGCCGCTATGAGTGCGAGAGGCGAGCCGTTGTGAGTGTGAGGGGCGTGTCGCATGGTGCGAGGGGGTATGGGACCTCTAAACCCCACACGGGCGTGCGTTGTGCGTTTGGCTCACAAATATGGTGCACTGGGCCCTATGAGAGAATGCGAAGCCGCTGTGAGCACGAGGGGAGTGCCGCAGGGTGCGAGTGGCGTACAGGACCTGCAAGCCTTGCATGGGCGTGCGTTGTGCCTTTGGCTCATAGATATGGCATACTGGGCCCTACGAGAGAATGCCAAGCCAGTGTGAGTGCGAGGGGCGTGCCGCATGGTGTGAGGGCGTACGAGACCTCTAAACCTAACGCAGGCGTGCGTTGTGCGTTTGGCTCACAATATGGTGCACTGGGCCCTACAAGAGAATGCAAAGCCGCTGTGAGCGCGAGAGGAGTGCTGCAGGGTGCGAGTGGCATTTAGGACCTCCAAACCTCACACAGGCATGCGTTGTGCGTTTGGCTCATAGATATGGTGTACTAGGCCCTACGAGAGAATGCCAAGCTGCTATGAGCGCGAGGACGGCGCTGAATGGTGCGAAGGGCGTACAGGACCTCTAAACCTCACACGGGCGTGCGTTGTGCGTTTGGCTCATAGATATGGTGTACTGGGCCCTACGAGAGAATGCCAAGCCGCTGTGAGTGCGAGGGGCATGCCGCATGGTGCGAGGGCGTACGGGACCTCTAAACCTCACGCGGGCGTGCGTTGTGCGTTTGGCTCCCAAATATGGTGCACTAGGCCCTACGAGAGAATGCGAAGCCGCTGTGAGCGCAAGGGGAGTGACGCAGGGTGCGAGTGGTGTGCAGAATCACAACATCAAATATATATTGGGTATTGATTGCTTAGCGTGCAGAATTACAACATCAAAGAATGAATTATATATTTATTCAGTTTTGTGATGCACGTGCAGTGCAAGAACAAAAAGAGAAGAAAAATTATTAGTGGGTGTTGTTTGCGGCAATTGAAGAAACAAGAAAAAAAAAAAAAAAAAAAGAGATTGTGACTTGAGGCAATAATAGAAAAATCAGAAAGTATGAGAATAAATTGATAAACTAGACCTGAATTAATTAACCGAAGCTCTGATACCAACTGATGCAAGCCCCGTTTATATCAATACGACAACCACAATCAAATTGAAATACAACCTCAAGAAAGATAATTCAGATTTAAAGAAAACTTTGACCCGTTGATTAGCGAATTAAGAACCAAAGATATAACAATGCCACTCCCAAGAAAGAGATGAAAATAGATAAGTCAAGATTGATAAACCAAGAACAAATCTTGATGCAATTCTCAAACTTCACAAAATAACAATGGAGAAAAGTAAAACTTTATTCCATAAACAACTTATTGAAAATTTAGGTTTAATAAGCTTTATCTATATACAATCCCTTATTGGAAACTAAATAAAACCTTATTTTTAATTAACTTTGACTTTGACTTTTTCTAAACACACACATATTGGGCTTTTAATTTAAATAAATAACTCAGTCCTATAATTAAAAGCCTAATAAATTAAATTAATTAAAAACAATCAAATAATAAAAATTAGACCCAATTTAAATAAATTAAATAAATAACAGCCCAATTGTATCATAATTTACACCCAAGCCTCAAGATTTCTTCAAGATTGATGTTCTTGCACTTGTTCTTGGACTTGAATAATATTTTGAAGCCTTCATGTCCCTACGACAGAATTCCAAGCAGCTGTGAGCGGGAAAGGCTTGCTGCATGGTGCGAGGCACGTACAGGACTCTAAACCTCACACGGGCATGCGTGGTGCGTTTAGCTCACAGATATGGTGCACTCGGTTCTACGAGAGAATGTCAAGCCTCTGCAAGTGCGAGGGGCATGCCGCAAGGTGCGAGGTGCGTACAAGACCTCTAAACCTCACACGGGCGTGCATTGTGCATTTGGCTCAAAGGTATGGTGTGTTGGGCCCTACGAGAGAATGCCAAGCCGCTATGAGCATGAGGGGCGTACCGTATGGTGCAAGGGGCAAACAGGACCTCTAATCCTCACACGGGCATACGTTGTGTGTTTGTCTCATAGATATGGTGTACTGGGCCCTACAAGAGAATGTAAAGCCGCTATGAGCGTGAGAGGCGTGTCGTATGGTGTGAGGCCGTGCGGGACCTCTAAACCTCAACCGGGGGTGCGTTGTGCATTTCGCTCACAGATATGGTGTACTGGGCCCTACAAGAGAATGCCAAGCCGCTGTGAGCGCCAAGCTGCTATGAGTCTGAAGGGCTTGCTGCAGGGTGCGAGGGGTGATGCGAACAGCGTATATATCGATACGACACCCACAAGCAAATTGAAACAGAACCCCAAGAAAGATAATTCAGATTATAGAAAATTTTTGACCCGTTAATTAGCAAATCAATAACCAAAGATATAACGATGCCACTCCTAAGAAAGAGATGAGATTGTGGGAGATAAGTCAAGATTGATGAATCAAGAACAAATCTTGATGCAATTCTCAAAGTTCACAAGGGAACAATGGAGAAAAGTTAAATCTTTTATTCAATTGACCACCCATTGAAAATTTAGGTTTAATAAGCCTTATATAGGCATACAATCCTAAAGCATATTGGAAACTAAATAAAACTCTATTTTTAATTGACTTTGACTTTGACTCTTTCTAAACTTTGACTTTGACTTTTTCTAAACATACCCATATCGAGCTTTTTAACTTAAATAAATGACTCAGCCTCCTAATTAAAAGTCTGATAAATTAAAGTAATTTAAAATAATCCCATAATACAAATTAAGTCCAATTTACATCAAACAAATAAATAACAGCTTAATTGCATTATAATTGACACTCAAGCCTCAAGATTGACGTTCTTAGACTTGTTCTTGAACTTGAATAATATTTTGAAGCCTTGATGTTCCCTCCAAGCTGTCCAAGCTGTCCAAGTCATGTTGTGCAAGACTCTTGGCTCAAATATCTTGAACGAGCTCCATTTAAAGCTTCTTTCATCCTTTTAGCTCGAGCTCTTGTCATAGGTGAAGGGAAAAATCGATCTTAATTTGAATGCGGAAATGTGAATTTTAAAAATTTTCAAACAAAACATGCCCAATCGATGCTAGTAATAACGATTCAATAATTAAATTAAGAAAATCGAATCTTACCTTGCATGAAGATTGAATTGATCTCTTTTGATTCACAGATTTTTCACCACCTGATCTTCCTTGCTATGACTCTTCACAAAAGGAACTATGTGTGGGCACAATCTTTTTGAAGATCCTTTTGAAGTAGATGGTTATTTGGTGATTTTAAATCAATGGAAATTTTTGGTTCAAGTAGCCAAAAATTATCTCTACCACCATCTTTATCACCAATCATAAAAACATCTTTTTTATAATGACAAAATAGGGTTCTTCAATTTTAACAAGGAATTTAAATTCCTATTAAAATTGAAAGACTTAATTCATATCCAATATTAAATCAAATTCCTTATTGAATTAGAATTCTATTCTTTTAATTTAATATGAAATCTAATTTCCATTAAATTAAAACTCTTTTAATATAATTTAAATGGAATCTTATTCCAATTAAAATTATTATTTCCATTAATTAATTAAATGATTTTTCATTAAATTAAATGATTCTAAATCATAATTTAAATTAATGATTCTAAATCATAATTAATTTAATGACATCATTTAGAATTGAACCCATGACCTCTACAAACAATTAAATAATTAACCATTAATTAAATAATTATAAATATTTAAATAATCAAATTATTTAAATAATTTATGAACATGTACATAATTTTATACGTACACCAATAATCGGACAATCCAATTATATTCTTCAACTTATTTCTTTATGTTGTTGTGAGCTAGCAAAGGGACCAAATGGACCTACAATTTGAGCTCCAATAATATCAGAATTATTAATTAAACTCTTTAATTAATAATTCACTACTATTAACTTTAGAGTTACTCCACTAAAAACTTAAGATTGTACTATCAAAATTGTAGATATTTTACACAATCTGAATTTTCAGTGTCCATCGATTTAATCATTTCATATGATTCGATCCTCCACGAGTAGTTCATAATTAGAGCTAGGTTATTAAAATTCTTTATACCTCTCTTATTATATCTTGTTTCATTAAGTACCATTGATTCTCTAATGAACAATAAATCCATCACAACTTATGAATTTATCTTTCCGTTTACTCGTAAATAGAAAGTCGAGCGCTCTTATTGTTCAAGACCTGAATCAACACTTAAGGGAACTACTCATCTACTTCTTGCAAGAAGGAGTAGATTCTACTATTGTGTAGAATGTCCCCAGCCACTTATTAAATCACATCTCCAAAGTACGAAGCATATTGATCGTAAATCTATGACAGTCTCACCCATGTAAATCAAAAGATATGACCCAACAAATAGGAGTCCATAAAACACTCAGGATTAAGATCAATCCATATATGATCATCTACTTGATAAAGAAGAATTTCTTTGTTTAACGGATATTAATAAGAAATTTATTTTATCATAGTCCAATCCTATATAATCTCTATTATATAAGTGCCTTCATTTTCATGTCGCCACATGAATAATCCCGGATAAGATCATCGTATCAAATACGAAATGGACCGCAGTTGTAGATTTATCACAAACAAAGTATCCAGCTTTGTTTGCTTTCTACGGACTCTTTAAATTACTAATCTCAAACTAAATCCTCTTGTATATAACACTTACATACTTAATTTGAGACTACATAAGTAATCATGGATGTTACATGATATTCATATGAAGCAAACATTTCATAAATGCACATTAATTTGAATAAAATAAACTTTATTTATTTATAATTTATTTAAACGTTTACAAATTACAAGCTCTTATGGCACAATGTCTAACAATAGGTCCTCCATTGATGCTCAAATATAATTGACACCCAAGCCTCAAGATTGACGTTCTTGGACTTGTTCTTGAACTTGAATAGTATTTTGAAGCCTTGATGTTCTCTCCAAGCTGTCCAAGTCATGTTGTGTAAGACTCTTGGCCCAAATATCTTGAACGAGCCCATTTAAAGCTTCCTTCATTCTTTTAGCTCAAGCCCTTGTCATAGGTCCTTCATTGATACTCAAAGGATCCATAGGCTTGCTTTCTTGGTTTCCATCATTCCCCCTCTCCTCAAAAGGATTTGTCCTCAAATCGGAACCTACATCAAAATCTTTTAGGAGAAAGATCAGAAACATTAAAAGTAGCACTAACATTATACTCATCTGGTAAATCTATCTTGTACGCATTATCATTGATGTGTTCAAGCACTTGGAATGGACAATCTCCATGAGGTTGCAACTTAGATTATCTTTGAAACAGGAAACCTCTCCTTGCGCATTTGCATCCAAACCCAATCTCCTGGTTCAAACACAATTCTCTTTCGCCCCTTGTTAGCTTGAGTAACATATTGCTCGGTTCACCTCTCAATATGTTGCCTACTCTCTCGTGCAATTGCTTAACAACTTCAGCTTTCTTCTTACCATCCAAGTTAGCTCTTTCCTTCATAGGTAAAGGTATCAAATCCAAAGGAGTAAGTGGATTGAATCCATACACAACTTCGAATGGTGAACAACCAGTAGTTGAATGCACACTTCTATTTTAAGGAAACTCGACATGTGGCAAGCAATCTTCCCAATTCTTCAAATTCTTTTGGATTATGGAACGCAACAAAGTACCTAAAGTCCTGTTAACCACCTCCGTTTGTCCATTAGTTCGCGGATGACAAGCAATAGAAAACAATAACTTTGTTCCTAGCTTTCCCTACAAAGTCCTCCAAAAATAGATTAAGAACTTTGCATCTCGATATGAAACAATGCTCTTCGACACTCCATGAAGTTGAACAATCTCTTTGAAGAATAAGTCAGCAACATGTGTGGCGTCATCGGTCTTGTGACATGGTATGAAATGAGTCATCTTCGAAAACCTGTCAACCACAATAAATACCGAATCTCGACCCTTTTTGGACCTAGGTAAACCCAATACAAAATCCATTGAAATATCAATCCAATGTTCACTAAGTATGGGCAAAGGTGTATACAAACCATGGGGTAAAACTTTAGACTTAGACTTTCTACATATTATGCACTTCTCACACATTCTCTCAACATCTCTCTTCATGTGTGACCAAAAGAAATGCTCATCTAACACATCCAATGATGGAAACCAAGGAATCAAGACTATGGATCCTTTGAGCATCAATGGAGGACCTATGACGAGGGCTCGAGCTAAAAGGATGAAAGAAGCTTTAAATGGGCTCGTTCAAGATATTTGGGCCAAGAGTCTTGCACAACATGACTTGGACAGCTTGGAGGGAACATCAAGACTTCAAAATATTGTTCGAGTTCAAGAACAAGTCCAAGAACATCAATCTTAAGAAATCTTGAGGCTTGGGTGTCGATTATAATGCAATTGGGCTGTTATTTATTTAATTGATTTACATTGGGCCTAATTTGTATTATAGGATTGTTTTTAATTTAGTTTAATCTATTAAGTTTTAATTAAGGAGGCTGAGTCATTAAAAAGCCCAATATGGGTGTGTTTAGGAAAGAGTCAAAGTCAAAGAGTTAAAGTCAATTAAAAATAGGGTTTTATTTGGTTTCCAATAAGGTTTAGGATTGTATGCCTATATAAGGCTTATTAAACCTAACTTTTCAATCAGTTGTCAATTGAATAAAAGAATTAACTTTTCTCCATTGTTCTCTTGTGAACTTTGAGAATTGCATCAAGATTTGTTCTTGATTTATCAACCTTGACTTATCTCCCACATTCTCATCTCTTTCTTGGGAGTGGCGTCGTTATATCTTTGGTTCTTGATTCGCTAATCAACGGGTCAAAGATTTTCTTGAAATCTGAATTATCTTTCTTGGGGTTGTGTTTCAATTTGATCGTGGGTGTCGTATCGATATATACGGGGTTCGCATCATCCAAAGTCTTTCTAACACCAAAATGTTCCATTAAACCACCCTCATGTGCCTCTCTAACTAGCCACTCTCTTATAGACCCTTGAGGAATGCACAATCTACTCTCTCTAAACAAACACCTTTCATGTCTATAAAATTTACCAAATGCACCTTTCTCACAAGCAATATACACAGAAGCAAAATCAAGATCATTCACATACAAATCTTTAATATGTTCAAACCCTAACAATCTTGCATTCAAAGTAGAAATAAAAAATCAAAGTATACCTATGAGATAATGCATCAACTACAACATTGTCCTTTCCCTGTTTATACTTGATCACACAAGAAAATGTTTCTATGAACTCTACCCACTTAGTATGCCTCCGACTCAACTTACTATGTCCTTTCAAATGCTTCAAGGACTCATGGTCAGTATGGATTACAAACTCCTTAAGCCACAAATAATGTTGCCAATTTTCTAAGGCCCTAACTAAAGCATGCAACTCTTTATCATAGGTAGGATAATTTAATGATGCTCCACTCAATTTTTCACTAAAAAAAGCTATAGGACGTCTATCCTATATAAGAACAGCCCCTATACCTATTCCCGATGCATCACACTTAATCTCAAATGTCTTAGAGAAATCAGGTAATGCAAGCAATGGTGCAGAACACAATTTATCCTTAATCAAATCAAATGCATGTTGTTGCTCAGTTTCCCATTTAAAACCCACATTTTTTTTCACAACCTCAGTTAGTGGTGCAGCTATGGTTCTAAAATCTTTAATAAATCTCCTATAAAAACTAACCAACCTGATGCGAACCCCGTATATAAAGATACGACACTCACAATCAAATTGAAACACAACCCCAAGAAAGATCAAAACAGTTTTATGACTAAAACTTTGACCCATTGATTATGTCATTCAAGAACCAAAATTATAAAGAATTTTGACCCATTGAATATATGATAATCAAGAACCAAAATTATAACAAGAATGATATTGACGCCACTTCCAAGACATAGATGAGAAGGTGAGAGATAAGTCATGGTTTCGATCACCACAAGCACAGCTTGATAAGATCACATGTTCATGAATGAACAAAAGAGATAATTCACTCTCCCAATAATCTTTATTCCATCATCAACTTCTTGAAAATTTAGGTTTAATTAGCCTTATATAGGCATACAATCCTAAACCGTATTGGAAACTAAATAAAATCCTATTTTTAATTGACTATGACTCTAACTTTGACTCTGACTTTGACTTTGACTTTGACTTTGACTTTTCCTAAACACACCCATATTGGGCTTTTAATTTAAATAAATGACTTATCCCTATAATTAAATGCCTAATACATTAAACTAATTTAAAACAATCTCATAATATAAATTAGGCCCAATTTACATCAAACAATTGAATAACAGCCTGATTGCATTATAATTGACACCTAAGCCTCAAGATTTCCTCGAGATTGATGTTCTTGGACTTGTTCTTGAACTTGAATAATATTGTGAAGCCTAATAAAGTCTAATTGCATTCAATTAGCGTCCCAAGGCCTTTAAGATTAAGTCCAATTGCCTCGTTGTCCAATTGTCTCATTGTCTTCCATGATTGCTATCTTGGTTTCCATCATTCCCGCTTTCCTCAAAACGATTTGTCCTCAAATCGTGAAATCTGTAATGTGGTCCAAGGGACTTGATTGAAACCTGAAAAGAATGTTAGAAAGAAAAAAATCTCACACACTCCCTCACGTGTTTCACTCCACTCACGTGTTTATCACTCAAGACTTCCTTTCCATGCTCAAACTTTTCCTTTTCTTTTTAAATCATTGTAGATTTGAACTACAAACAAAGTATTGATATGAATCTTGAAATTCTTGAAATTCAAGAATTCAAGAATCACTAGAATGCAATTTCAAGAATTCAAGAATTCAAGATATTGATTATATGCGGCTTCTCAAGAAACAAGAGAAAGATTTTATATATTGATAATGAGTGCTGAATTTTGGTGTGCAAACTCACAGAATATATGTTCAATGTTGGCTTGCTATCTTCAATAAACAAAGAGAGAATCTTTATGTGTTTGTGACGTGCAAATTGCAAGACAAGACAAAAGAAAGAATGCATGTTTGTGACGCTAAAGCAAAAGACAGAACACCAAATTAATTAAGATGTCACACACAAAGCAAAACAGATTGTCTTGTGTGGATTTGTGGTCTTCAAGAATCAACTATATAATGGGTATTGAATGCTTGGCGTGCAGAATCACAACATCAAAGAATGAATTATATATGTATTCAGTTTTGTGATGCCAAAAGCAATAGACAAAACCAAAAAGAATTAATTGATGTCAAAGCACAAAGTCGAATAGATCTAGTGATTTGCGGAAAATAAAAAAAAAAAAATCAAAAAGCAAGAAATTGATAAATCAAACCTGAATTAATACCCAAAGCTTTGATACCAACTGATGCGAACCCCATATTAAAGATACGACACCCACAATCAAATTGAAATACAACCCCAAGAAAGATTAAAACAGGTTTATAACTAAAACTTTGACCCATTGATTATGTCATTCAAGAACCAAAATTATAAAGAATTTTGACCCATTGAATATATGATAATCAAGAACCAAAATTATAACAAGAATGATATTGACGCCACTTCCAAGACATAGATGAGAAGGTGAGAGATAAGTCATGGTTTCGATCGCCACAAGCACAGCTTAATAAGATCACATGTTCATGAATGAACAAAAGAGATAATTCACTCTCCCAATAATCTTTATTCCATCATCAACTTCTTGAAAATTTAGGTTTAATTAGCCTTATATAGGCATACAATCCTAAACCGTATTGGAAACTAAATAAAATCCTATTTTTAATTGACTATGACTCTAACTTTGACTTTGACTTTAACTTTTCCTAAACACACCCATATTGGGCTTTTAATTTAAATAAATGACTTATCCCTATAATTAAAAGTCTAATACATTAAACTAATTTAAAACAATCTCATAATACAGATTAGGCCCAATTTACATCAAACAATTGAATAACAGCCTGATTGCATTATAATTGACACCCAAGCCTCAAGATTTCCTCAAGATTGATATTCTTGGACTTGTTCTTGAACTTGAATAATATTGTGAAGCCTAACAAAGTCTAATTGCATTCAATTAGCGTCCCAAGGCCTTTAAGATTAAGTCCAATTGCCTCGTTGTCCAATTGTCTCATTGTCCTCCATGATTGCTATCTTGGTTTCCATCACAACCCATGAAAGCTACGCACTTCATTAACATTCCTAGGCTTAGGCCACTCCCTAATAGCCTAACCTTCTCCTCATCTACCTCTATCCATTCTGACGTAACAACATAGCCCAAAAATACAATCTTATCAGTGCAAAAGGAACACTTTTTCAAATTAGCATACAACTTTTCTTTCCTTAACACATCAAGCACACAATGCAAATGCCTAACATGTTCATCTATGCTCTTGTTGTACACTAATATATCATCAAAGTAGACCACAACAAATTTTGCAATGAAAGAATGCAAAACATGATTCATTAATCTCATGAAAGTACTAGGTGCATTAGTTAAACCAAAAGACATGACTAACCACTCATACAAACCATGTTTCGTTTTAAATAAAGTTTTCCATTCATCTCCTTCTTTCATTCTAATTTGGTGATATCCACTTTTAAGATAAATCTTAGAAAACACACAAGATCCATGCAACTCATCCAACATGTCATCTAATCTAGGTATGGGATGTCGATACTTAACTGTAATTTTGTTGACAGATCTACAATCGATGCACATACGCCAAGTCCCATCCTTCTTAGGCATAAGTAGTACAAGTACGGCACATGGACTCATGCTCTCCCTCACATACCCCTTCTTCATTAACTCTTCAACCTGCCTTTGACGCTCCTCTGTCTCCTCGGGATTACTTCTATATGCGGGTTGATTTGGAATAGTAGCTCCAGGTATGAAATCAATTTGATGTTCTATTCCCTTCTTTGGTGGCAATCCATTTGGTATCTCCTCAGGGAATACATCCTTGAAATCCTGCAAAGAGTTGTAACAACACTAGGCAAAGACAAATCAAAGTCAAAGTTAGAAAAATAAGCATCTTTGTACAAAAGTACAAACATTTGCTGTTTGGCTAGAAAAGCAACCCTCACATCGCTCCCTTTTGCATAGACACTCATTTTTTTTCCTCTCATTCTCTTGTTTACACTCAACCTTCCCATTTTTCTTTTGCACACACTCAAGTGTTTTATCACTCTTTCTCTCACACTCAACTCCCTTTCTCTCGACCTCACTACTGTTTGAACTCTCAGCCTCTCTTTTTCTCTTGCTTTCTTTCTTTTGCTCACTCTCTCTTATTCTCACTTGATCTTCATACACCTGTCTAGGTGTTAATGGTACAAGAGTGATTGTTCGCCCATTCATGGTAAAAGAATATCTATTCTTAAACCCATAACGTATGACTCTCCTGTCATATTGCCATGGACGACCCAAAAGCAAGTGTCCCGCGTGCATAGGTACAACATCACATAACACCTTATCCTTGTACCTACCAATAGCAAAGGATACTAGCATCTGTTTTGTCACCTTAACTTCACCACAATCATTCAACCACTGTAACTTGTATGGTTTAGAATGTTTTAAAGTAAGCAAGCTTAATTTCTCCACTAATTCAGTACTAGCAATGTTGGTGCAGCTACCCCCATCAATGACTATACTACAAACCCTATCCTTGATATGACATCTGTTATGGAAAATATTATCACGTTGCACCTCATCACCTTCCTTCACTTGCACACTCAAAGCACGTCTTGCCACTAATAACTTACCATCTGCGGGATACTCAATTTCAACATCACTTGCGTCTTCCAACGGTGGCATCTCATCATCATCACTCTCCTCGTCAGTCTCTATATCTCCATTCTCTCTCAAGATCATAGTTCGCTTATTAGGACATTGCAAAGCTATGTGACCGCTTCCCAAACACCTGAAACATTTCATATCTCTATTTCTCCCTTGTGTTGCCTCGGCCTTGCCCTTAACATGGCTGCTATCCCTACCCTCCTTAGACTTAGCACTTTCAGCCTTAGGCTTTTGTGATGACCTATCTTCTTTTCTACTCCAATTCGACTTCCAAGTGGATGTGGAACCCGAATTTCTGCCATATCGTGACATTGAACCCTTCCTTTTGAGTTGTTTATTCACTTTCATAGCCATATGGACCAGTCCTCAAGCTCCACATAATGTTGCAACTCAACAATGTTGGCAATGTCTTCATTCAATCCTTGTAGAAATCGTGCCATAGTAGCCTCCCTATCTTCCACAATGTTGGCTCTAACCATGGCTATCTCCATCTCCTTGTAATAGTCTTCCACACTCTTAGAACCTTGGATAAGGCTTTGCAAGTGTCGGTAAAGTTCCCTATAATATGATCTAGGAACAAACCGCTTCCTCATAATAGTCTTCATCTCACCCCAAGTGTTTATAGGACATTCCTCGTTTCTCCTTCTATCTTGCACTAATTGCCCCCACCAAACCACAACATAATCTACAAACTCGGCTACAGCTAACTTCACCTTCTTCTCTTTAGAAAAGTTGTGACATTCAAAGACCAGCTCTACTTGCTTCTCCCACTCTAGATACACATCAGGATTAGTCTTCCCTTGAAAAGAGGGTATCTTCATCTTAATGGTACTAAGATCCTTATCTAGTCTATCGGGCCTATCATCCCATCTTCCCCTCTCATTCACATACCCATAGTACCTATTATCTCCGTTACCTCTACGACCACCTCTACCACCTCTAATTCTGCCCCTATTAGCATTAGTAGAAGAAATGTCATCTCCCTCTAACTCTTCCCCATGTAAATCAGCCTCTAATTCATCATTGACACCAAGTAATTCCGGAGTTCTCCTTTGCGGATCTCTATGCAATCTAGCTATGGCAGCATCTTGCCTATCCATTCGATCCCTAAAATCCATAAACACCATGTTCATCCTCTCAAATTGTTGTTGCATTGCCTTGAGCATGAACGATACATTTGTATTTCTCCTCCTTCCACTTCTTTACTTTTGTCTAAAGACATGTTTGACACCTGAAAAGAATGTTAGTAAAGAAAATAATTTACACACTCCCTCACATGTTTCACTCTATTCCTCACGTGTTTATCACTCGGCACTCTTGATTTAACTCAACACTCCCTGTCCACACTCAAACTTTTCTCACCAAGTTCTTTATAGAACTAATCGATCACAACAAGGTCACTCTTGAAATAATCACCACTGACAAATCTCAACAAATAAAAGAATGCGCACAAGGAATACAAAAGAAATAAGAATCAACAATAACACAAGAATGACGAATAACTGCAATTAAGGAGAATCAATATCAACTCACTTCAATCCAAGCAATTTATGGCGTTCAAACTTCTTTTTTTTTTTTTACCTTTTTTTTATACTGTTTTTTTTTTCTTCTTTTTTTCTCTCTCTTTTTTTTTGACTCAAACTAGAACGCTCACAAACTAAATTGAATGTAAATTGCAAATTTGAACCACAAACAAAATATTGATATGAATCTTGAAATTCAAGAATTCAAGAAACCCTAATTGATATATCAAGAATCACCAAGAAGCAAATTAATATTGATACTAAGGGCTGGATGTTGGTGTGCAAATTGCAAGAAAACAAAAATTGAAGGTTGATGTTTGTGATGCATGCAACAATTCAAGGAACAAAACAAAGAAGAACAGTGTATATATATATTCTAACCAAACACGTTTGGAATCCAAGAGCAAAAGACAAAAAAAAAAAAACAAGTTTAATTGTTGTCAAACACAAAGCAAAAAAAAAAAAAAAAACGAGCAGATTGACTTTTGTTTTTGGCAAAGTCAAACGAAAGAAGAAACACAAAAACAAAAGAAAGAATTCAAGAATTCAAGAAACCCTAGAATGCAATTTCAAGAATTCAAGAATTCAAGATATTGATTATATGCGGCTCCTCAAGAAACAAAAGACATAAGTTATATAGAATTATGAGTGGTCAAATTTGGCATGAAAATTGCGAGACAAAGAATAGAATATATATAATGATTGCTAATGATGCGAACCCCGTATATATCGATACGACACCCACAATCAAATTGAAACACAACCCCAAGAAAGATTAAAACAGGTTTATAACGAAAATTTTGACCCATTGATCATGTCATTCAAGAACCAAAATTATAAAGAATTTTGACCCATTGAATATATGATAATCAAGAACCAAAATTATAACAAGAATGATATTGACGCCACTCCCAAGACATAGATGAGAAGGTAGGAGATAAGTCATGGTTTCGATCGCCACAAGCATAGCTTGATAAGATCACATGTTCAACAATGAACAAAAGAGAAACAAATCTCTCAATTACTTTATTCCATAAAACTACTTCCCCATGTAAATCAGCCTCTAATTCATCATTGACACCATGTACTTCCGGAGTTCTCCTTTGCGGATCTTTATGCAATCTAGCTATGGCAGCATCTTGCCTATCCATTCGATCCCTAAAATCCATAAACACCATGTTCATCCTCTCAAATTGTTGTTGCATTGCCTTGAGCATGAACGATACATCTGTATTTTCTCCTCCTTCCACTTCTTTACTTTTGTCTAAATACATGTTTGACACCTGAAAATAATGTTAGTAAAGAAAACAATTCACAACACTCCCTCACGTGTTTCACTCTAGTCCTCACGTGTTTATCACTCGGCACTCTTGATTTAACTCAACACTCCTTGTCCACACTCAAACTTTTCTCACCAAGTTCTTTATAGAACTAATCAATCACAACAAGGTCACCCTTGAAATAATCACCCCTGACAAATCTCAACAAAGAAAAGAATGCGCACAAGTAATACGAATGAAATAAGGACCAACAATAACACGAGAATGTCGAATAACAGAAAGCAATATGATTTTCAAGAAAGATTCGAAAACCGTAAAGGACTTGAATTGCGATTAAGGAGAAACAAAATCAACTCACTTCAATACAAACAATTTATGGTGTTCAATTCTCTCTTTTTTTTTTTTTTTGACACTTTTTTTTTTTCTGGATTTTTTTTTTTTTTGATACTGTTTTTTTTTTTCTCTCTCTTTTTTTTTTTTTTTTTTTAGTCAAACTAGAACGCTCACAAACTAAATTAAAAGTAAATTGCAGATTTGAACCACACAAACAAAGTATTGATATGGATCTTGAATTTCAAGAAATTCAAGAAACTCTAGAATGCAATTTTAAGACTTCAAGAATTCAGGATATTGCTTATATGCCGATCCTCAACGAACGAAAGACAGAAGTTATATATAATTATGAGTGGTCAAATTTGGCGTGAAAGTTGCAAGACAAAGAATAGAATATATATCTAATGATGGTTGTCGTTTGTCATGCACATGCAGTTCACAAGCATTTGATGCGCAGTTCACATGCAGTTCGCAAGCACAAAGAAACAAGAGTATTGATGGCTGTTTTGTTTTGTGTCGTGTGCAGTGCAAGACAAAGAAAAATAATAATTAAAGAATGTTTCTTTATGATGCGCACTTTCAAGACCAGAAAAATAACAATAGAGATTTTTGTGGTGCACGACTTTAAAGACCAGAAACAAAATACTGATGTGTGGCTAATCAAGAACGCAAAAGAGATATTAATTTTGCGGCACACAAAAGAGAATCAGAAAATAATAAAATAAATTTGTAGATCAAACCTGAATTAATTAACCAAAGCTCTGATACCAACTGATGCGAACCCCGTATATATCGATACGACACCCACGATCAAATTGAAACACAACCCCAAGAAAGATAATTCAGATTTCAAGAAAATCTTTGACCCGTTGATTAGCGAATCAAGAACCAAAGATATAACGACGCCACTCCCAAGAAAGAGATGAGAATGTGGGAGATAAGTCAAGGTTGATAAATCAAGAACAAATCTTGATGCAATTCTCAAAGTTCACAAGAGAACAATGGAGAAAAGTTAAATCTTCTATTCAATTGACAACTGATTGAAAAGTTAGGTTTAATAAGCCTTATATAGGCATACAATCCTGAACCTTATTGGAAACCAAATAAAAGCCTATTTTTAATTGACTTTGACTCTTTGACTTTGACTCTTTCCTAAACACACCCATATTGGGCTTTTTAATGACTCAGCCTCCTAATTAAAACTTAATAGATTAAACTAAATTAAAAACAATCCTATAATACAAATTAGGCCCAATGTAAATCAATTAAATAGATAACAGCCCAATTGCATTATAATCGACACCCAAGCCTCAAGATTTCTTTAAGATTGATGTTCTTGGACTTGTTCTTGAGCTTGAACAATATTTTGAAGTCTTGATGTTCCCTCCAAGCTGTCCAAGTCATGTTGTGCAAGACTCTTGGCCCAAATATCTTGAACGAGCCCATTTAAAGCTTCCATCATCCTTTTAGCTCGAGCCCTCGTCATAGGTCCTCCGTTGATGCTCAAAGGATCCATAGGCTTGCTTCGTTGGTTTCCATCAGCTAATGTTTCTGGTGCATGCAGAATCACAATATATATGTGCATGTGCAGTGCAAGAACGAAGACAAGAAAGAATGAATGTTTGTGACATGAAAAGCAAAAAACAGAACAAAAAAAAAATTAATTTCAAAAGACAAAGCAGAACAGTTTTCACTTTTGTTCTTTGCCAAGCCAATCGAAATAAAGAGACACAAGACAAACCAACGAATATATAGACAATGTTGATTGTTTGGCGTGACACTCACAGAATCAAAAGAATCATTAAATATGCCAAGAGTGACAACCAGTTCAAGAAACAAGGAAAGATAGGGACTTACGGCAGTTGAAACAAAATCAGAAAATAAAAATATAAATTGATAACTCAAACCTGAATTAATTAATCGAAGCTCTGATACCAACTGATACGAACCCCATATATATAAAGATACGACACCTACAATCAAATTGAAACACAACCCCAAGAAAGATTAAAACAGATTTATAACGAAAACTTTGACCCATTGATTATGACATTCAAGAACCAAAATTATAAAAAATTTTGATCCATTGAATATATGATAATCAAGAACCAAAATTATAACAAGAATGATATTGACGCCACTCCTAAGACATAGATGAGAAGGTGGGAGATAAGTAATAGTTTCGATCGCCACAAGCATAGCTTGATAAGATCACATGTTCATGAATGAACAAAAGAGATAATTCACTCTCTCAATTAAACATAATTGCCTGCATCTTCATTCCATAAGCAACTTCTTGAAAATTTAGGTTTAATAAGTCTTATATAGGCATACAATCCTAATCCTTATTGGAAACTAAATAAAACCCTATTTCTAATTGACTTTGACTTTCACTTTGACTCTTTCTAAACTTTGACTTTGACTTTTTCTAAACACACCCATATTGAGCTTTTTAATTTAAATAAATGACACAGTCTCCTACTTAAAAGCCTAATGAATTAAACTAATTTTAAACAATCTCATAATACAAATTAAGCCCAATTTCAATCAATTAAATAAATAATAGCCCAATTGAATTATAATTGACACCCAAGCCTTAAGATTTCTTCAAGATTGATGTTCTTGAACTTGAATAATACTTTGAAGCCTTGATGTCCCCTCCAAGCTGTCCAAGTCATGTTGTGTAAGACTATTGGCCCAAATATCTAGAACAAGCCCATTTAAAGCTTCCTTAAACCTTTTAGCTCGAGCCCTTGTCATAGGTCCTCCATTGATGCTCAACGGATCCATAGGCTTGCTTTCGTGGTTTCCATTATTTAACTACCTAAATAAATAAACTAACTTAATTAAACTAGCTCATAAAACAAATTAAGGCCCACATTAATACAAGCAATTGAAAACAGCCCAATTTGCCATCAAATAAGCTCCCAAGCCTTTAATATTGTTGATCTTGGACTTGATCTTAAGCTTGGATAATGTTTTGAAGCCTTGGTATCCTTTCAATGCCATCCAATCCTTGTTGCGCAAGACTCTTGGTCCAAATCTCTAGAATCAACCCATTTAACGCTTCTTTCATCTTCTTGGCTCTAGCCTTTGTCATGGGCCCTCCATTGATGTTCAAAGGATCCTTAGGCTTGCTTCCCTAGCTTCCATCATTCCCCCTTTCCTCAAAAGGATTTGTCCTCAAATCTGCACTTGCATCCAAATCAAAAGGAGAAACATCAAAAACATTAGAGGTAGCACTAACATTATACTCACCGTATACCAAAATGTAAGCTCTGATACAAAAATGATGCGAACCCCATATACCAATACGACACCCACAATCAATTGAATCAATAACCCCAAGAAAAATGTAATTCAAGAACAAGCAAAAGAAAATGAAAGAAGATACTTTGACCCAATGATTAGCGAACCACGAACCAAGATAATAAAGACGGCACTCCCAAGAACAAGAGAAGGATGAGGGAGATAAGTCAAGTGATAAACTAAGAATCAAGCCTTGATAAAATGTCAAAGTTCATGAAGAACAAAGAGAGAAAACTCAAATTTTATGTCAAAAATGTCTAACCTCGTTTTTGAGGCTTACATGGGTTTTTATAGGCAACACAAATGAAACTCTAGCTTCTAATCATCCCATGGACGCCCTAGGCTCTCTGTACACCCCACTTGGGTTTAAAATAACTAAGTTTGGGCATAAAATAATTGAATTTGACAGCCCAATGCATAAACTAATAACCCAACATGAAATAAACAAATTAAAGCCCAATAATATTAAAGTTTGATATTTAACTACCTAAATAAATAAACTAACTTAATTAAACTAGCTCATAGAACAAATTAGGCCCAAATTAATACAAATCATTGAAAACAGCCCAATTTGCCTTCATATAAGCTCCCAAGCCTTTAATATTGTTGATCTTGGACTTGATCTCGAGCTTGGATAATGTTTTGAAGCCTTGGTATCCTTTCTATGTCATCCAATCCTTGTTGCGCAAGACTTTCTGTCCAAATATCTTGAATCAACCCATTTAACGCTTCTTTCATCTTCTTGGCTCTAGCCTTTGTCATAGGCCCTCCATTGATGTTCGAAGGATCCTTAGGCTAGATTGCCTTGGCTTCCATCATTCCCCCTTTCCTCAAAAGGATTTGTCCTCAAATCTGCACCTGCATCCAAATCAAAAGGAGAAAGATCAGAACATTAGAGGTAGCACTAACATTATACTCATCGTATACCAAAATGTAAGCTCTGATACCAAAATGATGAGAACCCCGTATACCAATACGACACCCACAATCACTTGAATCAACAACCTCAAGAAAAATGTAATTCAAGAACAAGCAAAAGAAAATGAAAGAAGATACCTTGACCCAATGATTAGCGAACCACGAATCAAGATAATAAAGGCGCCACTCCCAAGAACAAGAGAAGGATGAGGGAGATAAGTCAAGTAATAAACCAAGAATCAAGCCTTGATAAAATCTCAAAGTTCATTAAGAACAAAGAGAGAAAACTCAAATTTTATGTCAAAAATGTCTCACCCCGTTTTTACGGCTTACATGGGTTTTTATAGCCAACACAAATGAAACTCTAGCTTCTAAACATCTCACGGATGCCCTAGGCCCTTAGTACACCCCACTTGGTTTTAAAATAACTAAGTTTGGGCTTAAAATAATTAAATTTCACAACCCAATGCATAAACTAATAACCCAACATGAAATAAAACAAATTAAAGCCCAATAATAGAAAAGTTTGATATTTAACTACCTAAATAAATAAACTAACTTAATTAAACTAGCTCATAGAACAAATTAGGTCCAAATTAATACAAATAATTGAAAACAGCCCAATTTGACTTCAAATAACTCCGAAGCCGTTAATATTGTTGATCTTGGACTTGATCTTGTGCTTAGATAATGTTTTGAAGCCTTGGTATCTTTTCCATGTCATCTAATCCTTGTTGCGCAAGACTCTTTGTCCAAATCTCTTGAATCAACCCATTTAACGCTTCTTTCATCTTCTTGGCTCTAGCCATTGTCATAGGCACTCCATTGATGTTCAAATGATCCTTATACTTGATTGCTTGGCTTCCATCATTCCCCCTTTCCTCAAAAGGATTTGTCCTCAAATCTGCACCTGCATCCAAATCAAAAGGAGAAAGATCAGAAACATTAAGGTAGCACTAACATTACACTCACCGTATACCAAAATGTAAGCTCTGATACCAAAATGATGAGAACCCCGTATACCAATACGACACCCACAATCACTTGAATCAATAACCCCAAGAAAAATGTAATTCAAGAACAAGCAAAAGAAAATGAAAAAGATAGATTGACCCAATGATTAGCGAACCACGAACCAAGATAATAAAGACGGCACTCCCAAGAACAAGAGAATGATGAGGGAGATAAGTCAAGTGATAAACCAAGAATCAAGCCTTGATAAAATCTCGAAGTTCATGAAGAACAAAGAGAGAAAACTCAAATTTTATGTCAAAAATGTCTGACCTCGTTTTTGAGGCTTAAATGGGTTTTTATAGGCAACACAAATGAAACTCTAGCTTCTAAACATTTCACGGACGCCCTAGGCCCTTAGTACACCCCACCTGGGTTTAAAATAACTAAGTTTGGGCTTAAAATAATTAAATTTGATAGGCCAATGCATAAACTAATAACCCAACATGAAACAAAACAAATTAAAGCCCAATTGATGGAAACCAAGATAGCAATCATGGAGGTCAATGAGACAATTGGACAACGAGTCAATTGGATGTAATCCTGAAGGCTTTGGGACGTTAATTGAATGCAATTGGACTTTATTAGGCTTCACAATATTATTCAAGTTCAAGAACAAGTCCAAGAACATCAATCTTGAAGAAATCTTGAGACTTAGGTGTCAATTATAATGCAATTGGACTATTATTTAATTGTTTGATATAAATTGAGCCTAATTTGTATTATGGGATTGTTTTAAATTAGTTTAATTTATTACGGTTTTAATTATAGGTCTGAGTCATTTATTTAAATTAAAAGCCCAATATGGGTGTGTTTAGGAAAAGTCAAAGTCAAAGTCAGAGTCATAGTCAATTAAAAATAGGATTTTATTTAGTTTCCAATAAGGTTTAGGATTGTATGCCTATATACGGCTTATTAAACCTAAATTTTCAAAAAAAGTTGTTGATGGAATAAAGTAATTGAGAGATTTGTTTCTCTTTTGTTCATTGTTGAACATGTGATCTTATCAAGCTATGCTTGTGGCGATCGAAACCATGACTTATCTCCCACCTTCTCATCTATGTCTTGGGAGTGGCGTCAATATCATTCTTATGATAATTTTGGTTCTTGATTATCATATATTCAATGGGTCAAAATTCTTTATAATTTTGGTTCTTGAATGACATAATCAATGGGTCAAAGTTTTAGTTATAAACCTGTTTTAATCTTTCTTGGGGTTGTGTTTCAATTTGATTGTGGGTGTCATATCTTTATATACGGGGTTCGCATCAGTTGGTATCAGAGCTTTGGGTATTAATTCAGGTTTGGTTTATCAATTTATTTCCTTATTTGCTGATTTTGTTTCAATAGCCGCAAATCACTATCTATATTCCGTGTCTTGAATTGTTGCACGAGGCTGACTTTGTTTTATATTTGTTCTTAAGTGCGCACTGGTCGTGACTTTTACATATACCATTCTCTCTTTGATTTTGTGATACTGTACATCATAAAAACACATTCTTTAATTAATTTTCTTTGTTCTCGCAATCTGCACGCTCACAAAAACATCAATCATCAATTTCTTTCTTTGATTTTGTGATTCTGCATGTGCAACACAAACTGAGAACTGATTTTTGATTTTTGATTTTGCACATGCATCAACTTCTATCTTTTGTTACTTGAGGAGCTGCACACCATTCTTGTTTCTAGTCGTGCCACATACACATCACCAACCATCATCTTTCTTGTTCATGTTTTAATTTTCCTTTCTTATTGCCACGTTTGCATATATAATCATCAATCTTGCATCAATCATCTTCGATTCTTGATTGCTTTAAGTGTTATGGTTTGATCAAAAAAAAAAAAAAAAGAAAGGAAAAGTTTGAGCGTGGAAAAGAAGTCTTGAGTGATAAACACGTGAGTGGAGCAAAACACGTGAGGGTGTGTGTGAGATTTTTTTTTTCTAACATTCTTTTCAGGTTTCAATCAAGTCCTTTGGACCACATTACAGATTTCACGATTTGAGGACAAATCGTTTTGAAGAAAGCGGGAATGATGGAAACCAAGATAGCAATCATGGAGTTCAATGAGACAATTGGACAACGAGTCAATTGGACGTAATCCTGAAGGCTTTGGGACGTTAATTGAATGCAATTGGACTTTATTAGGCTTCACAATATTATTCAAGTTCAAGAACAAGTCCAAGAACATCAATTTTGAAGAAATCTTGAGGCTTAGGTGTCAATTATAATGCAATTGGGCTGTTATTTAATTGTTTGATATAAATTGAGCCTAATTTGTATTATGGGATTGTTTTAAATTAGTTTAATTTATTACGGTTTTAATTATAGGGCTGAGTCATTTATTTAAATTAAAAGCCCAATATGAGTGTGTTTAGGAAAAGTGCAAAGTCATAGTCAATTAAAAATAGGATTTTATTTAGTTTTCAATAAGGTTTAGGATTGTATGCCTATATAAGGCTTATTAAACCTAAATTTTCAAAAAAAGTTGTTGATGGAATAAAGTAATTGAGAGATTTGTTTCTCTTTTGTTCATTGTTGAACATGTGATCTTATCAAGCTATGCTTTGTGGCGATCGAAATCATGACTTATCTCCCACCTTCTCATCTATGTCTTGGGAGTGGCGTCAATATCATTCTTATGATAATTTTGGTTCTTGATTATCATATATTCAATGGGTCAAAATTCTTTATAATTTTGGTTCTTGAATGACATAATCAATGGGTCAAAGTTTTAGTTATAAACCTATTTTAATCTTTCTTGGGGTTGTGTTTCAATTTGATTGTGGATGTCGTATCTTTATATACGGGGTTCGCATCACCAATAATATGAAAGTTTGATATTTAACTACCTAAATAAATAAACTAACTTAATTAAACTAGCTCATAAAACAAATTAGGCCCAAATTAATACAAATAATTGAAACAACCCAATTTGACATCATATAAACTCCCAAGTCTTTAATATAGTTGATCTTGGACTTGATCTCGAGCTTGGATAATGTTTTGAAGCCTTGGTATCTTTTCCATGTCATCCAATCCTTGTTGCGCAAGACTCTTGCTCAAAATCTCTTCAATCAACCCATTTAACGCTTCTTTCATCTTCTTCGCTCTAGCCTTTGTCATAGACCCTCCATTGATGTTCGAAGGATCCTTAAGCTTGCTTGCCTGGCTTCCATCATTCCCCTTTTCCTCAAAAGGATTTGTCCTCAAATCTGCACCTGCATCCAAATCAAAAGGAGAAAAATTAGAAACATTAGAGGTAGCACTAACATTATACTCACCGTATACAAAAATGTAAGCTCTAATACCAAAATGATGAGAACCCCGTATACCAATACGACACCCACAGTCAATTGAATCAACAACCCCAAGAAAAACGTAATTCAAGAACAAGCAAAAGAAAATGAAAGAAGATACCTTGACCCAATGATTAGCGAACCACAAACCAAGATAATAAAGACGTCACTCCCAATAACAAGAGAAGGATGAGGGAGATAAATCAAGTGATAAACCAAGAATCAAGCCTTGATAAAATCTCAAAGTTCATGAAGAACAAAGAGAGAAAACACAAATTTTATGTCAAAAATGTCTAACCTCGTTTTTGAGGCTTACATGGGTTTTTATAGGCAACACAAATGAAACTCTAGCTTCTAATCATCCCGTGGACGCCCTAGGCCCTTAGTACACCCCACTTGGGTTTAAAATGACTAAGTTTGGGCTTAAAATATTTAAATTTGATAGCCAATGCATAAACTAATAACCCAACATGAAATAAAACAAATTAAAGCCCTATAATATTAAAGTTTGATATTTAACTACCTAAATAAATAAACTAACTTAATTAAACTAGCTCATAGAACAAATTAGGCCCAAATTAATACAAATAATTGAAAACAGCCCAATTTGCCTTCAAATAAGGTCCGAAGCCTTTAATATTGTTGATCTTGGACTTGATCTGGAGCTTGGATAATGTTTTGAAGCCTTGGTATCCTTTCCATGTCATCCAATCCTTGTTGCGCAAGACTCTTGGTCCAAATCTCTTGAATCAACCCATTTAACGCTTCTTTCATCTTCTTGGCTCTAGCCTTTGTCATTGGCTCTCCATTGATGTTCAAAGGATCCTTAGGCTTGATTGCGTGGCTTCCATTATTCCCCCTTTCCTCAAAAGGATTTGTCCTCAAATCTACATCTGCATCCAAATCAAAAGGAGAAAGATCAGAAACATTAAAGGTAGCACTAACATTATACTCACCGTATGATGCGAACCCCGTATATATCGATACGACACCCACAATCAAATTGAAACACAACCCCAAGAAAGATTAAAACAGGTTTATAACGAAAATTTTGACCCATTGATCATGTCATTCAAGAACCAAAATTATAAAGAATTTTGACCCATTGAATATATGATAATCAAGAACCAAAATTATCATAAGAATGATATTGACGCCACTCCCAAGACATAGATGAGAAGGTGGGAGATAAGTCATGGTTTCGATCGCCAGAAGCATAGCTTGATAAGATCACATGTTCAACAATGAACAAAAGAGAAACAAATCTCTCAATTACTTTATTCCATAAAACTATTTCTTCTTGAAAATTTAGGTTTAATAAGCCTTATATAGGCACACAATCCTAAACCTTATTGGAAACTAAATAAAATCCTATTTTTAATTGACTATGACTCTACTTGACTCTCTTAACTTTGACTTTGACTTTGGACTTTGACTATGACTATTTCCTAAACACATCTATGTTGGGCTTTTAATTTAAATAAATGACTTAACCCTATAATTAAAAGCTTAATAAATTAAACAATCCCCATAAGTACAAATTAACCCCAAATTAATTAAAATCCAATTAACTTCAGTTTGCTTCCAATTGTCTTCAATTAACGTTCAAAGCCTTCAAGATTAAGCACCATCGCCTTTAATTGCCTTGTTGTCCAATTGTATCTTTGTCTTCCATGATTGATATCTTGGTTTCCATCATTCCCGCTTTCCTCAAAACGATTTGTCCTCAAATCGTGAAATCTGTAATGTTGTCCAAGGGACTTGATTGAAACTTGAAAAGAATGTTAGAAAGAAAAAAAATCTCACACACTCCCTCATGTGTTTCACTCCACTCACGTGTTTATCACTCAAGGCTTCCTTTCCACGCTCAAACTTTTCCTTTTCTTTCTAAATCATTGCAGATTTGAATCACAAACAAAGTATTGATATGAATCTTGAAATTCTTGAATTTCAAGAGTTCAAGAATTCAAGATATTGATTATATGCGGCTTCTCAAGAAACAAGAGAAAGATTTTATAGATTGATAATGAGTGCTGAATTTTGGCGTGCAAACTCACAGAATATATGTTCAATGTTGGCTTGCTGTCTTCAATAAACAAAGAGAGAATCTTTATATGTTTCTGACAAAACTACTTATTCTTCTTGAAAATTTAGGTTTAATAAGCCTTATATAGGCACACAATCCTAAACCTTATTGGAAACTAAATCAAATCCTATTTTTAATTGACTATGACTCTAACTTTGACTCTCTTAACTTTGACTTTGACTTTGGACTTTGACTATGACTATTTCCTAAACACATCCATGTTGGGCTTTTAATTTAAATAAATGACTCAACCCTATAATTAAAAGCCTAATAAATTAAACAATCCCCATAATACAAATTAACCCCAAATTAATTAAAATCCAGTTAACTTCAGGTTTGCTTCAAATTGTCTTCAATTAACATTCAAAGCCTTCAAAATTAAGCACCATCGCCTTTAATTGCCTTGTTGTCCAATTGTATCTTTGTCTTCCATGATTGATATCTTGGTTTCCATCACCGTATACCAAAATGTAAGCTCTGATACCAAAATGATGAGAACCCCATATACCAATACGACACCTACAATCAATTGAATCAACAACCCCAAGAAAAATGTAATTCAAGAACAAGCAAAAGAAAATGAAAGAAGATACCTTGACCCAATGATTAGCGAACCACAAACCAAGATAATAAAGACGCCACTCCCAATAACAAGAGAAGAATGAGGGAGATAAGTAAAATGATAAACCAAGAATCAAGCCTTGATAAAATCTCAAAGTTCATGAAGAACAAAGAGAGAAAACACAAATTTTATGTCAAAAATGTCTAACCTCGTTTTTGAGGCTTACATGGGTTTTTATCGGCAACACAAATGAAACTCTAGCTTCTAATCATCCCGTGGACGCCCTAGGCCCTTAGTACAACCCACTTGGGTTTAAAATAACTAAGTTTGGGCATAAAATAATTGAATTTGACAGTCCAATGCATAAACTAATAACCCAACATGAAATAAAACAAATTAAAGCTCAATAATATTAAAGTTTGATATTTAACTACCTAAATAAATAAAGTAACTTAATTAAACTAGCTCATAGAACAAATTAGGCCCAAATTAATACAAATAACTGAAAACAGCCCAATTTGCCTTCATATAAGCTCCCAAGCCTTTAATATTGTTGATCTTGGACTTTGATCTCGAGCTTGGATAATGTTTTGAAGCCTTGGTATCTTTTCCATGTCATCCAATCCTTGTTGCGCAAGACTCTTGGTCCAAATCTCTTGAATCAACCCATTTAACGCTTCTTTCATCTTCTTGGCTCAAGCCTTTGTCATAGGCCCTCCACTGATGTTCGAAGGATCCTTAGGCTTGCTTCCCTGGCTTCCATCATTCCCCCTTTCCTCAAAAGGATTTGTCCTCAAATCTGCACCTGCATCCAAATCAAAAGGAGAAAGATCAGAAATATTAAAGGTAGCACTAGCATTATGATGCGAACCCCGTATATAAAGATACGACACCCACAAGCAAATTAAAACACAACTCCAAGAAAGATTAAAACAGGTTTATAACTAAAACTTTGACCCATTGACTATGTCATTCAAGAACCAAAATTATAAAGAATTTTGACCCATTGAATATATGATAATCAAGAACCAAAATTATCATAAGAATGATATTGACGCCACTCCCAAGACATAGATGAGAAGGTGAGAGATAAGTCATGGTTTCGATCACCACAAGCATAGCTTGATAAGATCACATGTTCAACAATGAACAAAAGAGAAACAAATCTCTCAATTACTTTATTCCATCAAATAACTCCTTCAGAATTTAGGTTTAATAAGCCTTAAATAGGCATACAATCCTAAACCTTATTGGAAACTAAATAAAACCCTATTTTTAATTGACTATGACTCTAACTTTGACTTTGACTTTGACTTTGACTTTACCTTTTCCTAAACATACCCATGTTGGGCTTTTAATTTAAAAATAAATGACTCAGCCCTATAATTAAAAGCCTAATAAATTAAACAAATTTAAAACAATCCTATAATATAAATTAGGCTCAATTTACATTAAACAATTAAATAACAGACCTAATTGCATTATAATTGACACCCAAGACTCAAGATTTCTTCAAGATTGATGTTCTTGGACTTGTTCTTGGACTTGAATAATATTGTGAAGCCTAATAAAGTCCAATTGCATTCAATTAGCATCCCAAAGCCTTCAAAATTAAGTCCAATTGGCTCATTGTCTAATTGTCTCATTGTTCTCCATGATTGCTGTCTTGGTTTCCATCACATTATACTCACCGTATACCAAAATGTAAGCTCTGATACCAAAATGATGAGAACCCCGTATACCAATACGACACCCACAATCAATTGAATCAACAACCCCAAGAAAAATGTAATTCAAGAACAAGCAAAAGAAAATGAAAGAAGATACCTTGACCCAATGAGTAGCGAGCCACAAACCAAGATAATAAAGAGGCCACTCCCAAGAACAAGAGAAGGATGAGGGAGATAAGTCAAGTGATAAACTAAGAATCAAGCCTTGATAAAATGTCAAAGTTCATGAAGAACAAAGAGAGAAAACTCAAATTTTATGTCAAAAATGTCTAACCTCGTTTTTGAGGCTTACATGGGTTTTTATAGGCAACACAAATGAAACTCTAGCTTCTAATCATCCCATGGACGCCCTAGGCTCTCTGTACACCCCACTTGGGTTTAAAATAACTAAGTTTGGGCATAAAATAATTGAATTTGACAGCCCAATGCATAAACTAATAACCCAACATGAAATGAAACAAATTAAAGCCCAATAATATTAAAGTTTGATATTTAAGTACCTAAATAAATAAACTAACTTAATTAAACTAGCTCATAGAACAAATTAGGCCCAAATTAATACAAATCATTGAAAACAGCCCAATTTGCCTTCATATAAGCTCCCAAGCCTTTAATATTGTTGATCTTGGACTTGATCTCGAGCTTGGATAATGTTTTGAAGCCTCGGTATCTTTTCCATGTCATCCAATCCTTGTTGCGCAAGACTCTCGGTCCAAATCTCTTGAATCAACCCATTTAACGCTTCTTTCATCTTCTTGGCTCTAGCCTTTGTCATAGGCCCTCCATTGATGTTCGAAGGATCCTTAGGCTTGCTTCCCTGGCTTCCATCATTCCCCCTTTCCTCAAAAGGATTTGTCCTCAAATCTGCACCTGCATCCAAATCAAAAGGAGAAAGATTAGAATCATTAGTGGTAGCACTAACATTATACTCGCCGTATACCAAAATGTAAGCTCTGATACCAAAATGATGAGAACCCCGTATACCAATACGACATCCACAGTCAATTGCATCAACAACCCCAAGAAAAATGTAATTCAAGAACAAGCAAAAGAAAATGAAAGAAGATACCTTGACCCAATGATTAGCGAGCCACAAACCAAGATAATAAAGAGGCCACTCCCAAGAACAAGAGAAGGATGAGGGAGATAAGTCAAGTGATAAACTAAGAATCAAGCCTTGATAAAATGTCAAAGTTCATGAAGAACAAAGAGAGAAAACTCAAATTTTATGTCAAAAATGTCTAACCTCGTTTTTGAGGCTTACATGGGTTTTTATAGGCAACACAAATGAAACTCTAGCTTCTAATCATCCCATGGACGCCCTAGGCTCTCTGTACACCCCACTTGGGTTTAAAATAACTAAGTTTGGGCATAAAATAATTGAATTTGACAGCCCAATGCATAAACTAATAACCCAACATGAAATGAAACAAATTAAAGCCCAATAATATTAAAGTTTGATATTTAAGTACCTAAATAAATAAACTAACTTAATTAAACTAGCTCATAGAACAAATTAGGCCCAAATTAATACAAATCATTGAAAACAGCCCAATTTGCCTTCATATAAGCTCCCAAGCCTTTAATATTGTTGATCTTGGACTTGATCTCGAGCTTGGATAATGTTTTGAAGCCTCGGTATCTTTTCCATGTCATCCAATCCTTGTTGCGCAAGACTCTCGGTCCAAATCTCTTGAATCAACCCATTTAACGCTTCTTTCATCTTCTTGGCTCTAGCCTTTGTCATAGGCCCTCCATTGATGTTCGAAGGATCCTTAGGCTTGCTTCCCTGGCTTCCATCATTCCCCCTTTCCTCAAAAGGATTTGTCCTCAAATCTGCACCTGCATCCAAATCAAAAGGAGAAAGATTAGAATCATTAGTGGTAGCACTAACATTATACTCGCCGTATACCAAAATGTAAGCTCTGATACCAAAATGATGAGAACCCCGTATACCAATACGACATCCACAGTCAATTGCATCAACAACCCCAAGAAAAATGTAATTCAAGAACAAGCAAAAGAAAATGAAAGAAGATACCTTGACCCAATGATTAGCGAGCCACAAACCAAGATAATAAAGAGGCCACTCCCAAGAACAAGAGAAGGATGAGGGAGATAAGTCAAGTGATAAACTAAGAATCAAGCCTTGATAAAATGTCAAAGTTCATGAAGAACAAAGAGAGAAAACTCAAATTTTATGTCAAAAATGTCTAACCTCGTTTTTGAGGCTTACATGGGTTTTTATAGGCAACACAAATGAAACTCTAGCTTCTAATCATCCCATGGACGCCCTAGGCTCTCTGTACACCCCACTTGGGTTTAAAATAACTAAGTTTGGGCATAAAATAATTGAATTTGACAGCCCAATGCATAAACTAATAACCCAACATGAAATGAAACAAATTAAAGCCCAATAATATTAAAGTTTGATATTTAAGTACCTAAATAAATAAACTAACTTAATTAAACTAGCTCATAGAACAAATTAGGCCCAAATTAATACAAATCATTGAAAACAGCCCAATTTGCCTTCATATAAGCTCCCAAGCCTTTAATATTGTTGATCTTGGACTTGATCTCGAGCTTGGATAATGTTTTGAAGCCTCGGTATCTTTTCCATGTCATCCAATCCTTGTTGCGCAAGACTCTCGGTCCAAATCTCTTGAATCAACCCATTTAACGCTTCTTTCATCTTCTTGGCTCTAGCCTTTGTCATAGGCCCTCCATTGATGTTCGAAGGATCCTTAGGCTTGCTTCCCTGGCTTCCATCATTCCCCCTTTCCTCAAAAGGATTTGTCCTCAAATCTGCACCTGCATCCAAATCAAAAGGAGAAAGATTAGAATCATTAGATGGTAGCACTAACATTATACTCGCCGTATACCAAAATGTAAGCTCTGATACCAAAATGATGAGAACCCCGTATACCAATACGACATCCACAGTCAATTGCATCAACAACCCCAAGAAAAATGTAATTCAAGAACAAGCAAAAGAAAATGAAAGAAGATACCTTGACCCAATGATTAGCGAGCCACAAACCAAGATAATAAAGAGGCCACTCCCAAGAACAAGAGAAGGATGAGGGAGATAAGTCAAGTGATAAACTAAGAATCAAGCCTTGATAAAATGTCAAAGTTCATGAAGAACAAAGAGAGAAAACTCAAATTTTATGTCAAAAATGTCTAACCTCGTTTTTGAGGCTTACATGGGTTTTTATAGGCAACACAAATGAAACTCTAGCTTCTAATCATCCCATGGACGCCCTAGGCTCTCTGTACACCCCACTTGGGTTTAAAATAACTAAGTTTGGGCATAAAATAATTGAATTTGACAGCCCAATGCATAAACTAATAACCCAACATGAAATGAAACAAATTAAAGCCCAATAATATTAAAGTTTGATATTTAAGTACCTAAATAAATAAACTAACTTAATTAAACTAGCTCATAGAACAAATTAGGCCCAAATTAATACAAATCATTGAAAACAGCCCAATTTGCCTTCATATAAGCTCCCAAGCCTTTAATATTGTTGATCTTGGACTTGATCTCGAGCTTGGATAATGTTTTGAAGCCTCGGTATCTTTTCCATGTCATCCAATCCTTGTTGCGCAAGACTCTCGGTCCAAATCTCTTGAATCAACCCATTTAACGCTTCTTTCATCTTCTTGGCTCTAGCCTTTGTCATAGGCCCTCCATTGATGTTCGAAGGATCCTTAGGCTTGCTTCCCTGGCTTCCATCATTCCCCCTTTCCTCAAAAGGATTTGTCCTCAAATCTGCACCTGCATCCAAATCAAAAGGAGAAAGATTAGAATCATTAGTGGTAGCACTAACATTATACTCGCCGTATACCAAAATGTAAGCTCTGATACCAAAATGATGAGAACCCCGTATACCAATACGACATCCACAGTCAATTGCATCAACAACCCCAAGAAAAATGTAATTCAAGAACAAGCAAAAGAAAATGAAAGAAGATACCTTGACCCAATGATTAGCGAGCCACAAACCAAGATAATAAAGAGGCCACTCCCAAGAACAAGAGAAGGATGAGGGAGATAAGTCAAGTGATAAACTAAGAATCAAGCCTTGATAAAATGTCAAAGTTCATGAAGAACAAAGAGAGAAAACTCAAATTTTATGTCAAAAATGTCTAACCTCGTTTTTGAGGCTTACATGGGTTTTTATAGGCAACACAAATGAAACTCTAGCTTCTAATCATCCCATGGACGCCCTAGGCTCTCTGTACACCCCACTTGGGTTTAAAATAACTAAGTTTGGGCATAAAATAATTGAATTTGACAGCCCAATGCATAAACTAATAACCCAACATGAAATGAAACAAATTAAAGCCCAATAATATTAAAGTTTGATATTTAAGTACCTAAATAAATAAACTAACTTAATTAAACTAGCTCATAGAACAAATTAGGCCCAAATTAATACAAATCATTGAAAACAGCCCAATTTGCCTTCATATAAGCTCCCAAGCCTTTAATATTGTTGATCTTGGACTTGATCTCGAGCTTGGATAATGTTTTGAAGCCTCGGTATCTTTTCCATGTCATCCAATCCTTGTTGCGCAAGACTCTCGGTCCAAATCTCTTGAATCAACCCATTTAACGCTTCTTTCATCTTCTTGGCTCTAGCCTTTGTCATAGGCCCTCCATTGATGTTCGAAGGATCCTTAGGCTTGCTTCCCTGGCTTCCATCATTCCCCCTTTCCTCAAAAGGATTTGTCCTCAAATCTGCACCTGCATCCAAATCAAAAGGAGAAAGATTAGAATCATTAGTGGTAGCACTAACATTATACTCGCCGTATACCAAAATGTAAGCTCTGATACCAAAATGATGAGAACCCCGTATACCAATACGACATCCACAGTCAATTGCATCAACAACCCCAAGAAAAATGTAATTCAAGAACAAGCAAAAGAAAATGAAAGAAGATACCTTGACCCAATGATTAGCGAGCCACAAACCAAGATAATAAAGAGGCCACTCCCAAGAACAAGAGAAGGATGAGGGAGATAAGTCAAGTGATAAACTAAGAATCAAGCCTTGATAAAATGTCAAAGTTCATGAAGAACAAAGAGAGAAAACTCAAATTTTATGTCAAAAATGTCTAACCTCGTTTTTGAGGCTTACATGGGTTTTTATAGGCAACACAAATGAAACTCTAGCTTCTAATCATCCCATGGACGCCCTAGGCTCTCTGTACACCCCACTTGGGTTTAAAATAACTAAGTTTGGGCATAAAATAATTGAATTTGACAGCCCAATGCATAAACTAATAACCCAACATGAAATGAAACAAATTAAAGCCCAATAATATTAAAGTTTGATATTTAAGTACCTAAATAAATAAACTAACTTAATTAAACTAGCTCATAGAACAAATTAGGCCCAAATTAATACAAATCATTGAAAACAGCCCAATTTGCCTTCATATAAGCTCCCAAGCCTTTAATATTGTTGATCTTGGACTTGATCTCGAGCTTGGATAATGTTTTGAAGCCTCGGTATCTTTTCCATGTCATCCAATCCTTGTTGCGCAAGACTCTCGGTCCAAATCTCTTGAATCAACCCATTTAACGCTTCTTTCATCTTCTTGGCTCTAGCCTTTGTCATAGGCCCTCCATTGATGTTCGAAGGATCCTTAGGCTTGCTTCCCTGGCTTCCATCATTCCCCCTTTCCTCAAAAGGATTTGTCCTCAAATCTGCACCTGCATCCAAATCAAAAGGAGAAAGATTAGAATCATTAGTGGTAGCACTAACATTATACTCGCCGTATACCAAAATGTAAGCTCTGATACCAAAATGATGAGAACCCCGTATACCAATACGACATCCACAGTCAATTGCATCAACAACCCCAAGAAAAATGTAATTCAAGAACAAGCAAAAGAAAATGAAAGAAGATACCTTGACCCAATGATTAGCGAGCCACAAACCAAGATAATAAAGAGGCCACTCCCAAGAACAAGAGAAGGATGAGGGAGATAAGTCAAGTGATAAACTAAGAATCAAGCCTTGATAAAATGTCAAAGTTCATGAAGAACAAAGAGAGAAAACTCAAATTTTATGTCAAAAATGTCTAACCTCGTTTTTGAGGCTTACATGGGTTTTTATAGGCAACACAAATGAAACTCTAGCTTCTAATCATCCCATGGACGCCCTAGGCTCTCTGTACACCCCACTTGGGTTTAAAATAACTAAGTTTGGGCATAAAATAATTGAATTTGACAGCCCAATGCATAAACTAATAACCCAACATGAAATAAACAAATTAAAGCCCAATAATATTAAAGTTTGATATTTAAGTACCTAAATAAATAAACTAACTTAATTAAACTAGCTCATAGAACAAATTAGGCCCAAATTAATACAAATCATTGAAAACAGCCCAATTTGCCTTCATATAAGCTCCCAAGCCTTTAATATTGTTGATCTTGGACTTGATCTCGAGCTTGGATAATGTTTTGAAGCCTCGGTATCTTTTCCATGTCATCCAATCCTTGTTGCGCAAGACTCTCGGTCCAAATCTCTTGAATCAACCCATTTAACGCTTCTTTCATCTTCTTGGCTCTAGCCTTTGTCATAGGCCCTCCATTGATGTTCGAAGGATCCTTAGGCTTGCTTCCCTGGCTTCCATCATTCCCCCTTTCCTCAAAAGGATTTGTCCTCAAATCTGCACCTGCATCCAAATCAAAAGGAGAAAGATTAGAATCATTAGAGGTAGCACTAACATTATACTCGCCGTATACCAAAATGTAAGCTCTGATACCAAAATGATGAGAACCCCGTATACCAATACGACATCCACAGTCAATTGCATCAACAACCCCAAGAAAAATGTAATTCAAGAACAAGCAAAAGAAAATGAAAGAAGATACCTTGACCCAATGATTAGCGAGCCACAAACCAAGATAATAAAGAGGCCACTCCCAAGAACAAGAGAAGGATGAGGGAGATAAGTCAAGTGATAAACTAAGAATCAAGCCTTGATAAAATGTCAAAGTTCATGAAGAACAAAGAGAGAAAACTCAAATTTTATGTCAAAAATGTCTAACCTCGTTTTTGAGGCTTACATGGGTTTTTATAGGCAACACAAATGAAACTCTAGCTTCTAATCATCCCATGGACGCCCTAGGCTCTCTGTACACCCCACTTGGGTTTAAAATAACTAAGTTTGGGCATAAAATAATTGAATTTGACAGCCCAATGCATAAACTAATAACCCAACATGAAATGAAACAAATTAAAGCCCAATAATATTAAAGTTTGATATTTAAGTACCTAAATAAATAAACTAACTTAATTAAACTAGCTCATAGAACAAATTAGGCCCAAATTAATACAAATCATTGAAAACAGCCCAATTTGCCTTCATATAAGCTCCCAAGCCTTTAATATTGTTGATCTTGGACTTGATCTCGAGCTTGGATAATGTTTTGAAGCCTCGGTATCTTTTCCATGTCATCCAATCCTTGTTGCGCAAGACTCTCGGTCCAAATCTCTTGAATCAACCCATTTAACGCTTCTTTCATCTTCTTGGCTCTAGCCTTTGTCATAGGCCCTCCATTGATGTTCGAAGGATCCTTAGGCTTGCTTCCCTGGCTTCCATCATTCCCCCTTTCCTCAAAAGGATTTGTCCTCAAATCTGCACCTGCATCCAAATCAAAAGGAGAAAGATTAGAATCATTAGAGGTAGCACTAACATTATACTCGCCGTATACCAAAATGTAAGCTCTGATACCAAAATGATGAGAACCCCGTATACCAATACGACATCCACAGTCAATTGAATCAACAACCCCAAGAAAAATGTAATTCAAGAACAAGCAAAAGAAAATGAAAGAAGATACCTTGACCCAATGATTAGCGAGCCACAAACCAAGATAATAAAGAGGCCACTCCCAAGAACAAGAGAAGGATGAGGGAGATAAGTCAAGTGATAAACTAAGAATCAAGCCTTGATAAAATGTCAAAGTTCATGAAGAACAAAGAGAGAAAACTCAAATTTTATGTCAAAAATGTCTAACCTCGTTTTTGAGGCTTACATGGGTTTTTATAGGCAACACAAATGAAACTCTAGCTTCTAATCATCCCATGGACGCCCTAGGCTCTCTGTACACCCCACTTGGGTTTAAAATAACTAAGTTTGGGCATAAAATAATTGAATTTGACAGCCCAATGCATAAACTAATAACCCAACATGAAATAAACAAATTAAAGCCCAATAATATTAAAGTTTGATATTTAACTACCTAAATAAATAAACTAACTTAATTAAACTAGCTCATAGAACAAATTAGGCCCAAATTAATACAAATCATTGAAAACAGCCCAATTTGCCTTCATATAAGCTCCCAAGCCTTTAATATTGTTGATCTTGGACTTGATCTCGAGCTTGGATAATGTTTTGAAGCCTCGGTATCTTTTCCATGTCATCCAATCCTTGTTGCGCAAGACTCTCGGTCCAAATCTCTTGAATCAACCCATTTAACGCTTCTTTCATCTTCTTGGCTCTAGCCTTTGTCATAGGCCCTCCATTGATGTTCGAAGGATCCTTAGGCTTGCTTCCCTGGCTTCCATCATTCCCCCTTTCCTCAAAAGGATTTGTCCTCAAATCTGCACCTGCATCCAAATCAAAAGGAGAAAGATTAGAATCATTAGAGGTAGCACTAACATTATACTCGCCGTATACCAAAATGTAAGCTCTGATACCAAAATGATGAGAACCCCGTATACCAATACGACATCCACAGTCAATTGAATCAACAACCCCAAGAAAAATGTAATTCAAGAACAAGCAAAAGAAAATGAAAGAAGATACCTTGACCCAATGATTAGCGAGCCACAAACCAAGATAATAAAGAGGCCACTCCCAAGAACAAGAGAAGGATGAGGGAGATAAGTCAAGTGATAAACTAAGAATCAAGCCTTGATAAAATGTCAAAGTTCATGAAGAACAAAGAGAGAAAACTCAAATTTTATGTCAAAAATGTCTAACCTCGTTTTTGAGGCTTACATGGGTTTTTATAGGCAACACAAATGAAACTCTAGCTTCTAATCATCCCATGGACGCCCTAGGCTCTCTGTACACCCCACTTGGGTTTAAAATAACTAAGTTTGGGCATAAAATAATTGAATTTGACAGCCCAATGCATAAACTAATAACCCAACATGAAATAAAACAAATTAAAGCCCAATAATATTAAAGTTTGATATTTAAGTACCTAAATAAATAAACTAACTTAATTAAACTAGCTCATAGAACAAATTAGGCCCAAATTAATACAAATCATTGAAAACAGCCCAATTTGCCTTCATATAAGCTCCCAAGCCTTTAATATTGTTGATCTTGGACTTGATCTCGAGCTTGGATAATGTTTTGAAGCCTCGGTATCTTTTCCATGTCATCCAATCCTTGTTGCGCAAGACTCTCGGTCCAAATCTCTTGAATCAACCCATTTAACGCTTCTTTCATCTTCTTGGCTCTAGCCTTTGTCATAGGCCCTCCATTGATGTTCGAAGGATCCTTAGGCTTGCTTCCCTGGCTTCCATCATTCCCCCTTTCCTCAAAAGGATTTGTCCTCAAATCTGCACCTGCATCCAAATCAAAAGGAGAAAGATTAGAATCATTAGAGGTAGCCCTAACATTATACTCGCCGTATACCAAAATGTAAGCTCTGATACCAAAATGATGAGAACCCCGTATACCAATACGACATCCACAGTCAATTGAATCAACAACCCCAAGAAAAATGTAATTCAAGAACAAGCAAAAGAAAATGAAAGAAGATACCTTGACCCAATGATTAGCGAGCCACAAACCAAGATAATAAAGAGGCCACTCCCAAGAACAAGAGAAGGATGAGGGAGATAAGTCAAGTGATAAACTAAGAATCAAGCCTTGATAAAATGTCAAAGTTCATGAAGAACAAAGAGAGAAAACTCAAATTTTATGTCAAAAATGTCTAACCTCGTTTTTGAGGCTTACATGGGTTTTTATAGGCAACACAAATGAAACTCTAGCTTCTAATCATCCCATGGACGCCCTAGGCTCTCTGTACACCCCACTTGGGTTTAAAATAACTAAGTTTGGGCATAAAATAATTGAATTTGACAGCCCAATGCATAAACTAATAACCCAACATGAAATAAACAAATTAAAGCCCAATAATATTAAAGTTTGATATTTAAGTACCTAAATAAATAAACTAACTTAATTAAACTAGCTCATAGAACAAATTAGGCCCAAATTAATACAAATCATTGAAAACAGCCCAATTTGCCTTCATATAAGCTCCCAAGCCTTTAATATTGTTGATCTTGGACTTGATCTCGAGCTTGGATAATGTTTTGAAGCCTCGGTATCTTTTCCATGTCATCCAATCCTTGTTGCGCAAGACTCTCGGTCCAAATCTCTTGAATCAACCCATTTAACGCTTCTTTCATCTTCTTGGCTCTAGCCTTTGTCATAGGCCCTCCATTGATGTTCGAAGGATCCTTAGGCTTGCTTCCCTGGCTTCCATCATTCCCCCTTTCCTCAAAAGGATTTGTCCTCAAATCTGCACCTGCATCCAAATCAAAAGGAGAAAGATTAGAATCATTAGAGGTAGCACTAACATTATACTCGCCGTATACCAAAATGTAAGCTCTGATACCAAAATGATGAGAACCCCGTATACCAATACGACATCCACAGTCAATTGCATCAACAACCCCAAGAAAAATGTAATTCAAGAACAAGCAAAAGAAAATGAAAGAAGATACCTTGACCCAATGATTAGCGAGCCACAAACCAAGATAATAAAGAGGCCACTCCCAAGAACAAGAGAAGGATGAGGGAGATAAGTCAAGTGATAAACTAAGAATCAAGCCTTGATAAAATGTCAAAGTTCATGAAGAACAAAGAGAGAAAACTCAAATTTTATGTCAAAAATGTCTAACCTCGTTTTTGAGGCTTACATGGGTTTTTATAGGCAACACAAATGAAACTCTAGCTTCTAATCATCCCATGGACGCCCTAGGCTCTCTGTACACCCCACTTGGGTTTAAAATAACTAAGTTTGGGCATAAAATAATTGAATTTGACAGCCCAATGCATAAACTAATAACCCAACATGAAATAAAACAAATTAAAGCCCAATAATATTAAAGTTTGATATTTAACTACCTAAATAAATAAACTAACTTAATTAAACTAGCTCATAGAACAAATTAGGCCCAAATTAATACAAATCATTGAAAACAGCCCAATTTGCCTTCATATAAGCTCCCAAGCCTTTAATATTGTTGATCTTGGACTTGATCTCGAGCTTGGATAATGTTTTGAAGCCTCGGTATCTTTTCCATGTCATCCAATCCTTGTTGCGCAAGACTCTCGGTCCAAATCTCTTGAATCAACCCATTTAACGCTTCTTTCATCTTCTTGGCTCTAGCCTTTGTCATAGGCCCTCCATTGATGTTCGAAGGATCCTTAGGCTTGCTTCCCTGGCTTCCATCATTCCCCCTTTCCTCAAAAGGATTTGTCCTCAAATCTGCACCTGCATCCAAATCAAAAGGAGAAAGATTAGAATCATTAGAGGTAGCACTAACATTATACTCGCCGTATACCAAAATGTAAGCTCTGATACCAAAATGATGAGAACCCCGTATACCAATACGACATCCACAGTCAATTGAATCAACAACCCCAAGAAAAATGTAATTCAAGAACAAGCAAAAGAAAATGAAAGAAGATACCTTGACCCAATGATTAGCGAGCCACAAACCAAGATAATAAAGAGGCCACTCCCAAGAACAAGAGAAGGATGAGGGAGATAAGTCAAGTGATAAACTAAGAATCAAGCCTTGATAAAATGTCAAAGTTCATGAAGAACAAAGAGAGAAAACTCAAATTTTATGTCAAAAATGTCTAACCTCGTTTTTGAGGCTTACATGGGTTTTTATAGGCAACACAAATGAAACTCTAGCTTCTAATCATCCCATGGACGCCCTAGGCCCTCTGTACACCCCACTTGGGTTTAAAATAACTAAGTTTGGGCATAAAATAATTGAATTTGACAGCCCAATGCATAAACTAATAACCCAACATGAAATAAAACAAATTAAAGCCCAATAATATTAAAGTTTGATATTTAACTACCTAAATAAATAAACTAACTTAATTAAACTAGCTCATAGAACAAATTAGGCCCAAATTAATACAAATCATTGAAAACAGCCCAATTTGCCTTCATATAAGCTCCCAAGCCTTTAATATTGTTGATCTTGGACTTGATCTCGAGCTTGGATAATGTTTTGAAGCCTCGGTATCTTTTCCATGTCATCCAATCCTTGTTGCGCAAGACTCTCGGTCCAAATCTCTTGAATCAACCCATTTAACGCTTCTTTCATCTTCTTGGCTCTAGCCTTTGTCATAGGCCCTCCATTGATGTTCGAAGGATCCTTAGGCTTGCTTCCCTGGCTTCCATCATTCCCCCTTTCCTCAAAAGGATTTGTCCTCAAATCTGCACCTGCATCCAAATCAAAAGGAGAAAGATTAGAATCATTAGAGGTAGCACTAACATTATACTCGCCGTATACCAAAATGTAAGCTCTGATACCAAAATGATGAGAACCCCGTATACCAATACGACATCCACAGTCAATTGCATCAACAACCCCAAGAAAAATGTAATTCTAGAACAAGCAAAAGAAAATGAAAGAAGATACCTTGACCCAATGATTAGCGAACCACGAACCAGGATAATAAAGACATCACTCCCAAGAACAAGAGAAGGATGAGGGAGATAAGTCAAGTGATAAACCAAGAATCAAGCCTTGATAAAATCTCAAAGTTCATGAAGAACAAAGAGAGAAAACTCAAATTTTATGTCAAAAATGTCTAACCTCGTTTTTGAGGCTTACATGGGTCTTTATAGGCAACACAAATGAAACTCTAGCTTCTAAACATTTCACGGACGCCCTAGGCCCTTAGTACACCCCACTTGGTTTTAAAATAACTAAGTTTCGGCTTAAAATAATTAAATTTGACAGCCCAATGCATAAACTAATAACCCAACATGAAATAAAACAAATTAAAGCCCAATAATATTAAAGTTTGATATTTAACTACCTAAATAAATAAACTAATTTAATTAAACTAGCTCATAGAACAAATTAGGCCCAAATTAATACAAATAATTGAAAACAGCCCAATTTGTCTTCATATAAGCTTCCAAGCCTTAAATATTGTCGATCTTGACTTGATCTCGAGCTTGGATAATGTTTTGAAGCCTTGGTATCTTCTCCAAGTCATCCAATCCCTGTTCCGCAAGAATCTTCATCCAAATCTCTTGAATCAACCCATTTAATGCTTCTTTCATCTTCTTGGCTCTAGCCTTTGTCATAGGCCCTCCATTGATGTTCGAAGGATCCTTAGGCTTGCTTCCCTAGCTTCCATCATTCCCCCTTTCCTCAAAAGGATTTGTCCTCAAATCTGCACCCGCATCCAAATCAAAAGGAGAAACATTAGAGGTAGCATTGACATCATACTCACCGTATACCAAAATGTAAGCTCTGATACCAAAATGATGAGAACCCCGTATACCAATACTACACCCACAATCAATTGAATCAATAATCCCAAGAAAAATGTAATTCTAGAACAAGCAAAAGAAAATGAAAGAAGATACCTTGACCCAATGATTAGCGAACCACGAACCAGGATAATAAAGACATCACTCCCAAGAACAAGAGAAGGATGAGGGAGATAAGTCAAGTGATAAACCAAGAATCAGGCCTTGATAAAATCTCAAAGTTCATGAAGAACAAAGAGAGAAAACTCAAATTTTATGTCAAAAATGTCTAACCTCGTTTTTGAGGCTTACATGGGTCTTTATAGGCAACACAAATGAAACTCTAGCTACGCTATCCTTGATATGGCATCTAGTATGGAAAATATTATCACGTTGCACCTAATCATCTTCCTTCACTTGCACACTCAAAGCACGTCTTGCCACTAACAGCTTTCCATATGCGGGATACTCAATTTCAACATCACTAGCATCTTCCAATGGTGGCATCTCATCATCATCACTCTCCTCGTCGGTCTCTACATCTCCATCCTCCCTTAGGATCATAGTTCGCTTATTAGGACATTAAGAAGCTATTTGACCTCTTCCCAAACACATAAAACATTTGATATCTCTATTTCTTCCCTGTGTTGCCTCGGCCTTGCCCTTATCATGGCTGCTATCTCTACCCTCCTTAGGCTTAGCACTCTCGGCCTTGGGCTTTTGTGATGACCTATTTTCTTTTCTACTCCAATTCGACTTCCAAGTGGATATAGAACCCGAATTTCTGCCATATCGTTACATTGAACCCTTTCTTTTGAGTTGTTTCTCCACTTTCATAGCCATATGGACCAAATCCTCAAGCTCCACATAATGTTGCAACTCAACAATATTGGCAATGTCTTCATTCAATCCTTGCAGAAAATCGTGCCATAGTAGCCACTCTAGATACACATCAGGATCAGCCTTCCTATGAAAAGAGGGTATCTTCATCTTAATGCTACTAAGATCCTTATTGAGTCTATCAGGCCTATCATCCCATCTTCCTCTCTCATTCACATCCCTATAGTACCTATTATCTCCGTTACCTCTATGACCACCTCTAATTTTGCCCCTATTTGCATTAGTGGAAATGTCAT